>QYAO01000011.1:0-431317 GCA_003988895.1 Hyphodiscus sp. D1413
CGTGGTTTATCAGTACCCGGCGCATATCAGTACCCGGCGCACTTTCTCCATATTTTTCCTACCCTTATTTAAATACGCGTTTTCTCAATAACCAATTATATAAATTCAAACCCAAGAAGCACGAATCATCTTAGCTATCGAGGCTATTCAAACGTCCAAAAAACTTAGCTATCATATAGCTATAAAAATCTACTAAGTCCCTAAAACTATACTTCGCGCTAGAATGAACGGTCGAAAGCCCCTCAATGAACGTCGACTAGGAGTCCAAAAATTGAGCGAACTAGAAGAAGGAGTGATTATTCGGAGTATACTTGAGTTAGATTCAAGAGGGTTTATGCCCCAGTTGGCTAGTATAGAAGATATAGCAAATTATATCCTAGAATCGCATAGAGGAAAGCGCGTCAGAAAGCTCTAGGCCCATCGATTTGTATAACGACAACCAGACCTTAAGACGCGTTTTAATCGCGTTTATGACTTCCCAAGGGCCCTCTACGAAGACCCTAAGCTCATTAGAGCATAGTTCCGGCTAGTAGAAAATATAAGGGCAAAATACGGCGTTTTAGATTGCGATTTCTATAACTTTGACGAGACGGGCTTTATGATAGGCGTTATTTACGCAGGAATGGTTATTACTCATATAGATCGATATAATAGAGGTAAGGCAGTTTAGCCAGGTAATCGAGAATAGGCTACGGCAATTGCTTATATTAATGGTAAGGGTTAGAGTATGCCTCCATTTTTGGTAGTTCAAGGCAAAAACCACCTCATAAATTGATATATAGAAGGCGGTCTTCTATAAGATTGGGTCATCAAACCTACGAGCAATGGATAGACAAATAATGAGACGGGTCTAGAATGGCTTTAGCACTTCGACAAACACACTACTACTTATACTAAGGGGCCATATCAGATGCTGGTTTTAGATAGATATAAGAGTCACGAATCGACGGAATTCCAAGAGTATTATAAGGCTCACAATATTATAACTCTTTATCTACCTCTATACTCGTCCCATTTTACCCAACCACTCGACATTAGGTGTTTTAGTATATTAAAAAGGACATATAGTCGTCAAATTAAGACCTTTATCAAAGCCCATATAAACCATATCACCAAGGTCGAGTTCTTCCTAGCGTTCTCCGTGGCTTATAAAGAGTCAATGACCCCCGCCAATGCCCAGGCTAGATTCCGCGGAGCTAGTTTGATACCTTTCGACCCATAAGCTGTGATTTCTAAGATGGATATCAAGTTATAGACTCCTATACCTACTAGGCCCCCCTCTACCGATACTAACCCTTGGGTCTCTTAAACGCCTCACAACCCGACCGACGCCCTCTCACAAACCATCTTAGTTAAGAATCGCATTGTCCGACACTAAGGAAGCTCACCAACCCCTATCTTTGTAATAGTAGCCTCATTAGCAAAGGGTATAGAGATCTTAGCTCATGAACTTACTCTTTTAAGTACCGAGGTCTATACTCTTCGACAAGCAAACGAAGCCCTTAGCAAGCGCCATAGGGCTAAAAAGGTACGTATCCGTCAAGGAGGTATACTTACTATAGAGGATACATTAGACATTTTGGCCCAGAAGGACATAGAGGAGGTAGCTCGACGCGACAAGCGCTTAGAGGGGGGTAGTCGAAAGGAGGGGCAGCCGAGTAGACGACATTATAGTACTTATAGAAAAGCTAGTCACAATACGCGGACTTATCAAGAAGATATAGATATATCTAACTCGTTAGATTCTAAATAGTTTTAATTAATTTAATATATTATGGTTATTTAATAATATTTTGAAGTGGTAGGGTATGGGGTAAGTGCGCCGGGTACTGATATGCGCCGGGTACTGATAAACCACGTTACCTTAATCATTCGATAATTAAGCAAGTGTACTGCGAATTTTACTGTCAAGCTCTTTGAGTAACTGATTTTGCACTGCGGATACTATATTTCAGCCGCCCCATCCCTTGAAAATAATTTCTTGCGGCTTTACTAACATTAGCATATTACCAAGAGGAGGTGCATTATCGAGCAACATTATAAGTCCATTAGCGTATCAGCAACTCTAGTTTACTCAAAATACGAAACAAGCATTCGACACACTCCCTCATTTGCCCCAATATATCGGATCATATGGGCGTTCTAGTTATGACAAATTTAGTGCATACAGCACGTATAATCCTGTGTGTTAGCCAGACGAGATGGGGGGGCCATTTCCAGTGCTCACTTGGTGTTTGGGACAGAACTTGTCAGCGAGCTGAACCTGTATTTCTTCGCCATTCCGCCAGTGCTGAACAAGGGAGGGCAATATTTTCTAACTTCAAAACTGGCAGAGGAAAATGAATTATTTCGGAGAAGCCCTCTTCGCTGTCTTGCATCCACCGAGCTCGACAAAACTAGCATTATAGTCATGCTGAAGGTCCTACCTTGGATAGAATAACCATAATTCCTTTCTCTCTCCACACGAATTCGCTGGAAAGCATACGAAAAAACGAAGGGAACCAAAAAGTTCCTGAAGTTTTTTTGGAAACTGATCTTGATATATGATGGTGAGTCCCTCACTATGTGGCTGGAACGGAGTTGGTGTGGTCTGAACGACTTCGAATAGTGCATAGAGTTTGAGTTTGAGATACGAGTCGAGAAATACCTGATTTTAAAAATGTTGGGATCACAGAGTGAGTATACTCGGTAGAGTGCACTAGTATTGGGTCTGGTTTGGTGGTTGGTATGATGTCTGTCTTCTAGAAACTACGGAGGGGATTTTACGATATATAGATTCCCCTCTGTCTCGGCTACGGAACCATTCCCCACTTCCGGAGTATCCCCCTTTTCCGTAAGAGGGTTCCGTAGAATGCTTCCAACAAAAAACAACCAAATGTACCCATTTAGTTCCATAAGTACACCAGCGGAGGTACGGGTAATGCACATAAATAATGTAAATCGCTTGAGGTAAATAATTTCCTTAGCAAGTCAGTCTGGCAATGGAACAAACCATTATCAGGCGAGAGCTACAGTGCCGCAGGCGGTCCTGTGGACCAGGATGTTCAGTCCTCAAACTCTTTTGCTTCTATTCAATGTCCGATGTGTTCTGTAGGGCTTTACATTTTGTGCAACCTTGTGTGCAGCTTCTCAGATACTTACTTGCCTTTGCCCACGTGGCAGTCTCTACTGAGCCATTATCAACCAAAGTTCTCAGCTTAGATGTATAATCAAATTCTATGCCTCATTTTCCTTGCACGGTATGACACAGTGGTACCATAGCAAAAGGATAAATCAGCGCCGAAATTCCGTTACTGTACTGAAGTACTGTGCGTTTTTCGTCTCCTAGATAATGCCTGCGAATGGTTAGACTTCAGGGGCAGGATCTCTATGTAGGCGGAGAAATAGCCGAAGATTACAGTGACATTTAACTTTTGTTGAGTAACTTCCCCAAGAGACTCTATAGATGAAATCACTCCCTCAGTCAATATCTCATAATTACTAACAAACCATACTTTTCATTCCCGAGTCGGACCTAGGTACCGCTTATAAGACATCATGGTATTACCCACCTTCTTGAAGATCCCGTCCAAGCCTGACGCTCCTATTTCTGCCACCTTCTACGAGGCAAACGATGCACCAGATAGCGGCGGCCGCCTCATTGTTTTCGTCAACGGTCTTGGACTTCCTGCTTCGTCCTGGTTTACTGGGATTTCACTCATCCGATCCTCCGTCAAGTCGTGCCCACCAATAGTTACATTCGATCGCTATGGTCAAGGACTCACCACTTCACGTGATCCCCTCGACAAGATCAAAGGCTCTCACGACTTCCTTGATGGTGACTTTCGATTCCGGAGATTTTACTTGACCACTTACTGATGTTTCTAGTCACGAATGATCTCCATGAGATAATCCTTACTATCGCCGGATCCAAGCTGGGCCTTGAGCAGAGGGAGGCGGAGAGCGGAGAGCTACAGCTGCTCCTAATAGGAGCATCGATTGGAGGCCCGATTATTCGTCTCTATGCCCAAAATCATCCAGGCCTTATTGCTGGCGCAATAATCCTTGACTCAAACATCGTGAATGCGAATTATTCAGATATCTGGCCCGATCCAGACACTCCTGGATTCGACCCAAAGACTGTGATCGCAGACGATTGTCCGACAATCGAGCAGTACAGGGAAGCTCGAAACAAATTGGCGATGATGTTTGACCTGAAGGTTAAGAATGCTGAAGGTCTAGACCGGAGTACTGGCCCGTCCTTTCTTCCTGACTCAGATGGGCCGAAGCTTGTTGGTGTGGGCGGAAGTGGCCCATTCTTGAGCATTGTTGGTCATGATCCTGTCACGTTTGCGGATGGGAGCCTGGAGAAGATGGGGACGCCCAAAAGTCTCAGCCTGAAGCTTACAAATGCGTGAGTTGAGACATGAGGTGGATTGGTTTCTTTACTGATTCAACATAGATTCTGGGCCAAGTACAACGAGTCTCTCACGCAGATCACAGACGAGGGTAAGTGCGATGGTGTGAGAATTGCGAAAGGATGCGGTCATTTCATACAGATAGATGATCCAAGCTTCGTCGAGAAAGAAGTTACGAAGATGCTGGAGGAGTTGAGTTGGTGAGTTTAAAATCTCCCGTGCTCTTTTGCTGGGGACTGCTACACAAAATCGGCCAAAAGAGAAGGAAAGAAAGCAGACATGTATTTCGAAAGAAGAGTAGCTAAGTCACCCTAACCATGGTACTTCCATCTCTATTGCCTTGACTACTCTCATTAGTTGCCAAGAGCTTTCATCTCATGGCAGTTCATACCTTACTTCCTTCATACATACAGCAATCTCTGGTCATCATGAATCCGATTATGAGGGTGTACTGCACTTTTTTTTAACACTGATAGAGTGCTAAATATACCAATACCCCTCTTGTTATAACGAATCTCGGTGTATAAGGAGCGGTATTTGCGGCTTTTTAGCGGTCGATAAGCAGAGATTATTACTAGAGTACATACATACCTAACCCCGCACTCGACCCCACGTCCCCACCCACCCCACGACCCCATTTCGCGCGGGGTAGCATCCCTGAGTGGCTTCCGAGGCCTTTCCAGCTGGTAAAGTGCGAGCAACCGAGCCTGATCCTCAGCTTCACCTCTGGCTGTCAGTGTGAACTCGTAGCAGAAGCCGGCCGAGGCATTCCAATTCGCACACTGCAGATGCTACCCTAGCTACTTACGTTCGTCCTTTTTGACAGCTTCTTTCTTTCCGTCTACAGCACAGTTCTTGTACCTCTCCTGTTCCTGATTCATTCTTTTCTCGGCTCTCTCTAGTCCTCATCATAATTTGTACTTTCCAAAATTTGGAGCTATAAATATCATCATGAAGATCTATTCCTCGCCCAAACATTACGACGTCCCTTCATTAGATCTGCTGACATTCCTCTTCGGTGACTTCTACCCTAAAACCTCAAGACCGAAATTCCTAAGCAGTGGTTTAGAAAATACCGAAAGTCCGTCTCAAGAAGATACACCAATCCACATCGAAGCCGCTAACCCCTCGAACCTCATTACCAAATCGCAAGCACGAGTTCTCACCAAAAACGTAGCCTACAGTCTTCGACATACATTCGGCATTGGCAAGAACGGGCCGGGGAAAGACGTCGTAGTATGTATATCCTCAGGACAACCTCTCCTCCCGATCTTGTTCTATGGAGTCATTGCAGCAGGAGGTGTCTATTCAGCAGCTAGCGCATCATTCACCGCTCCCGAATTATCGAGACAGGTCAAACAGGGGTCAAGCAATTTGATTTTCTGCAGTGAGGATGCTAGAGATGTAGCTGTTGCCACCGCCAAGGAGTGTGGAGTGCCGTTGAATCGGGTTTTGGTGATTAGTTCAAGCCCGAAATGGGAGATGAGGCCTGTGGAAGGGAACCAGGTCTGTCTGCCGTCGAGTGGAAGCATGGAGTGGGAGAAAATTACAAATCCAAAAGAGCTTGAGAACAGTCTTATTTGTCTATTGTACTCGTCTGGGACAACTGGAACGCCGAAAGGTAGAACCCTGTAAGACACAGGTGGACAGAGTACTGACTGGATGGTAGGAGTTGAACTCTCGCATTCGAACATAGTAGCAGAAAGCTACATCCCAGCGACAATGTCCCGCAAACAGCGCGAAGCCAGGGGGGAACCACCCTTGGAATATCGCACGCTTGCCCATCTGCCCGCAGCGCACATTGCCGGAGTGCAAGGTTACTTCATCAACCCCTTCTATGTGGGAGGCACAGTATACTGGATGCGGAAATTCGACTTTCCATTATTCCTCAAATACAACAAGGACTTTAAGATCACCTATTTCTTCACCGTCCCCCCCATCTATCTCCTGATTGCGAAGATGCCGATCGTGACGGACCAGTTTGATAGTTTGGAGATAGCAATTAGTGGTGCTGCGCCGTTAGGGAAAGAGTTGCAACATGCTGCAAGCGCGAAGTTGGGGAGGGGAAAGGCGTTCATTAGTCAGACTTGGGGGCTGAGTGAGACGACGGGGAGCGTGACGGCCATGCCGTGGGGGGAGCATGATGATACGGGTAGTGTGAGCAAGCTGTTACCGAATACTAGCATTCGGTAAGTTGATGACTTTTGGTGGGAGTTGAGACTAACTTTAGCAGGCTGGTAGATGATGATGGAAAGGATGTAGACGAGGGCAAGCCTGGGGAGATTCTCGTGAAAGGTCCGATGGTGACGAGAGGGTATTACGGAAATCCGAAAGCCACGAAAGATTCTTTCGTCGATGGCTGGTTCTGCACTGGCGATATTGCCATTTGGAAGAACGGTCTCCCTTATATCGTGGATAGAAAGAAGGAGCTTATTAAGTACAAGGGGATCCAAGTTGCTCCAGCTGAATTGGAAGCACTTCTCCTGACGCATCCGAAAGTATTGGATGCTGCAGTCATTGGGGTAGACGTGCCTGGGACGGAAGTGCCGCGGGCATATATCGTGACCGATGGTGGTATTACGGAACAGGAGATCAAGGATTTCGTGAAGTCAAGTGTTGCTGACTATAAGCAGCTGCGAGGTGGAGTTGTCTTCATTGATGTCATACCCAAGAGTCCGTCAGGGAAGATACTGCGGAAGGATTTGAGGCAATTGGCAAAGAAGAGACCGGCTGCAAAGTTATAGAATACTTTGTAGCCCCATTTGGTAGCTATAATGAATAGATTCCGCTATGCTTATGGACGGGGACTACTCAGAATAATTGAATTTGAGCCAGAAAGTTTGGAGCGAATGGAAGGGTTCGATAAGTCGCGCAGGCATACTCCTGACACCGAGCATAATTTAACGTGTGAGAGATATGGGACCATGCAGTATGTTGAATACAGCAAGTGAAAGGTTAGTAGGCAAGAAAAAGTTCAGTATACAAGAATCCTGGTCACCAGCAACGGAGCTCAATCTGATACTCTCTTCTTCGAGATACTGGATGCAAGAACACGGATTTCGCGCCCCCGTATAGAAAGAAGCCTTTCAGCCTCCTTGAATCCTTTTACTATACCACGTAACAACGTTGTCTAAGCAGATCTTTAAGTGCTGTTGAGTGTTTCTACTTAATTATGTAAACATTTATCAACAGATATATGGCAACTGCACATGACTTTCCAAACCCCGCTGCTCGAGCAATATCGAGGTGATTTATGCGTGAAAGGAGCTCATCGTAGAACGCGTATGAATTGAAAGCCTAAATCGTAGAACAAAATTTCAATTTCGAACTTTCCAGCTTCGCTATGCCATAAATATTCAACTACGCACTCAACTAGTATTGTAACTGTATTTAGCATGGGCTCCAGCATGAGAAATTTGGGAAACTCAAGTTTCTCCACGTGATCAAGTATCGCACCTAAATTTTCAACGACAAACGAAAATTTCTTGAGCCACAGCGCATCTCCACAACCAGTCTTGAATGATGGGACCGGTAAAAGAAGTCAAGCCCAAGCGGCAAAGGAAGAAGAAGTCTCGAACAGAAGGTGATTACCCATTCTATGCCCAAGAGCCTTATTGACAATTCGCAGACTTCTCCTCAGAGTCAGAGCGGGAAGGCGACTCCGCAGAGAAAATTCAGAAAAGCATGACTCCAGAAGAGACCCCAGAGGTAAAGGTACGGAAACGTGGCCTTCAACAGATTCCAAATACTAATTTGGTGAAAGACGGCCGCGGAGCCAAAAGAGATGAGCGATTCAAATATCCGCGCCGCATTCACGAAATATTACATGCAGCAGGCGACTGCTGAATTTGCAGAGGATCTGGACAAGGTTCGAGGAGCGGATGATTTCAAAGATGACGCACTGTCGCTGCTTATTCGGGCACTGCAGCAGGGAACAGAAGGGTTTCCGATAGAAGAGCAGAGGAGGGTTGTGATAGCTAGGACGGAGAAGGAAGGATGAGAAGACGGTCACGTGAAAAGCCTCAATTTTGAGGAGGAAGAGAAGTTGGGCCACGAAGAAGACTGAGTCTCTGTATGAGTCTCTGATAGCAAAAATTGCTGTGAGTATCAATGGAAGTGCATGGTAGCTGCTTGCAAGTAAGGTTATGGGCAGCGTCTCTTCAGAGTTTTGCCTTTGTATAGAATTATACAATACGAGAAGACGCAGCCGATTGCAATTTGATTTCGATTGGGAAAATATGGTGAATAGAATATATCTATGTGTACTGGATCTTCTTAACCGTTTGATTCTTTTCAAGCCGGGTGGGTTAACGAGGAGGATACTCGGAAATCAGAAGGATTTGATTGAGTGCACTTAGTTCTGGGTCTGGTTTGGTGGTTGGTATGATGTCTCTCCTCTACAAGTCTATGGAGGGGTGCTACGATATATATAGGTCCCCCTCTGTCTCGGCTACGGAACCAATCCCTGTAGGAGAGTTCCGTAGAATGCTTCCAACAGTTCATATTGACAAATTCACCCTGTCGGAAGTATCTGACTTCAAATAAATAAAAAGGGGTGTAAACTGTATTCATCCGTCAATCTGAAATTTAAATTAAGATCTCAAACATTGAGCGATATCTAATGCTCTTGACATTCTCGCTTACTGTACTTAGGATGCAACGAGGGGGCTCGCGCACGGCTTACATATGTACTCCACAGCTGTGCTGCTTCTCAAAAAATTGTGCCAGGCCCCTCGAAAATTCAAACACTGATAGAACAGCAACAAGGATCAACAAAAAGAAACGAGAAAAAAAAAGGGGCGGGAGAACAAAATTATACGCAAACGTCACGAGCAGGATTTGAACCTACGAGGCCGAAACCATATGATAGCTGAACTGTGAGATTCAAGTCATACCCTTTAACCACTCAGGCATCGTGACATTTTAGAGGATTTCTAATTATAACTTAAAAAACGTCGCTATCAAACTATATACTATATTTTATGTTCGTTCCGGTTAGACACGGCATGCACGGTAGATGGACATTCACGTGCTCAGGCGTCCCGCTTTGGCGCCTTGTTATTAGAGGCTCCAGACGCTTTAAAAAAGACATTATTTCGAGACAACAGTCCCAAAATAACCTTAAACAGAGCTGACCATGACATGATAATTTGAAAAGTTTTTGCTTTATGATATACGAGTATCAAATATCAGGCAGTGTTTAAGCTGAGATATCCCAGGCCTATATTTTCCAGAATTGATGGATTAGATTTTGATTTGCTATATTGCGTCAATAAAGCACTTGCGCAGCACTTCGGCCAGAGTTTCGACACATATTCTGGATTAGGACCCTTCTGAGCTGTCTCATTTGTTTGCCTCCTCATTCGACGGCCAGCCTTCAAACCTTTCAGCAACCTTCCTCCCCGTCCAATCTGACCATGTCAAATGGTAGACTTGAACCTCCTAATCCGGCCATCGTATGATCTCAGCCTCGCAGGTCAAAGTAGCCTTACTGTAGCCGGGGATACATCTGTCATGATATCATTAAGTCAAATCGGCCATTTCGGCCATTTCGGGAACATTCGTTTGCCCCAGTCTTCTGATCGGATATCTCCAGATCTCCAGGCGTCTGATACTTGCATAAGGGCCCGTCTGATTAAAGATCACTGGATCCCGTGTAACGGTGTCGGGCTGCTATTTTCAACCCCTGAATCAGGGACGAAGCTGTACCTTTTGTCGAGGAATTACTCATCTCTGCTTTAGTCATTCACTAGTCATTCACAATCACTGAATCTCTTCCGCGAATTGGAAAGTGTTATATAAATGACCGTACTTCATTGACGCACAAATTCTTAAGAAGGGTATCTTCGATCCTCTGTCCAGCCCCGCAATCCAATCATCAATCGTATACCCATTCGAACCTCGTGGATAACATTAAGAATTAGTTTATGTTTATGTTCCCGACCGGAATCATCAATATTGAATGGTCCCATTCGGTGTTTAATACCGCCTCAAATGAATGACTTGATTGAATTCGTCGTGCACTCGCCGTCTTATGCCCCACTTCAAGTTTTATGCCTCGAACTTCGCATCAAGGTGACATCGAGCCCTCGCGAAACGCAAAATTCGAACGGTTCTCCCTTCGGACGGCCCAGCCTTTGATCGCAATCACTAGGATGATCCAAGCCATCAGGAAAGCGATGAGACCCATCGCAACCGTCAAGATGAACATGGAATCCAGCCCATACAGCTCCATCGTATGTACTACATCCTTTGCACTAAGCATGAAAATAAACCCACCAGCCAGCAAGCAGAAGGCCGTGATCAGCTCAGATGGTGGTCTGCCAGGTAATATGGACGTTGGAGGTGCCAGATAGAAGATCACATATGTCACAGCTCGTGCAAATGCAGCCCCGATAAGCAATGTGCCCCATTGCTTGTGAATCATCGTCGATACCATTGATGTTTGGTGATGCGAACTCATCATCGTTCCCAGGAGGAGAATAATCAATGCTGGCAGAGGGTTCATCGAAAATTTGTAACTCCTGGGCGGTTCCATCGCGCTCTGTTCCTCCGCGTGGTAAGAGTACTTAGAGTCTTGCTGAACTGTATTCAGAAGATCTCGAACTCGACTCGATTCAATGAGCATACCGCAAAGTCCCCCACCGAAGAACATGATGGTGATTGAGATATGTTCAAGATCTTGCGCACTCCATGCCTGGCCCCAAGCAGTCAAGTGCTCCAGGAAAATATTCGTAGATCCATAGAAGAAAATCAGGAAACTTTCAACAAATTCTGCTGAGGGTCTATTCGATTTCGAGGGTTTGATATTCCAAGCCTGCCGAGGTTAGTCAATCCAATTGAGAGGCTCAATCAACTCACCCATCCAATGTTCGCGAAACAACCTGTCCATCTTCCAAGAGTCAAGATCCCGTACCAAAAGAAGACTCCTCCTTTAATAAAATGCGCAAGGCCGTTGAAAACTTCAACTCCCATCTACAACTGAGTCAGCAGATATTCCATCTAATCTAATCTCGACCTACAAATAATCCTCCGTATGTGACCATACCCGTCGCTAGCCCGGCCCACCCCAGCATTAAAATCAAGCGATCCACAACGTCGTAGAAAAGCTGGAATATGCGCAATACTTTCGACGAAAGCAGCCTGGGAATTTTCTTGCTCAGATATTTATCAACCCGACTGCCGTGCATCAGACCTTGTTTCTCGACGTCAATATCTTCCTCCTCGGCTGCCAGTTGCACTTCCGGAAGCTCGTCGTCGCCACGCGACGAAACGGATTGGCTTCGTAGGGACTCGGTGGTAGGTTCTGTGCCTTGACCGCTGTCATTGGAAAATCGGTACATCTCTGTGGGTTGAGGGTGCTGCATGCGCTGGTATCGTTCCATCGCTGCTGCAGATACGGGTATGATTCCCTCGCGCTTTACTCGTCGTCCGGTGTATGCGTTGATAACTCCCATCACGCCCTGAGCACTCATCAACCAGGTCAAGATCCACCCCAATTTGTGATGCGCGTTATTTGGGTACATATCGGGCGTGCTAGCATTGTAGATGGTGACTAGAAGGACTCCAACCGCGTTGAGAGCTAGAAAGAGGAATTGTACCGGAAGAGTATATCGCGAGCGGGAGACCGAAAGCATCACGCCTGAAAAAGAGTTATTTCAAGACCACAAAAGTCGCAGGTGTACTTACCAACTGGAAGCACAAATACCCATCCTATTGTCATGAGTAGAATATGGGCAATCATCAAGCCGGCATGTTCTTCGAGCTGGAAATAGCTTGCTGGCTCGGCCATGGTGCCGTTTGCGATGGGAGGTCTCGCACCGCTCATCTCCATAGCCGCATTCTCATGCTCATTCTGACCGTGGGCAACGACTGAGGAAATGAATCCCAGCAGAATTACCCCGGCTAGAATCACGAAATTTCGTGATGGAGATTGCATAGATCGCTGCTACCCATGAGAGGGTACTGCTTTCGAAGGTACCCCAGTTTTCGTTAAGGCAGAGTGGTCAGAGTTTAAGTGCGGGTGTCTAATGTCAGAGTGATTCTGCAGGAGCTTTTAGAGTTGGATCACAGCGAATTTATATCAACACCTGCCAGAAGTACTGTGAGGTACCAAGGGTACTTATAGTAAGTACAGAGAAAGTATGAGAACCAAGCGGTGGGATGACATTAATAAGGCACCTCCGACAAGACTGAATGCGGTGGTTTTTACCTCGGACGCCGATAAGTAAAGCTCGCTCATCAGACAGGAAGCAATGGCGTTTGGTACACGTACGTTTTATCCCGGATCTTCCTAACGGAAAACGGGGCTGGCCATATTGGCACTGAGTCAACGAAATCCCCGGTGATGCCTCCGACCTTTCCACTGCCAGCCGGCAACTTATCCGAGCACATTCGTCGTACGAGGGAAGATGTAGCGAACTTTGCCATATTGAGTATCAATAGCAGCGAATAAAGGTTCATGTGACGGGCAGCAAGGACATCTGATTGTGTTTCCGTCCAATGTGCCGAATTATCCTAGATCGGAACGCTTGTTGCGCTGCTGGTGCTGCTTACAACGATATAATTAATAATATGGAGCACCTCCCACCGTGGAGGTTGACGAGGCTGAGGAAATTGAACAAACCGGCAAGGATGCTCTCTTGGCATCGCGTCACGCCCATCACGTCCTTCGCTGACTGGCTACTTCGTACTAGAACGTGAAGGACACCGCCAATCCAGCCTGGACTCACGCCACCCGCGCTCGGGATCCTCGGAAGCAGCGAATTCTCTGTAGTGTCTGTAGAGTCGGTAATCGTTCACGTAAGTGGGAGGTCTTGACCGAACGATTTGTGTCTTTACCATACTTCTCAGTCATTTTTGCCACTATATGACATACCCAAAAGCTCTTGGTATTGACAGTCCTAGTCGAGGAGCCTTGAATCCAGCCTATAAAACACGTGAACTGGCCTCAAAAGGGTATGATACAAAGTAGTAATGCAGTTGCGAAAACAAAACAGACCGGGGGGATAGTATCAAAGGCTTCACTCTCCAGATGTGCTGTTATCCAAAGGCACGCGGCTGCACGGACAACCGGCCAGCTACGGCAAGGATCGATGGCGATTTACATATGTAGCTACTGTGCTGTTCGAAGTGGGGAGTCTGATGTACATCACTTCATTAAAACAGACCTCATGCACCGAATTCCGGGGTCTGCCACAGAGAATCTCTCGCCTATGGATCCCATTCCGTCTCGGACGGTAAAGAGTGAAAGACCGCCCCTGGTTTATGTGGTTTCGGGGCGGTCAAGAAGGCGAGGATGCATTGTCTCGTCCCCATCAATACATCCAAAGGACAAACGAAGCATACCACATGGCTAACCCGTCTGGATTCTAGCGCCCCAGCAAACTTCTGAATCTTGATCCTGTGACGCAAATGGTGTCAAAGCTTAATTGTGTGGATGTCTGGGAAATGCGCACGAGGATCCTTCTGCCGAGTCCGGTACTTGGCCCAGAAATGACGCTTGCGAAGGTGCGCAACTGTCGCCACCGAAGCCGGAGAAAGATCTCCATTACTGTACGGAGGTACGAAGTACGAAGGCCGAGGTAAAAAGTATGGAGAATACGGGGCCTACAGCGTCTCAGCCCTGTAATCAAGCGCTAGAAGACTACCAGGAGTCCCTCCAAGCATACTTTACGCCCCCTGGAGAGGCCTATATTTACATATTTACAGAGTAAGAGAAGGCTCTCAAAGAGGGGCCTTGATTTTTGGACCGCAAGTTCGGTATTGGCCTGGGAATTTAGGCTCAGTTGCATGGGAGGAGGCCCTGGGGAAATGCCTGTTTGACAGGGGACTGATCTTACAGGGCGTGAGACGGGGGCTTCGTACTGTAGTTACGACTCGTCGGGAGCTACATATTTCCGTGCCGACCGCACCTTTTGGACGGAGTGCATGCAACGAAAGATCAGATCTATCCTCTTTCGACAACAACATACATGCGCTTGAATACCTGAAAACTCTTCTTTACTGCTCTGACTGATGTATGCATGGCAGGATGGCATCCGTGGAAACAATCTGCAGCATCTCTTGCTGCCCTAACGAATAGACGATCTTATCTCCCCGAAGCGGTACTGTACTGTAATAGATGGCGCGCAAGCAGAACCAAGCATCCGCTCTGGGCAAAGATGGAATTGGTGTAGGCTTCGGCAAATATCGACGCCAAATAGGTTCTTATGGGAGTTCAGAAGGGTTCCAAAGTATCCAGTAGTTGTGAACAACAACACTCTCCTGCAGGATGGCCCCTGTAGTGAACAAGACAAATCCGACCGATAACGCCGTTCTGCTGTAACTGCCAGTACCGCTGCTGTAGCCCATGTAACTTTGGACTCCTTGCAACCCCCCTAATCCTTCTCTTGTCCACCAAGACAAAAGACAAAGAAGATCTCTTTCAGACTTTGAATCACTACTTCAAATGTAGAGGGGACATGCTCTTATCGACCAGACCAGACTAGACCCGTTGTTATCGTTATCGTTATCGCTATCACTATCGTAGCTCCCGCATTTACCGAAAGAAATTTTGACGACAAGTCGCACGAAATAATTCCAACAATTGTACGATTTGTCTTGTACAAGTGTACACTCTCGTCGTGATTTCAAATATCGTTCTATCCAGAGTTCTAGACATGCCAATCTCGATGATTGTCCTTCTCCAACTCTTCTTGCCTCCTTCTGGCACCCCCTGGTACATCCGGTTGGGGCTGTTGTCGACCCCGACACTGCTTGCTACACAAGGGAAGACGCCCATCTCGGCGACTGAAGAGAGCAAAGAATTCTGATGGGTTGTCCCACACTTCATTCTCCAAAGCCAGAACATAGATGATTCAAGGATGCGGCAATCAATGGCCACAATTCCAATGCTCTGGCTGCCAAGCTGGTGGCGCCCTTGTGGGCCATGATGACCAGGCAGTTTCATCTAAGACTCGAAGCTGATCGTTTTTTCGAAAACCTTGGATGACCAGCCAGTTTTAGCTCTATTGCTCGTGTCGATCCAGAAGTTCTGAGTGATGGGAGACAGCAAGAGCCAAGTAGTGCCATGATCGCAATATCCGCTGAAGTTCTCAGCGAATCCTCGAATGCCCAGCGATTTGTCAGCCCTTTCTATTCAGTAAAGTGTTCTCAGAGATGACTGACAACCCGTGAATCATTCATGAGCTTTGCAAGTTGGAGAAGAGATTGAGAATGTTGCAGGCGTATGGTACCCTCTGGAGTCTCCTTGGAGGCGACGGTCAAGCGCCATCCGAGTACCGTGTAATTGACAGTCGAGAGTAGAGCTGTTGTAACCCCAATCTACCCAGCGAAGTCTCATCATACACAAGTAACGAGTACCTATAGCCATCGAGGTCTATTCGAGTTGAGGATCGAGAGCAGCTTTGTTGCTCGCCCGTGTTGAGCACTGTATCATGTTTCCTCCTGTTCTGCTCCATCCTTTTGAACCGCATGTTGCTCCCTTCAACATGTAATGTCCCAATCCGACCATTGTATTTTCGCAGTATAAGCCAGTGCTGATATCGAGAAGTAATTTGCGCATAACTCGTCGATCCGAAGCTTGAATGCAACTCTTCCAGTTTCTGGCACATTCCCTACTTCGATTTCTCCGAGCCTACGAGCCGCCTTTATGAGCCTGGGTATTGGTTCTAAGCATAGTGTTGTTGAGATTCAAAGATAAGCCTAGTTTTGGGTTTCTTATGGGACTTGCCCCAACGTCGATTAGGAGTCTGAAGGCGATTTCTTGTTTGCGGGTAGATGTTCGAGGTCAATTATCTATCTCTATGTTAGCAAAAGGTCGTAGACTGTACTGAGGGGTGAGATGGCCCATCAACCATCTCTTGGCAGTCTCATATGCTCGCAGACCTTCCTGATCTTCTTCTGCCAGCGCCTCGCCAATAGCCAGCTGTTGCTTATAATAAGTCCTCCACTCAACTTCTTGAATTGTCGTAAATAGAAGCAGCACTAGCTCTGAAATAGAACTTTATCGCTCCTCGACAACTTGGACCTTGATGGTGATCAGCTGTTGGCAGATATTTGAGCTTAGTTCTCCTATAGCAAAGTTAGCAAGATATTACTTTGCAATGGAAGCTAGCACTGAGTTCAGACAAGATTTGATTATCTCTCTGTCAACCCCTCCCACATTCCACGGATTGAATCCTGATCTACATATCCTCAGTCCTGAGCAGATGTTTGGCTCTGTCATCCTGATGCAGAATTAGTAGGATGCCCCTCTCTGTGCCTTACATTGCCAGATGCCTTCAATATAAACATTCAGCTCCTTGAGCACATTCATTTGGAAGTCATCATCCCCAACCCCTTCTGTCTCATTGTTTTTCTGGCCGTCAACCTGCCTGTTATCATACAAGCCCCGGAACTCACGATTCTCCGGACCGACGGCTACATATGAAGATTAGATTAGGGTTCAATTGACACCTCGTGAATGGAGTAGCATCAAAGCTCATAGTCTCGGGACTCGCTTCAGAAGTTCCGGGAGTTAGCCTTTGTTGACATCTCGGCGCACTTCGCGTCAATTTCGATAATCTCTCGGGCACACACCAAAATTCGACGAAGGGGACTTCAGACCTCAGCGCCTATCTTTTGCTTCGCAAGCATCTGGAACTGCAACTAGTCTCAGCTTCTTAACCCAACCCAAAGCTACGGTTGCAGACTGTCTCACGATCACCCCAATTATCACTTCTGCTTCTCAAACAGCTTACAGCTTACAACAAATTTCGATTTACGCATTGCCTAGCAGCATCAAATTCTCGAGCACTCTTCACTCTTGACAACGCAGCAATGGCCGATCTTAACTCGCCGTCACTTCGACGAAGTGGTCCTTCGCCCTTAGAGAGAAAGGATGCCCAAATTGCACGCCTCAAACAACAACTCATTGAAACAGAGCGAGTCAACAGTGCGTTGGAGGCAAAAGTCGCAAGTAAGCATCGAGATGTTAACCAACTCCAACTCGATAAGCTTCAACGTCTCGAGCAACTTCATTTAGACGAACTCGGTCGTCTCCACCCGGAAGATGCTTGGGAGAAGTTCCAGGAAGGTGCGTTGTCATTAACCGAAGACCAAGTCGACGATGCTATCAAAGCACTTAAATATCTTCGTCAAAGCTTCCGCCAGCAAGCCGAAAGATCCCAACGCAATGATCACCATGAGAGTGATCTCAGAGAGCAATATGCCGCTGGTGAAGATCGATCAACTCACAGTGCCAACGTCCGCCTCAGTAGCCAACTCGCCAGTGAATTGAATGATGAGAATCGTCCAATCGATACTTATTCTTCCAACCACCGAAATGTTGTCGCTGAATCGAAACCCGCACTACACAAGATTCATGGCTCGGAACGATCTGCTACCCAACCACTCAACACCCCTCGTTCCGTACACTCCAAGCACCTTCCAACCCGAAAGTCTCTGAAACGTCTTAAGAAAGCAACTTCTTTCCAAAATCTGACCGCTGCTGGTGTTCGATTTGGGGGGAAAATTGTGGGCTTTTTCAAAAAGTCGCCCAAGAAGGGAGGAGATGAAGGCGCTGAAGATACATTTGCTGAAGAGGACGAGGATAGAGTAAACCAGCGGCAAACCCCTCAAAAGAGAATGTCAGTCATGAGTGAAGAAGATTCGAGACTCCATGAACCTTCTGAAAGAGCGTACGAGAACCGCAACAATGTAACCGGTCTACATTCTCCCCACCCACGAGAGTATAATATGCAGAAAGCACAGGAGGATTATCCCAGATCTGCAGAGAAGCTTCGCTCAAACCTACCAGAGATCCATGTCAACGGACTTCCGCGCAGCAGCGGGGACTCGGGAGAGTTCGAGGAGGATTCCACTACAGCACTGGAGGCCAACCATAGGTCGTTCCCTCGTAGCAGAAGTGTAAGAGCGTTTGACCTCCCTGCAACCTCTCTGGCCAACCATAGGTCGTTCCCTCGCAGCAGAAGTGTAAGAGCGTTTGACCTCTCTGCAACCACTCTGGCCAACTATGCTGTCACCTTCAGTGAAAGTTCTACTAGCACCACCGCTGCCGCTGCCGAAACTACACTGCCCGTCAGAGCTCCTCCCCCTGTTTTCAATCTTCCACGCACCGATGATTACATCTTGAGTCAAGCGCCATCCCGAAGCAGAGGTCTTTTTCTTCAACCAAAGCTCTCACCCCGCAGTCGTCGCTCCCTCCCTATCGGAAAGATCAATCGCATGGTATCGGTTTACGGCCCTCCTCTCAGTCCTCCTCCAACTAAGCCGCTGCCAGCCCTCCCATTCCGCTCCGTATCACCCGTTTCTCCCTCGCCACTTTCGAGAGTTCAAACAGTCAATTATAATGACACCCTCAGACCTGTAAGCCCGACCCCATTTGCTGCCACTGCAGTCACACCAACCCCACAACGCGTCCGAGCCAGACGGGCATCCGAGCCAAGCCCAGCACCTCGATTTGTCTCTTACCGCAGTGTGTCACCATCGCCAGGAGGCAATGCACCGCTAGGTGATGTTGGAAGTCTGATTTGGATGCGGAATTATAGATGAGATACATTACGATGCCTATTGAGTGGCGGTGATAAGGATGATTGAGAATATGTTTTGTTAAATGTTGGATTATGAAGACTCCGGCTGTCCGGGAATGATTCAATGCTTCAGATTCTTTTTTCTTTGGTGCTTTATTACAGGCGGATACGATGCATTATGGATGAACGATGGATATTTGCGCTCTGTGCACTTCTAGGAGTGCTTGTCCCAATTACTCGCTAGAGTTCTAAGGGATTTGGAGTTGCGTGTAGGATCTAGATTAATGACTGTTGGACGAACTCCCTCTTCTGAATGCGTGTGATGTGATCGAGATTCAACTATCCCAAATCTCTCAAAAGATCTGGATTCTTCGACCTTTACATGTGCCAACTGCCTCGTGCATTCTCAAATATTGGGGATATGTGGAACTTTGGCTACTTTTGTAGCGCAGCGCCATAGTCTTTCCAAAAGAGTGAGATACCGGGTAAGTTTCGGCTGTCGTTACAATACAGTTTCGCTTAGAACTCTTTTCAACCCTTCCCATAGTACGTCAAGTTCCGCTGAGGTATTCAGATTAACTCTTGTGTGATCCCTCGTGGCAATGACCAGTTCAGAACAAGTACTATCCGGCCTGGTTTTTTATAGGATCCAAAAAATGCCGTTGTTGCTGATTGCTCTGTACAGTGCTTGTTGAAAGACTGCTATTGCAATCAGTGAGCAGAATTTGACAGAGGATCTCAAAGAAGGCTTTTCTATCAGAGAGAGCAGTCCGCAATAAGGCGAACAAGTTCGAGCAATAAAGTTTTCTTAACCTATATCTGAGCTGACAACAACTTTGCTGCCGGCAACTGCAACTAATGCTGGGTATTATGCAAGGACCACCATATCGAGCCCAGTTTGCCAAGGCCTGAGCAGGCACTTCACAGCGTAGCTCGATCCTTAATTCTCCACATCTCTGTCCTCCCATCCTCAACAACCTTCTCCTCTCCCTGCAACTTGCTCAATATCTGCAGAACTCCCCCGTTAGCTGGTAAATGTAGATTCTCTGGCACATCTTTATAAATAACTTTCACAATCTCCATGCTCGTCCACTCATCACTTCCCTCCACCTCTCCGTCTTCGCCCTTCCTAGATTTCAGAACCTGGATAACTTGGTCTTCTCGCATCTTTCGATGGCGGATATATCCCAATATTTTCGACGGCCCATCTTCGATCACGGGCCCATGCCCGGGATATGCTCGCCCTTTGAAAGCCATACGCATTTTTTCTAGACTAGAAATATAGGTAGATAGATCTTCGAAAACAGCGGTTCCGTAGCCCAAAACATTGTCTCCCGTGAACATGGCGTCTTCTTCTTCCAGGATTAATGCCATATGATCCTGTGTATGGCCTGGGGAGTAAACGGTTCGTAGCGTTGCCCCTTCAACTTTGAAGGTCTGACCATCTTGTATGTCCAGTTGGTCGTCACTGGGAGTGTTTTTGTAGAATTTTGTATCGGGGGAGATCTCTTGTAGATGCTGCTGTCCTCCTATGTGGTCGTGATGCCAGTGTGTAAGGATAGTTTCGGAAATAGAGATGTTTTCTTCTTTCAGGGCTCGTTTTATGGCCGATATCCAAGAGGGTTTCCCTTCCCCTGTGTCTATGAGTAGACGCTTAGGACCTGTGCCGACTATGTAGGTGTTCGTTCCTTGCAGCGTGAACTAGAGCTCATGATCAGCAAGAGCGTCTTTAAGCTTAAATATTGGATTACCTTGGAAGGGTTTCCTCCCATAACACGTATGACCTTTGGGCTCAGCCTTTCGATTTCTTGGAATTGCATCGTTTGGGTGGCCATTCTTGCAAATCTGATTGTTGTTGATTGCATTACAATCAGATCGATGCGTGTCGATAGCGGATAAGACGTGCTCTGAACCGTAGACCTCGGCTGAGAAGAGGACCCCTGATGATTACTTAGCGGGACAATTGGATAATAGAAATTGGAATAAGGCTGAATAATTGAGATATAAGACTAATCCGCAAAGGAAGATTGAAGGTTTTGCTTCTCTCTCAAAATCTAGAAAAGGAAAAGGAAAGTTTGCGGGATTTCCTTTAAAAAACAATCCATGGAGTCTCTCGTCAACATCTATTTTCAGGGGTTCAGCAAGGTCTATCACCCAAAGCTTTGACGTACAGGCGCCGACTCTCCGACGTGTGCACTTGATATTTGTCCAAGGCGACAAAAAGGTCAAAGTGCTCGAGTCCGAACTCCACGCAGGTCGAGAAGCTGTGAGAAATTCAACATGCCTCCCTCAAGACCGCAGACGCCCGCTGAGGTTCAAGTTAAAGAGGCCCAGCAAGGAGTTCCTCGTTATGGCTGTCGTATGTTTCCTTCCCAGCCTCAGCCTTGCACAGCAGCTAACAGAATCACTCATAGCACACCTTCAACAATTTCTTGGCCCAGGACCGCAGAATCGATTGAAGGAAACTATAGCACAATATAAGGGCATTCTTGGTGTTATATTCGACAGACCTCCTCTTATTCGTCAAACCTCGCAGTTGACGAAGGCGGACGACAAGGGACTCGTTACTCTTACGCCAAATTATTTATGCCTACAATGCACAGTCACAGCGACGGAACGGAGTTGTCTTCCACACGGAAACGAAACTAGACACAGACTTTGTTGGTATTTTCGCATATCGTGGAGAATGGTACTGACCAGCATAGATGTTGAATCGAGAACCGGATCTGTGTACTGTCAGATGTGTGACGATTTTGTATGGGACCCAACGTTAGAGGAGATGAGGGTGCGGAAGATGACCACTGGCTCATTCTCAAGTGAGTCCACACTTTAACATTAAATCTTCTCAGAGAAAAGCTCACTGCTGACTTCTTATTTCCCAGCAAAAAAGCGAAAACACGAAGACCTGTTCCCAGACCCAGTTAAAGAAGACCCTAAATTCATATCGACAAACACAATAGAGAACCCATGTCGGGCAAGTGGTATCAGAGGCATATACAACATGGGGGCTACATGTTACATGAACGTTATACTCCAATGTTTCGTCCATAATCCTCTCTTGCGGAACTTCTACCTAGGGGACAACCATCCAAGAGACGAATGTTCCTATAAGAACTGCATGAGTTGTGCCATGGACGACATGTTCCAGCAATTCTATGCTGAGGAAACGACAACCGGATATTCCGCTTCCAATATTCTTGCAAGCTTCTGGCTGTCGAAACGGAAAGCTTATGAAGAACTAGCGAGCAACAAGGAGCAAGATGCGCATGAGTTCTTCCAGTTCCTAACCGAAGAGCTTCATGAAATTAATGGGGGTGGTAGGCCGTCTGGATCCGACGACAGCCCTCCTCTGAAGAAAGCCAAGAATGGCAACGACCCTGGCTGCCAATGCGTAGTACACAATACTTTCTACGGCAAATTGCAAAGCACCATAACCTGCCAGAATCCTAAGTGCGGTGGTGTCACTACTTCTGTCGAGTCATTTCTTGATCTCAGTCTGGGCCTGGAGGCTTTCTCGAAAAAGAAGAACCTCAATGCTACGCCGTTAAGCTTGGAGAAGTGCTTGGACGAGGAGTACAAGAACTGGGAACATTGCGACTACAACTGTCATAAGTGCGACAGTAATAATGCCAAAAAGCAGCTTAGTATCAAGACTCTGCCAAATGTACTTTGTATCCAGTTGAAGGTTAGTGTTATCGTTTATTTTCACAACCATCTCTACTGATTCCAACTTACAACGCTGGCCTCAAGAAAAACCTCTCTCCATTTGCCTACCTATCATTGGTAGCCCGATGTTGACACACTCATGTAGCGCTTCAAGCAAAATAATGGTCAGGCATCAAAGATCGAAACACCGGTCTCGTTCCCCCTAAAGCTGGAAATGCTGCCATACACCTCTCAAGCTCGTAGCCAAGATACAAGGGATAACTTCGCGTTGGCGCGAACTGCCACATACGACCTCCAAAGTGTAGTCCAGCACATTGGTCAACTAGAAACCGGTAAGCTCGCCCCTTTGTTGCTTCATCTAAATACTCACATGCCAGGTCACTACGCCTCCTATTCTCGTGTTGGAAACCAGTGGTTTAGATTCAACGACCACAACGTCACATTGGCCTCGAAATCCGACGTTTTACAAACAGAAGCATTCCTTCTTTTCTACGTCATCCGATCATTGGCATAGATAGATCCCAGCATCCTCATATTTACCAACTTTGTACATCACATCCAGGCATGACAGAACAAGCATTGGGAGCATTGGGAAGGCGTTGATATTTCCGCATATACCATAAACTCTAGTATACCCTCTGATAGAGCTCTAAATGAATGAGAATCATGATTATGACCTCCACTTCCATTCCTCGCATTCAAAGTTAGCATAGCAAAAAAACTCGTTGCTAAGACCCTTGGAGTGGATGGGCTCGAAGGTTGTGGTGAGCACGCCTTGAGGCCGGTACAGTGTTGTGATTAGAGTTTCCATTCTCTCCCCCGTACAGACAATCAGTCTGTTATCCTCCTGCGATGTGCCCCACGATTTGGACAGCCACCGGACGGTCATCGCAGCTGCACAGCATCAGCCTCTAACGTTCTCCAGCACCTTGAGGTCGGATCAAAACTACCTTTCGTCTGACATTCCTCACTCAGAAAAGGAGGATCAACGATGACCCTCGTAGCACTCCCCTTCAACTCCGCTATAGTCTTTTAGCTCCTCCCTTTTCGCCTCTCCCTCGATCGTAAATCCAAAGAAACAAAATAATAACTCACGGGGCAATTTGCACGGCTCATTAAAGTTGTACCACACAAACTCCGTAAAAACCTCAAAGCGTTTATCAAATTCCAACAACCAAACCCTAGGTAGCTCCTCTTTCGCAAGTCCAGATCTCGCCAATACGTTCTTAAGTGCTACGAAGACGCTTGGTGCGGAAACGATAGCTATTGTCGAGTCCTGGGTTGTACCTTCTAGTAGTTCATTGGCTAGAGTTGTGGCTGTTTGCTCGGAATACTGATTTTAATTAGCTCATCTAAATATCAATCAGCCGAATGGGATGGGGTGAAGGATTTGGATCTGAGTAAACAAGGGAGATAATCTCCTAACTCGAGGTTCTGGCGAAAGGCGGAAAGGAGGGGAGAGAGGGAAGCAGACCCAAAATTGACTCTCATTCCAATCCTCCGCAAAAACATCCATGCTTAGTATCTGACCTGCGGCATTCTCTTCGGCGCCTGCTTTTAGATCTTCGAATTGCTTGAGGCGTGCGTCGCGGTCGGCGTAGAATTCTTTTAGAGCATCGAGGGCGGAGCCTGACAGGACACTTTTTAGGTGTCAGTGATGGCTTTATTAATGTATCGGAGAGATAAAGGGGTTTTTACGGATTTTCCTCGTCCGAGTCTTGTTCCATTTTGTGGCGTTGTTACGTAGAATTTTGGGCTGGAGAATTTTGCCGAATTTGAAGTTGTTGCAAAGAGGCAAAATGGATAGTAGTGCGAAACCTCCGAATCGCCCACTCATCCTAGCCGAATAGTTTGAATTTATTGCTCAGTCAATGCTTCTGATGTTTCACTACAGCACCATTTTTAGGAGGAACATTTACACCAGTCACGTGTGCAAACTTGGATCAGATCATGGAACGATTTGAACTTTGGCGTATGTACATTTGATCTACTCTAACAATCGGCTAGCGAGCTACTGGTTATCAATGACGTGTAGATACTTCTTCTCTTCGCGCTTCTCACGCTCAGTCGCCGGTGGTAAGTCGTAGAAAGCAGCACTTCGGTATCCTTGCTGGTAGAGTATTAGCTGCAGTAAACATGACGGAAGGACGTTGACTAACCAAGTAGTGGTACGTGAGACTGCTAAGCTCTGCTGGCTCGATTCCAAGATCTTTGAAAGTCTTTGCAGTAGGATCAATCTTCTGGTCAATGAACTCACGCTCGACTTCATCGGCGGATATAACGGGCCACCAGAGAGCCTTGTTCAAGAGGCCTGCTACCGGCTTGAGCACGCGCTTGGGAAGATTGATGTGACGACGGCGCTTGATGATTTCTTTGTCTACCAACTCGGCTATTTCTGCTGTTGAGTAGTTCGTTGGGCCATAAAGTTCGTAGGTTTGTGAAGCAGTGCTATCATCCTGAAGCATGAGCTCCAAAGCTTGACCAACATCGATAGCCTATAATGATGAGTTTTGATACTTTCGGCGGCCGACCATTACTTACGTGAACTGGGTTATAGCGCTCTTGCATGTGATTGGAGGTTAAGACATTGGTAACACCAGCAAGCTTGTGAAGCAGGCGATCCTCGAACCCGAAGAGAGGTGCTGGTCTCACAATGGTTGTCTCTGGGAAGATGCTTCTGACGACTTGCTCACCACGACCCTGTTTAAAAACGTTAGTAATCACAAGCGAAAGTGCCTCAGAAGTCCGTACCTTTGTGCTGAAGAACTCTGATGGAGAATTGGGATCTGCGTTGTATGAAGAGACATGGATGAATCGGTCCACATCATACTTCGCAACGGCTTCAGCAATTCGCTCAGTACCTTCAACGTGTACATCCTCCAGATCGAAATTCCTAGGCTCATCAGCAGATATCCTCTTCTTCTGAATGTTGTCCAAGCATACTTTGTGGGGTACATTCGACCGACAAGATTGTAGACAACGTCCGAATGTCTGACACTTTCTTCGAGGGATGGTGTGTTTCTGAGATCGTATTCCTGGCACCTAAATCAGCGGATCATTCTTCCGAGCTCTTATTTCTCCTACCATGAAAATGACTCTGCCCAGATCTCCAGCAACTTTGAGATGCCGCTTGGCCATCTCCTCCCGGAAGGGGACAATGACTGTGTTTCCTTGTCTCGCTATTCTCATCTATCAGCTCAAATACTCCAAACAGCTTCCACAATTATTTACCAAGTCTGTTGACAATATAACGTCCAAGGAATCCAGTTGCACCAAATACCGTCACGGTATGCCCTAAAAGGTTCAATCAGCGGGATCTAGACCTGGGAGAGCTCGAATATTACCTCCGAGAGAAGACCTGTAAGTATACCAGTTAGCAGATGCTCAAATCAACCCTTATGTATCACACTCACCTCCCGCCTTGCGTCCGAATGATTGGCTTTCCTGTCCTCGATATGGTTATATCGCTGATGTATCTGCGAGGAACTTGTCCCTTCAACTTGCTTCGCGTCTGCAGAGCAGTCCGTACACCCTTCATACTTGACGGAGTACAGACCTTCTGCATGGTTGCGACTGTCCTCGAGGTTCAATTGTGATTTGAAGGTATTCCTGAAGTCGTCGCGGAGCACCCATGCAGTTCGCCAAGACCTTCACTAGCGCATCGAAGCTTCAGGCGTCGCGAGCCGCGAAACCATCAACCTACAAAACATATAGCCTCCCCGTTGACCCTTCACGACTACACCTGTCTTCGAAAGACCTTTTCTCGCAGGCTTTGACAAGGCAGATAGTAGATCGGTTCCGAACCTTCCTATCAAAAAATACCCTTCTGTCAAGACCCATCATGAATATCGACACGATATCCGACTTCCTCGCTGAGCAACGAGACGAAGCTCCTGCAGACGTCCAGCACTTCTTCATCTCCTTTGAAGATCTTTGGGAACGAAAGCTATGGCATCAGTTGACGGATACCCTCATCCAATTCTTCAATTACAACGAGAGCGCTCCTCAACGACTACAAGTTTACCGTACCTTCATCCTCACGTTCGCGGATAAGATCAACCAGCTGAAGCTTGTTACTTTGGCTTTGAGTGCTGCTAAGCAGTGTGAAGGTATTTTAGTTTCTCCGGAATTTTCAACATGCCTCTGACACAATTGCAGATAGTCAAGAACGCCTTTCCTTCCTGACCGCTGTGGCAAACAAAGTCAACAACCCCAACTCGCAAGACGCCTACGTTTACGCCACAGTCGCGGTAGCAACAGTAAAACTAGAGTTGAACGATCTTGAGGGTGCAAGAAAAGATTTGGACAAGTCAGAAAAGATATTGGATGGTTTCGATTCAGTTGAGACTATAGTCCATGCTGCATTCTACCGGGTCAACGCAGAATACTACCAAGTATGCCCTCAAAATCCTACGCAAGGCTTAACTAACGGTTGCAGTCTAAAGCCGAATTTGCCTCTTACTATCGAAATGCCCTCCTCTACCTTGCTTGCATCGAAGTTAATGATCTCACCCCTGCTGAGCGCAGAAGTCGAGCATACGACCTTAGCATTGCAGCTCTAGTCTCAGATACCATTTACAACTTTGGGGAACTTCTCTTACATCCTATTCTCGATTCTCTTCGAAACACAGATGCATGGCTTCGAGACCTGCTATTTGCATTCAATCGTGGAGATCTTGCAGCATACGATGTCCTCGCCGGCCATATCTCCTCCAACCCTCTCCTCGCCGAACACGGCGATGGCCTCCGACAAAAGATCTATCTCGCGGCTCTCACCGAAACCATATTCCGCCGCCCACCGCACGACCGCGCCATGTCTTTCCGCACCATTGCCGAAGAGACCAAGGTCCGACCCGATGAAATCGAGCATTTGATCATGAAGGCATTGAGTCTGGGCTTGTTGAGAGGAAGCATCGATCAAGTTGATGAGGTTGCACAGATCAACTGGGTGCAACCTAAGGTGTTAGACATGAAGCAGATCGACAACATGCGTTCACGGTTGAAGGAGTGGGATTCGAGTGTCAATTCTTTGGGCAACTGGATCGAGACAAAAGGTCAGGATGTTTGGGCGGCTTAATGGGGCTCGGCTGGCGTCTGGACCGGCTGGAATGTATTATAGATCTCAAAAGAGCATGAGATACTGCTTAAGCCATCAATGAGAATTTGCATTTAATCCTGTTTTATGCATGACTGTTTACGAGATGATTTCGTGGCCCTGCAATTCCAGTCAAATTTGCTGCAAAGTCGTACGGGCGAGACGAATGGCGAAATAGTGCAAAATCAAGCGATGGCAGTAGAGGTGTGACTTTGGATATTGTCACGACGCATTTTCTACCACACCTGCTTGCAAAAAGAACTACTGTACTAATTCGTTGGCAGAATTTAATCGCTCAGATAATTTCAGCTCTTCAAACATCAAGGAAGGGTTCTGGGAATCCGGGTTCACTTATGCTGGGGTGAATCACCACACCTTAATACACCTCAAGACGAGGACAAGATCAGCTTGCCACTCAGATATTGGTCATCTCCCTCTTTGATCAAGAGGCTATTCATACATACCATGACAAAGATTTTCCAGCCTCTTTCACTTGGGCATCCTACATCGTCAAAGACGGCTGTCTTGCATAAGACATTAGCTTGATAGAATATATGTAGCTTGTAGTCTTTTCCAAGCTTGACAAAACTCATCATGAGATGACAATGGCTTATAAATTCTTTTTTGTAGGCATCGCTAGGGCTCGTTAATTTCATGTGGTTGAGAGGCACATGCACTGAGATAATCTAATATAAATGTGGACATTTTTGGCTACATGGGAATGTCTTGGCAGTGTCTACATAATAATTGATGACTCATGATACAATATTTGTAATTGAGTGCCAGACAGAGTTTTGCTGTCGACGTTACTGTCGGCAATGAGATGATACTCCTTATTGACTGTTATGGAATTAGCAATTGGGTCAATTGCCATGTCTCAGATGTTATGTGTTGAGAACCGAATAATCAATTGTTATGGGCTCAGACTTACAGCATTGAGAACTGTAGTAGAAATGCAGCAAATGCAATTGAGTAGAGTCAAGGTGGAGGTGGAGAAGAGGCAGGTTGTGGCCAGCAGAAATTGTAAGTGTGTCGACGCGGTGGAACAGATTCGATGCTAAGCAGGATCTCTAACAGCCGAGAAGCAGCAACCTCTTTGCACCCATCTTACTCGTTCGAAACTTCGGAACGATGAGGACATTCCCTTCAAGGAAATTCAGTCTGGAAGGATGTTACGACGCTGCTTGGATCTTTCGCAACTGCCACTTGTAGTATATCTCGAAATTCAATTAAAAACTGCAAGTCGTATCTAGCTCTCGATTTTCGCTTTTATATCTTCTTTCTCCTCTCCTGGCTTACCCCAGAGTAGCAGCCCACCCACCACCCAGGCTGGCCACCAAACGCACCATACCACAACTTGCGTATTCATTCCCCATACGTCCCAACCGAAGGCAGCTTCCTTCAATACCTCCCGTATTCCCAAGCCCCAAGCCCAGCTGGCACCTACTAATACCACTGTCGGACTGATCACTGTCAACAAGATTCCTAGTAGGATCTTGACAATAGGTCGATCGGGGACCGGCTGGATCCAAGTCAATGGCGAGGAGAGTAGGCCAACAAGGAATGCAAGAGAGAAATTCAGAGTGGCGAGTGAGGAGAGAAACATCCCTAAAAGGAGGAGGGAAAAGGATTTTATAAGGAGGTATTGCTGAGGCGTGGGGTTGAAGTGTGTTGTTAGGAGGCTTGACAGGACGGGTGAGAGAAAGTTGTTGAGTATGGCGAAGACGGTAAAGACGATTGGTAGCATCTATGAGCATGAGACAATGCCAGGGATGGTTGAGACCAGAACTTACAGATTCATTCGCATGGTTGAAGAGGTAAAGAGGCACCACGCCCAGAAATTGTGATCCAGCTACAATAGCTAGAGGGAGGAACAGCTCCCGTTCCCGGACAGTCAGAGCTTCCTCAAGAACGAGTGCTTTAGTATCGCCCTTCTCAACAACTACCAATGTCTGCTTCTCTTTGCTTTCAGTAGAAGTCACTTTCTCCTTCGCAGTAAGTGGGGTTCCGCTTTTGAGCCAGAGGAAGATAGCCATTATTGTGAAGTTAACGGCTACCAACATAGCACTAGGTAGGTAGGTTCCGATACTCACAAATCGATTAGCCTGCATCAACAAATAGAAGAAGAAACTCTGATGTAAATGTTCGAGTAGATTGTTCAGACTGCGAAACGTGCTTTCAATCACCCGTCCCATAGCCATCTCATCTTGCCATCCTTGACCAAAAGGCTGCAAAGTGATGGCGTCTACGTGGTAAGGAATGAAACTGCTGTGAGGGCCAGATGCGTGACCTAGTCCTTGATTCAGCATCCCGCGGAGCATTGTTTGTAAACGGTCTTGGTAGCTGTCTGAATGCTTCCACATCTGTTGTAGAGAGACGCCTATGCCTGCGGGTAAATTAGCCCCACACTTGAGTAGACATGTTAGACCGAGATTTGGGGAGCTGTATCACGAACTGTCTGATAGACAACCGAAGTTCGATAGTTCCTGAAGAGTCTAGCTCTCAGCTCCTCCCAAAGAAAGAACAGTCTAGTAGGGGGATGATTCTCACCCATCTGTCCGCTGGCAATGGAAACAACGGTATTGAGCAGATCGAGGTTGGGCAATTGTCCGTTGATACCGTCGTATACAATGTGTATCGACTCAAAGCGATGATCGAAAGGGTAGTCAATGACAATAGCACCTTGAAGAGCTCCGCTCTTGAGGGGCAGTGAGTCGATCGCTGGGGATTGATGGGTGTCATGGTAGGCATCGACCCAAGCTTGTGGCCCAGCTTTACTATCTGGTGTTACCACGAAGATGATATCTTTTGACCATAGTGACCAGCCTACTCAAAATCAGCAACGTATCTCACAAATGGAAGTAAATCATACGCTTGAAATATCGAGCTAGAGTAAGGACAAGAGCAACACCACTCCTATTGAGCACTCCCTCCATATTCCTCCAAGCGCCAACAAGAACAATGGCTTCAGTAGCATCTCCCCTTGGTGCATGCAATATCGCATATATGTTCTCGCCTGCATAGGTCTCCCCAGCGGATTTATATTCATATTTTTGCCGCGCAACTTTTAGTCCGCAAGCCTTGAAGAATTCCTCCATTTTATTGTTCACCCTGCATCACAGGAAAAATCAGCTCCAAGTCCTCTATCTGTCCTTCGAACTTGGCCGGCGAGCGGATAGACGTACTCAACATTACTCCCATCCTCCAGCGCATCGACCTCTTGCTTATACCCTCGAAACACATTCTGATCGCTGCCCGCAAAATATGTATGTACCTGCCCGGGCAGAAGAGCGTTCTCAGAGATGTAGGTCTTTCGGGAGTAGTCGTTCAGCGGCAGAACGAGCAGCCATGTTACGCCGATTACGATACAGAGAAAGGACAGGTATGGTGGTAGTTTGAGGATTTTGGGGTTGCGTTGAAGAAGAGCGCCGGAAGCTGGGTAATTATTAGCAATATGAGAAAGGAGCCGATTATTGGATTGCTTACACATGAGAGAGACCATGGCGGAGTTTAAAAGAGGAAGGAGAGGTTTCGTTAATGTGAAGTTTGATAAGACGTCGCCAAATTATTTGGACCGCGGTCTACAGACGACGCGACTTTAGCATTTACTTGAAAGGTAGTCTTTGTATTGTCAAACACCAGATCAAAATACACTTCTTAAATTATTAATCTTTACTCGTAATCCTACTCCGTCTCAAGAAATAAAGTCATGTTTCACATCAATATAAGTCCCAGCATTCCCAATAATGCCTCCATTGAGGCTTGCTTGCTCCAAACGCCCAACTATGCTGTCCATGTCCAGGTCTTATACAACTATTATTAAAACATGATACCCTGCGTCACTCATGGGCCTAGCCTTTGCGAACCGCCAACGTATCCTAATCCAATTCCGGCTTCTGCATTTCCAGGAAGTGTCGCATTGGCTGTAGGAAGGACGCCGAACCGACCGTAAGTCTTCTGGTCAACTGATACGTAGTGTGGGAGTCTGCCGAGCAGGTTCATCTTTCCTTCTATCCACCGCAGTATTTTCTCTGGTGGTGCAAGGAATTTCAGATATCCGAGACCCCCTAAGTCTTCAGTCAGCTTGCAGGTTTTGAACAGGACGGGAAAGCTCACATCCATAGCCGAATGCAAGTCCGCAGAGATGACCCAGAAAGCTAGTATTCGGGATCAAGAACGATACGAATAATACTAAGACGAAGGGCGTTACCCAGGTCGGGATCTTGATATCTCCGAGTAGGAAAAAGGGGTTCGTTTTGTATGTCTTGACAGCTTCCATTGCAAGCAGCGTAAACACCCATATGCTGTATCCAAGTTTTAGCAATCCGGACATCATTTTGAGTATTCTGACCATACCTAGCACCCAAGACGGTTGTGTTCAAGCCAATTGCCTTCTCCGCAAAAGTGTACATCAAGGCCGGGATAGTGGAGAGGGCTAGATTGTATGTCAGCACATCTGCCAACTTGCAAATTACCCTTTGCGAACGGGGCATACTCACGACCCATGAAAAGCGCCAATGTAGTCAATGTCCCGTACTCCGCCTCGAATCTCTCCAATAGGGGAGTCAGCGCAAGAATATTCATCAAAGCATGGAAGAAGCCGGCATGAACGAGAGGAAAGGTATTCGTTCGGTACACTGCAGTGAATAATTGTCAGCTTCAATACGCTTCCTTGCAATCACCAAAGGACAGCTGGACAGGTATACAGACTCGTGCTCAATCCAATCTCCTGCGGTATTAACGCTCCCCATTGTATAACATCCCACACTGATTGGTAGCTAACAACCCATAGAAGCACTATGATGAAGAGGATGCAACGAGTGAACAGAGGTAGGCGAAATACATAAGAACGTATTCGAGCTGCTGAGAACTGTGGGAGACTTGGAGCCATTCCAGCGGATGGTATGTGTCCACAAGTATTGGGATGGACTCGACCTTTCGGTATGGCGATCTTGGTATTTGATGAAGTGTGGAAAAGCTCGCGTTCAATCCTCTGAAGTGCAGTTCGCCAGCATTTTTATCACGAATTATATTGTGGATGTGACAAGCAGAATACGCGGAGATGAACTTATTTCTTCTTTGATGCACGGACGGGGACGATCTCGCTTAGGCACTACAAGTACCCTGCAAGAATGGAAGAAGAAAGACGAGGCTGAAGTCACGCTTTTAAAGATTACCTACTGTAACTTTCAACACTATGATCGGGGAAAACTCGCTTGCAGTCGACATGTTACAATTTGCTTTAAATTCAATAAATGAGGATTTTCATCTTTTCCAGCTTTAATGTCAAAAAGAGACTTCGCATCTTAAGTGTTAGTGGTTCTGCCAATCAAAGGTGAAAAGGGGAACTCAAAGACGAGCTCTATGGTATGGAGAACGTTTTACAAGCTCATTAAACTTGATTGGATTCTTTGAGCCCGAGAAACAGGAAGACTTCTTGCGGAATAGTCGGAGTTCTCTCCCATAGAAAACAAAGCATTGACATATATACATGTAATAAATTTGCAGGAGACAGCATCGTGCACAATCGCAGGTGGTTGTTTTCTTCATACAGTGGCATTGATTCACCAGTCTCATAACAAGACCTTTAATATGGCCAGGTGGGATGTCTTTGCTTCTCGCGCTGTCTGCAGAACAAGTTTCTTCCAACTCACAGTCTTCTCTTAAATTTATGTATTTGGTAGTGATTAGTCCACTTGCGTGGCCCAAGAATCAGTCGTCTCTCACCCTCGTCACGAATATGTACCTGTCACTGTATTGCAGCCGATATGAAAACCTTTTGTTCTCGTGTGCGGATCTTTATGTAGGCTACCAGCATGACTAGATGCCATTGTAGATCGGCAAAGATAGTTCCTTGACGAAGGCAGAAGCCATATTTTCTTTGCTGCACCAGGCCTTTCAGTTAATTGCATGCTAACCATTGGGGTCGAATACTTTCAACCACTCGTTATTCGACTGTATGGGAGAGGCCAACAAGATAACAATGGAATGCTAGGCTTGCTAGGCTTGCTGCTGCTTATCGAGCTGAACGCGAAGGTGCTTCAAATCACATTTCCTTAAAATTCTTCTATACCTCTGTTTAGGAGCTTGGGGATATTTGCTCCGTGTAGCATATCTGGAAACTTGGAGAACCATTGTGCCACTACGCACTGGGGCATCTATGGAGAATTTAATACCCTGAACATCCAAGCCATTACTATTATTCCTAATCAAAGAAGGAGACGGCCTTCCAGGAAGAGGGAACGTGAACTATAGTGAGTGCATCTTTAACAAGTGCATATCAAGGACGCAAGGTTTTCACTTTATGTTAAGCACTCACTAGACTCTAGAGTGTATGTCATGGTATCATATCTATTTGGGAATCGAGACAGGACAAACAGGTATTCAATTTACAACTACAAGGAAACCTAACAAACATGCTCAAAACCAGCCTATGCGTGCGCCTTTGCCATTGTGTTCAAAGCACTACCATTCTTGAACCATTCCACTTGAGGAGCATTGAACGTATGTGCCAACTTGACCTCAAATGCTTCGCCACTCTTTGGGTGTACCTTCATCGTCAAAGGCTTGCCAACTGCCAACTCAGTGCACATCAGATCGACCTTGGCGTCGAAGGGAATCTTATCGTAATCCTCTGGGTTGACGAAGGTCAAAGGAAGCATACCTTGCTTCTTCAAATTTGTCTCATGAATACGGGCAAATGATCTGGTAATGATGGCGAGTCCTCCAAGATGTCTGGGTTCCAAAGCAGCGTGTTCTCTCGATGATCCTTCACCGTAGTTCCAGTCACCAACGACAACCCACGGGATGCCCTTCTTCTTATAATCTCTGGCAGTAGCTGGGACGGCATCGTACTCGCCAGTTGTGAAGTTCTTAATCTTGTTCGCCTCACCATTATCAGCATTGATAGCACCGATCAACATATTGTTGGAGATGTTGTCCAAATGTCCACGGTACTTGAGCCAAGGACCGGCCATTGAGATGTGATCGGTGGTGGTTTTGCCTTGGGTCTTGATGAGAATAGGAATGTCCAAAGCGTCTTTTCCGTCCCAAGCCTTGAAGGGCTCAAGGAGTTGCAGACGATCACTGGTTGGGGAGACGGCAACACTGACGGCATCACGCTTCGCAGGTGGTGCTTGGTATGTGTCTTGTCCTGGGTCATATCCTCCTGTGGGGAGACCTGCACCAGTTGGAGGAGACAAGAGGAACTCATTTCCCTCGGAATCCTTTAGCTTGTCGGTGAGAGGGTTGAAATGAAGAGATCCGGCAATTGTCATGGCCACGACGAGATCGGGTGAGGTAACGAAAGAGTGGGTGGCAGGGTTAGCATCGTTACGTCCAGTGAAGTTGCGGTTGTAAGAGGAGATAATGGAGTTGGCCTCGCCCTTCTTCACGTCCTTACGGTCCCATTGCCCTACAAACTAGTCAGTAATTGCCACATTTTAAATCTTTCATGACAAATAAACTCACCAATGCAAGGCCCACAGGCATTGGCGAGAACGACTCCTCCAAATTCTTCTAGGGTTTGCAATTGACCATCGCGCGCAATGGTGGCTGTCAAAAATCAGTGTCTATATGAAGTAGATTTGGAAGAAGATGTATACCTCGAATCTGTTCCGAACCGGGAGTGACAGTGAATAAAGCCTTGGCCTTGATACCATGGTCAAGAGCATCTCGAGCAATAGAAGCAGCGCGAGACATATCCTCATAGGATGAATTGGTGCAAGATCCAATCAAGCCCACCTTGAGCTCCTCAGGCCAGTTGTTAGCCTTGACAGCCTCACTGAACTTTGAGATTGGGGTAGCAAGATCAGGGGTGAAGGGGCCGTTGATGTGGGGTTCAAGTTCGGAAAGGTTGATCTCAATCAGCTCATCGTACTCGGCACCCTCATCTTCTCTGAGCTCCTTGGCATAAGACCTAGCGAAGTCCCCGATCTCAGAACGCTTGGTAGCTGCAAGATAATCGTACATGCGCTGGTTGAAGCCAAATAGAGACGTGGTAGCGCCAATTTCAGCACCCTAAAACCATTGTAAGCTAGGACGTTAAAAGGGAATAGCGAGGAAATTCTTACCATGTTACATATAGTCGCCATGCCGGTAGAAGAGATAGATTGAGTGCCAGGGCCTTAATAAGAATGTGTTAGTCAATAATCTTCGCTCGTAAAGTACTCTTGGCCATTGAGTAGAGAAACGTGTTAGTGAGAGTCGAAATGTGGCTTCACTCTAAATGTGCTTTTCGCCATTCACTCAAAATTGCGTCACCAAAGAAAGAACATTCTTGGTTGTTGTGAGCGCGCTGGCACTGAGCCGCCTTTGCAGCACGCTTCGGTAATAAAGTGTCTTTCAAGATGGTGCTTCTTCGCCAAGCTCTGGTCATAGGCCACATAGACATGCGACTTCCTCAGCCCTGAGACTTTTGCAGCATATCGCAGTGCATGGCACAGAGCGGCGTAGATGTTCGGACAAGTGGAATAGTCCGGGAAAGGTTGAAGATGGGAAGGTCGAGGGGGGAGGAAGTCCACAAGGAAGAAGCTGCATGGTAAGGGAAGAAACATAGGATAGTAAGCCTTGCCTACCTTCCCTTCCTTTCCAAGAGATGCAGTGGGTACTACCCACTGCGTGAAGAAAAGGGAGACACGGGAAGTCGTACCAAAATATTCGACAATAGCACCAGTTCCACCCTTGACAGTCAAGATTCCAGCGACCTTGAGAATGATATCTGAGGCTGAGTTAGCTATTATCCAATGATAAGGACAATGGCTTGAGGGCTGCAACTCACCTTTAGGAGAAGTCCAGCCAGACAGCTCGCCAGTAAGTTTAACACCGATGACCTTTGGTGCCTTTAATTCCCAGGGAAGGTTGGCCATTACATCAACAGCATCAGCTCCACCAACGCCAATAGCGCACTGTAAGAGAGGTCGGAGTAAGTACAAGTTCATGCAGACAAGGGAGAGGAGAAACACTCACCATTCCGAGGCCACCCGCGTTAGGAGTGTGTGAATCAGTACCGATCAACAGACCACCTGGGAAAGCGTAGTTCTCCAAGATGATTTGATGAATAATACCAGAGCCCGGTCTCCAGAATCCAATGTTGTACTTTGCGCAAGATGTGGCCAGGAAATCGTACACTTCCTTGTTGATTTCGATAGCTCGTGTAAGATCCTTCACACCACCGACCTGTGCCTCAATCAAATGATCACAGTGGACGGTTGTGGGATTGGCGACTGAAGGCATGCCAGCAGACATGAATTGGAGGATAGCCATCTGAGCTGTTGCATCCTGGCAAGCAACTCGATCGGGTCGAAGTTTTAGGTATGAGACACCGCGCTCGATTTCTTGGCCGTGAGGGTCGTCGAGATGGGAATATAGGATCTTCTCAGCATATGTGAGAGGACGATTGAGTCGTCCGCGAACAATGGCGAGGTTCTCAGACATCTTCTTATAGTTTATGAAATTACCCGTCTCGTTGTTGTTTTGACGGACTTGCTTGTCGAGAGCAGAGTCACCGACTGTCGCCATACGACGAACGCCCATCTGGGCGAAAACTCGCTGAGGAGCAGCGCGAAGGATCTGTCGAGACAACATTGTAGGAGTGGAGTTGAGGTTGTGAGGGTGTAGAAAAGAGGAAGAGAGACGAGGAGATGGAGCAGAACAAGAATTGAACTGATAAGGCCTAGTCGAAACCAATTGTAATGGCTTTCCGGTAGCTCGTGATTGGCTCAAAATTCGTGGGAGCTTGAGCTCGCGGGGCAACACGGATGATGTCAGTTATGGCCCAATCGCGCAAAAAGGACTTGATAATTAAGAATTGGGACACTGTATGTAGACTGAGGATATAGAATCTATAAGTATGAGATCTCAATCAATATTAATGAGCACAGGTCTTGTGGGAAAATGGAAGCTTCAGATTCACAAGTCATAACCGGACAGCCGCAAGTTCTGATCCATGTGCCTCCCTCGGTTCTTCCGCGAGCTAAAGAAATTTGCTTGCTCTCCAGGTCAATTTCGCGCCGAAATCCGGCAAGACTCGCGAGAAAGGACCTGGATTTTTCAACAGCCCGGATCAGATCAACCTCGACGAATTTCGCATCAAGCGCCGTCTCGAAAATGGGGATTCCACAGAAATCAACTCGAACCAAAACAAGGAGGCGCTTACGGTTCGTAATTCTGTAACATTCCTCCTCTATAGCCCCAAATCTGACCAGCACCAGAGATCTCGATCAAATCCACGCCGATCTAAAATCTCCTAAGCATCTGTCAGAGCACAAGAATACCAAAGCAGCCGAGGATCTACCTGGTCTGGGGGAGTTCTATTGTATTGAGTGTGCGAAATGGTTTGAGACGGAACACAGTTTGGTGGGGCACAGGAAGGGGAGTACACATAAGAGACGGTGAGTGAATTTTATCCCTATCTAGGAGAAGAGGGAGGAAACGTGAACGGCGAGGGGCTGATTTCGAATAGAGTCAAAGCATTAAAGGAGGAGCCGTATACGCAAAAGGAAGCTGAAGCCGCTGTTGGGTTGGGAACGGATAATGGACCCAGGATGGCGGCAAAGAAGAATGTGAAGGATGTCGAGGTTGAGATGGAGAACTCTGGGTTCCTCGAGGGGACATGAGGGATTGATAACGCGGACGCATTATGAAGGAGTCTCTCATTAGGGTATCTCTACTTCGCTACACGACCTTTTGCGGCTCTAGCTAGACCGCTACCACGAGTACCACGCAAACCACCACGAGCTGCTCCTCCCCTGCCAGCAGGCGCACCGCCACGACCAGGACCGCCTATCGTCCGCGGTGGAGCAGGTGTTGAGAATTTGGGAGTGGGCTTCGAAGATGTGGGTGGGTTTTCAACGAAGGATGTATCCGTTGTCCTGCAATGATTAGCAATGACATCCTCCCAGCCTTGGGAACTTATACAAGAAAGTTGTTTCTCCATCAACGTCCCCATGAAACCGATCCGAACTTGTAGATCGACCTATATAACCATCAGCGCGGTCCAACTCTCATCCTTTGACATAACCCTACCCATGCCCTGTTCCTGATCTCTCGCCCTCCTGAAAGAATCCGGAATCGGTGCCTGTTCCCTTTAATTAGCCCATATAATCCCCTCGTCCTCCTACAACACACATACCTCCGGGAAATCCACACAAAAAGCATTCATATTCAGCCCATATAAAAAACTAGCAAAGTTCTCACTAAATCGTGCCAAGCTCTCATGCATGATCTGCAAATGCATGAAATTGGCCTCCAAATCCGCCATCGAGTCTGATAGTTCAGCAAAAGATGGTTCGAATGCTTCGAGAGGTACTTCGGATGCGCCCCCAAGTGATGCTTTGCCGGACTCGCGAAGGGAAGATCGTGAGGATGGTCGGAGGGGGGTTGTTGGACGTGAAATTGGTCGCCGAGTTGCAGATGTGGAGCGCTGATTACTACTTCCTGCTTGGGGGGTTGTTGAGGAAGACATGGTTTCGAATGATTAAATTTGCGTCAATTGTCGAAAGAGGATGATCAAGCTGTTGTTGACTTTGAAAGCCTTCCACGCGACGCGATAGTACAGTAAGGCATTTAGATAAAGCGATCGCTGCTTAGCCGCAGTCTCCTTAGCGCAACCCCCCACCATTTTACTGGAATTGCTCGGGTAGACAAACGTTCCTCTACGGCGTAAAAAGCACCGAATCATGACGATTCATGAAACTTGAAGCGCTAATTCTATTCTACGGAAGGGCCGGGAGTACAGAACCCAAAGACAGCACCAATTTTATGGACTTTGTATTACGCCTTGAACATATCCCGCTAGGATCCTACTCGAATTCGGAAAAGGGACCAGAGCAGTCATTACTGTTCATCGTGCGCACGCGGGCACTTGCAGAAAGGCTCGTTCTCACCCGCTCGGTGATCGGAAATCTGTCTAAGATTACTGCGCCTTTAAAATCCCCCACCGTCGCATTGAGGTCCTCTCTTCTTCCATGACAAGGCCGACACGTTTCCTGCGAGACGTCGTCAACATAAATTATAAGTCGGCGCCAGTCTTGCTCCGCCTCGGAACTTGCACTCAACAGCGCATAGCTTCTTTAGAACTCTCGGCGCTGTCGCTCCCACTCTACAATTCCTCCTCTACCGCTACATTTCGAGCGCACCATACGGGAGATCACCATATCGCAAGACCGCAGTCGAAAACACCTATTCACTCCCGCGCAAGAGCATTCTCCCAGTTCGGCACTCCGGGTCCTCCGAGTAGGCATTTGAACCAAGATCTCGACTTACTTGAGTTCACGAACAATCATCCAGCGCCCAAGCAAAGCAGTGCTGGTTCTTGGATTACAATCATAGTCGTCACAGCCATTAGTGGAGCAGTCTTTTATTCCACAGTTTCAAATTCCAAGAAGCACATAGAAGAGCAGCCGGCAGAATTAGAAGACCCCGAGTTCGAAACGATTATAAATCTAAAAAATATGACGGGAGCAGAACTTCCTGGACGACCGGGGACATTGACTCCGCACGAAGAGGAAAGACTGAAGGAATTTTGGACGGCGACACTTCAAGTCTTCGGGGTATTAGATGCGAAAGAATTAAACGGAAACGGTCATGCGGAGCCACTCGCAGAAAGAAGTGATACGAAACTCTCAGAGAAGAAACCCAAGAAGAAGAGAATGGCTATGTTCCGCAGCAAGAACAAAGAAGACGATCCCCCCTCTACCACATCTACCGATTCTGGAGCACATGTACCGGCTGGGGAAGACGACAAATATGGACAAACCAAGGAATTTCATGAGGCGTTAGCGAATCTATCTCCAGAGACACTGCGAGCTACATTTTGGAGCATGGTGAAACACGATCACCCGGATGGGCTTTTATTACGATTCTTGAGGGCGAGGAAGTGGGATGTGGAGAAGGCATTGGTTATGATGGTTTCGACGATGAGATGGAGAGCTTCTGAAATGCACGTTGATGACGACATAATGTGGAATGGAGAGCTGGGAGCTTTGGAAGATGCACAAGGGAGCAATCCCTCGAAAAAGAAGCATGGAGAGGATTTCCTCACGCAGATGAGGTTGGGGAAGAGTTTCTTGCATGGCACGGATAAAGAGGGGAGGCCGATGTGCTTTGTGAGAGTCAGACTTCACAAGCAGGGAGAGCAGAGTGAGGAGAGTTTGGAGAAGTATACAGTCTTCGTCATTGAATCCGCAAGGATGATCCTCTCCCCACCCGTAGACACCGCTGTGAGTTCAGGACCCCCCCCCTTGAGACTATTCTAAGTGTTGTCAGTGCGTCGTATTCGACATGACCGGCTTTTCAATGGCAAACATGGACTATGCCCCCGTCAAATTCATGATAAAATGCTTTGAAGCCAACTATCCCGAAAGTCTCGGCGTAGTCCTTGTTCACAAAGCACCCTGGATCTTCCAAGGAATCTGGAAAATCATTAAGGGCTGGCTGGACCCGGTCGTAGCCTCTAAAGTGCATTTCACCAATGACCATGAAATGGAAGAATATGTTCCGAAATCCCAGATCATAAAGGAACTTCATGGAGCCGAGGATTGGGAATATAAATACATCGAACCGGTTCCTGGGGAGAATGAGAAAATGAAGGATTCGGAGACGAGGGATAAGTTGTTGGCGGAGAGGGAGACCATTGTAGATGAGTATGAGAAAGCTACTGTGCAGTGGATCAAGGGGGATGGGTCCAATTTCAAGGAGAAGAGGCACGAGCTAGCTGTTAAGCTGAGGGATGATTATTGGAGGCTGGACCCGTATATTCGGGCGAGGTCGTACTATGATCGTGTCGGCTTAATTCAGCCTGGGGGGAAGTTGCAGTTCTATCCCGACAAGACCATCACGCCTGAACCTGCGGCGAAGACTGAGACTCCTGTTGAGTCTACGCCTACCACGAATGGTGATGCAGCAACTCACGAGCATTCTGCGGATGACGTAGACTAGCTCCTAGATGAACTTGCATGAGGACTTGATGGGGCGAAGAATTGGCTGGATAATGGAGGATATATATGTATGAATAGGAATGGGTATATAACGTCGGGGCTCTGGCAGCATTTGATCGGTAAAAGGGATAGATGACTGCATCTTCCACCATAGCTTGGAAAGCTACATTCTGCACAATAGAGCTGAAGCTTGCTGGAATACCAATGAAACATGTTGTGAATCTTGACTTTTCTATCATGGCTCAAGATCGTGCAAAATGAGGTACTGCTCCGGTGCTCTTCCAGCCTGATCGTTGGGCACCATCTGTACACCTATAAAGCGAATCCCATTGCCTTATTCAAGCTCAAGTCCAGGCCCATTCAAACTCAGACTAGCCACCCGCCGCCTACATCTTTGACTTGATATCCGCGAACAGCTCCTTCAATTTATCCATATCCGTCTTCTGCTGTGGCCAGCCAATTGACATTCCCTCATCTTGATTCGGTTTGGGGATCTATATTTCTTATCAGCCCTGGCCTCAACTTCCCGCGAATCAGATTCTTCTCATCTGTCCACCATTCAACTTCCAGACGCCTTGTTGCAGAGGGAAGTAACAGGGGAATAGTGAACGTTTTGTGGAACTGACCATATGGAAATGAACATGATCAACCTCCTGATGCGCAATACGCCCATTGTTCTGCAGCACGTTGTAGTTCTCTGCACCGGTTGCTTTGATGAGTTGCTTTACCACCGGCTATCGGATGTCAGCTCTGCACCCAGATAAATCCCCCACATTGTCCTCTCCTATCCCATGCGCTGAACGCTCTCTTTCAATGTGTGTGTTTAGGTGCTTGTAGAAAAGAACGGCATACCAATATCTCTGTCAATTGATCATCAGGGATATCAGCCAATTTCTCGCCGTGGTATTTTGGAATCACAAGCTATACACTGGATCAGCTCTTCATCCCTCTCGAAACCATAGCCGAGTCTCTTAATGGGACGTACAGCGTGTCCTCTCGAAAGCGGGTTGATGTCGAGGAAGGCGAGGACTTTGTCGGATTCGAAGAGCTTGAAGGAGGGGATGTCGCCTGTTATTTGTGTGTTAGCTATCACATTATTATCATAGATCTAACAGATTTAAGAGAGGAGGGCGACAAGCCTTTAACGATCTTGCAAAATATGCAGGCCGCGTTTGAGTTCATTTTCGCTGTGTTGCGAGAATTTGACCGGAATTGGAGGAGAGGAAGCTGGGGAAGCTCATATAAAGTAATCGCGGGGTTGTGGATGAAACTCGGGAGTCGGGAGTCGGGATGTTCCACTCGAGCATGTTGAGAAAGGAATATATATAGGGGAGATTATTAAGGCTAGGCTAGTGCTTATGATAGGTATCTATTTGATCTGAAGTGTAACATCTACAGGACTTCCTAATCATATATACCATTCTTCAACTTTTTGTCAGATCTGCTACGTGTCATAAACTGGGTTTACAAGATTCTAGTCTCTCAAAACCACACAAGAGTCCAGTCTACTCTGTATGACGAGCTCTGAGGGTTCTCCGAGCAATATTTGGAATTCAAGAAGGACTTTTAGGGTTAGTTAGGATTCTCAAAAGGCTCTAATTAACCACAGAATCTGCGTGTTGGAAATCTTGTCACGCTGTCGAAGTACTATTATTAGTTAGTACGTGGACATTGTGAATGTTGAAACAATTTCGCTGCAAGTTTCCTCTGATAGGGCCTCAAATATAGTCGTCGACGATTTTGACTTCCGACCTCATGGTGTTCGAACAGTCACTCAAATGTTTTGAAGCACTAGGATTCGAATTTTGAACTTCGAATTTAGAATTCCTGTTTTTTATCAACACCCGAACCAATTTTTGAGGAGGTGGAGAGGCGTAGGCGAAGGTCAGTTGTAAATGGTTGTGTTTTACACCCAAGATGGCTAAAGCCGGCTTAAAATTTGGGAGGTATATAAGACAAAATAAAACTTTTCACAACTGGAGTGGGACAAACTAGTTCAGAATTCATTTCTTGCCTTTTACCAGAGATGACCGTGGTTCATGCCCAACATACTCCATTCCTCCAATCTTTGTAAACACATTTCTGTATGACAGAATTCTTTTTTTTTGGTCCTTTTGCCAATTTTCCTTTTGGAATATGCGTCGTAGTTGGGCAAAGAGTTCCTAACAGCTGTCGCGATATTTTTTGGAAGATTTTTGCTCAAAATTAAGCGAGGCTAGCATAGAGCGTAGAGCGCCAGCGCCTCCCGGAGAGGTAAGCTCTTCTCAAGAGCTCAACGTACTTTATTACTAGTTGTAGATCAGAATATTTTGGGCATTGACCAAGGCAATATCTGGTAAACCTCATGAAAACTTTGTCTACCTGATTCAATGACTTTCATCGAGTCATCTAAGGTGGAGGGTAGAAGCCAGTGACAACCCATAGCAAGCCGACAGCATCGAACCTCGAAACAAGCGAGCCCAGGCACCCAAAAACCAACTTCCATTTACTTGTTGCCTTACATTTCCCTCGACTACAAAAGCCCTATTGAATCCCTACTAACTAACCTTATATCAATCTTTCCATCCACTCTCTTAGTACATATCTAAGACTCAAGTCTCCAAAAATGACAACCTTTCGTAGCACGCCACTCTTTGGCGGGGCTCTTATCGTGGACGTCCCATCAACATTCACCGACATCAGGTGAGCCTCCCATCCCTCTACTTCATCCACTCGTAGACTAACACGAACAGCACCATCCGTCAGGTTCCCGACCATCAGGAAGTCTACCTCGACAAAGATGGCTTCACATCCATCATCTTCGATATCACCGAGCGCGTAGGCCAGCCCGGTAGCGGTCCAGCCACAGATGGCGCAGCCATGACAACCCATCTTGAAGATATCGTTGATTCGGATATCGATACCGTCAAGGTGTGGAGCACCAGCGATACAAAGTATTCCAAGCTACCGTACGTCTCCCCGTCCCCTCGCCTTCCCCATGATCCACGGCATCGTCCATCACGTGTCCTCCCCTCAGCCCACACTTACAACCCACAGAGAAGGCACACCAGCCTACACCTTGATCGCCACGCAAACTCCACCGCCGCCGGACTCTAGCTCCAACTCCACAGCGCCTGATTTCACCGCCATCGTGATGAACTTGATTAGACTGGAGAGCGAGAGCACGGATATCCTGATCACGATTAACGTGCCGCATATCAAGGGCGAGTATACGGAGGAGGAGGTCGATCTACAGATGGGGAAGCAGGGCAGGCTTATTGGTGATGCAGTTGAGATTGCAGCCAGGATTTGGGAGACGTTTAAGATTAAAGATTGGGGTCTCTTTCATGAGGTTTAGATACTGAGGGTGGACGCCTTGGAGGATCGGAATGGATTGGGTATTGGGATGTTGGCTGGTGGATATTTGGATGGGAAATGCGATGGACTGGTTCCGGAAAGTTGGGGGTGTGATTGCATGGAATGATGGGATGAACGCGTGGGAATGGATTTCAGCACCTTTTTGGAAACGATGGTTTCGAAGCGATCCTGACGCAATGGTGAAGAGCTCAGAAAGATAGCTTAGATTACATAGCACACGTACAATTATACCAATAGTCAATAACTATGCCTTTCTCTGGGTGTCTTGTTGCTAATAACTGCTCCTCAGGGAATAGATATCCTGATTGATGACCTATTTACAAACGGAAAGGTATCATGCTTTCCTGCTAAATACGTCTCACGCGAGAGTTGAAATGGAAACGATGATTGAGATGTAACACACATACGGGTAGTATGGTAAAATGATTATCCTACGCCTCATCCAATGCTTTATTGCTGGAATACTCTACAAGATGGGAACCGCCTAAATGAGAACTCCGTGTCCGTACTCGTACACCACCAGTTACAAATCACTCCTTCAAGGACTCGTCAAATCCAAGAATTCCAGCTTTCTGACCACACCGTTCCTATCATCATCCGGCGTGTCTTCCTTCCTGACCACGTCACCAGTCCCATTTCCACTCTGCACACTTTCCTCTTTCGATTTACCCGCCTTGAATTCCTGATATTTCTTCCCCATCAGCCCCATAACAACCTTCTGTGGACTCCCGGGGTTCTCCTCTCTAATCTTCGCCATATTCTCTTTGACGAAAGCTTGATAGCTACTCAGTTGCCCTCCCCCTCCCGCCCTTGGCACGGGTTTCGTCTGAACCAGCAGACTCTTACATACACCACATCGATGTTTAGCAACATCAATACTCTTGGAATGCCTCTTAAACTCTGTCCTGCAATTCTCGCACTCCCATACATACTTGTACTCAATCTCATAACTATGCTTCGTCGTAACCTCAATGCCCTTCCCCTCGAACTCGGCTGAAACCCTGGAAGCCCAAGCCTTGAACTCCTTGCCGTGGGGATTCGTGCGGATATTTGAGATCATGAAATTTGCGAGATGACAGAATTCGTGCGCGATGACGTTCAAAAGACGATCTTGATCGTCGATGACTTTCTCTGCCAGTTCAATCGCGGCGTGGTGCCGGACTGTTGGGGGAGGAGCTGGTTGTGATGGGTTGGTGGATTTGGTATGGATGGTTTCACGCTTCCAATTTGCTCTTCCAGCGGTCGTGTTGAGTTTCTTGCTCCAGATTATCTTCACGCCTCCTGTGCTGGCTGCCATTTCTGCAATTTTGCCGGAGGTAATCTTCTCATCAAGCTCTTTGAGAAAGGAGTCCGCGAGCTCGTGCTTAATTTGTGAGAATACCTTTTTGGCGTCTTTGGTTATGCGATCGGGCTTCACAGGGCTCTTGCGTGGGGATAAGAGTAAAGTGCCATCTACGGTTGCAATCGGATTAAGAGTTGGGCCAGGCGTTTTACGGGGTGAGTATTCGTCGTTCCAATCGTTGATTACGTCTTGTGACCAGAATGCGTCGCTGCTTTGGCGGTGTGGTGAGGTCGGAATCCGGGGGAGCTTAGATGGGGAGGGGAGCAGGCGAGGTTTGAGTTTGGGACTGGTTGGTGGTGTTGTAAAGCGCATTTCTTTGGGAACATTTTGTGTGTTTTCAGATGGGCGGCTGGGACGAATTAGTGAGAAAGTGAAAGAAATAGACATAGGAACAGTACTTACAGCTGAAGGGTCAAGGGGTCGTCGGTGTCTGAACTTGAAGGCAGAGGCTCCCTCTTCTTCGTCTTTGGCGGAAGACTCATTGCTGCTTTGCCTGTGAACGACGGCTTCCATGCACCTGTTGTAGGCAATTTCCGAGAAAAGATGTTATGCTCTAGTTTATTTTCCGTCGTCCTGCCCAGATCGTCACCAGAAACATGCTCATCATCCACCCTTAACTTCCCCATCTCAAATTCCAAACTTCCCTCTTCCTCAGACTCATCGATCTTAGGTCGTCTTCCCCTAAACAACTTTCTGGCTGATCTCGTAGCAGGCGGCGGGACCGCAATTACCGAATCGTCATCTTCCAATTCTAAGGGCTCATTATCACTGACAATAAAATCTGACATGCCATCTGAATCTTCTTCCTCGGGGCTATCCTCTTCTTCCGTGTCAGTCAGAATGAACTTCGACTTCTTACTTGGCGCTGGCTCTTGGTGCTTTCTTGGCCTTTGAGGTCTCGGTCCAAGCGAGACTTCAGATTCTTCCAAAATTGCCAGACTCTCGTCATCGGAATCTAGGGTTATAGTCGTTGGGATTGCTTTGCCCTGTCCTGTTCGTGAGGTGGAATCCCTTGACTTGAAGACCTGTGGTGCCTCTTCTTCTCCGCCCCCTGTCCCTTCTTCCTTGTCAGATTCAAAATCCACAGTCTCCTCCTCCATCTCTCTTCCACTCAGAGCCATAGATTCTCCTGATTTCGTCTCGAAAGATAAAGACGAATACTCTGTGCGTTGCTCAATACCTCTCCTCACCTGACCATGGTTTCGTCTCTCCAAACGCATCTGAGTGATGTCTTGCGGCTTAGATGTCAACTTTTGGTAAGACGTGGCTCCTGTCTCCTTGGCTTGACGCGGTTGAATTGATGACACCATTGAACCCACGAACGGATCTTCATCGTCCTGTACGTCTTCACTCTCTTCAATCTTCTCCACAAGAGTAGCCTTCACTGCCCTCTTCCCCACTACCCTCCCACTTCTCTTCGTGCTGACCTCCGCACTCTCCTCCCCTAAATTCAAACCAACAGTAGACACACCCACTCTTCTCTCCCTAGCCATCTTCCCCATCGGCCTCAGAAGCGGATTATCATCTCTCCTGCCTAAGACCCGTTTCTTCTTCACGCTCTTCTGCACAGCATCGCGGATCTCTCCCTCCTCATCCTCATTCCGTCCCACATCCCCACAGCTCAGAATCTCGCTCGCCTCCAAAGCAACTTTACTCCTCCCTTGCTCCCTTGCCGTTACCCTCCTCGCCGTCTCTAAACCTATCTTTGATCCCGTCCTAGACGTCGATAAAGCAACCGACTTCGGCGCCGATCCAGCCAGCGATGTAGACGCCCCGCGTCTCGTCGACCTCGCGCCCTTCAACACATCCTTCATATCAGGAAAGTCAGCGTCGCTGTCACTTTCATCCAGATTGGCCCTTGCTAATCTCGCCATGTCGGACGCGGTTTGTTTGCTGATAGAGCGAGTTCTGGGATTACTGTTCATGTGATTTCGGTTTCTTTCCTCGAGGTTGGTGGAGGGGCGTTGACGAGGCAACGGGTTGAGCGAGAACAAGCGCGATCTAGACTCGTTTCTCGGATTTGAGGGAAGTATTGCGGCAGATTGAGAGAATGAGCTTATGGGTTAGTTTTTGAGTTTGAAATTCGGCATGAAGGATTGTAGCAAATGTGTTGGTCCGTTTAGTAGAGTTTTTTCCGAAGTGGGCAATTTAGAACTTCAACATCACGCTATCAGGTCATTTCAAGCAATTCACAGGTCTGATCAAATAGGTTCGTTCGTAAGCTCCATCAATACATTCTAAACCTATACAAAACAAGTCCAAGGGTGGTATCTTTATACAAAGAGCCTCGGGTAGATCATCCAAAAGAATCAAGCAAAGAGGAAGGAATGGACAGCAATGCCGTCATGAGATGCGATACAGATTTTGGAACCCGTACATTTCATCCAAGCAGAGACTCCTAAGCACATTACGCAAGCAAATACTTCTCAGCCGATGTGATTACAACAGAATCATGCCTGCGCCTGCCATACCTGCAACCACGAGGTAGGCGGAGAGTTGCAACAGACCCGTGTTGAACCGGGGAACTATGACAGCACCAGCTGCGGAGCTCTTTGTGGAGGTAGAAGAGCTTGTGGATGAACCGCTCGTGCCACTCGAACCGCCTGAAGATCCGGTGCCTGTTGGTACGCTGGTAACAGTGCCAGTTCCTCCGGTGCCGGCTTGGTCGACGAGAGCCTTGCAGTTGGTGCTGGTGGATCCGGTTTGTGTCTTTGCATTTCCGTTGAAGTCACAGGCGGTTGAGGCCTTGCCTTGGGAAGAGTAGTATTGGTTGAAGGCAAATGACAATTGGGAGTAGGCATCGCACATGGAGTATGCACCGTAAACTCCAGTGGTAGCGTTCGCAGTGATACCGTTGCAAGCGCTGTTGTCGAGTCCGCAAACAGTGCTGAAAAGGCTTGCGGTATCCTTACCTGACAGGCCTGTGTTGGCAACACATGAGAGGGAAGCTACCATGCAGCTGCACAAATCGGCGTTGGCAATCGGAGGTAGGTTGCTTGCTGCAGCCCAGGCAGTACCGGTCGCAGGGCAAGCTTGAGCGACAGTGTTGGTGACTTTGTATGCAGAAGAAGCAGTCAAGCTTGGGGTAGCAGCGGCCAATTGCTTGGACAAGTTAGTGAAATCTGGGAGCTTGCTGACGGTATCGCCAGAGACGGTTACAAGACCTAATTTTGACTTAGTGAAATTCTCCACGGCTTTGCCATCTCAGAACTTACCAAAGTCATTGGCCTCTTGGAAATACATGTAAACAATACCTCCGGACCAAACACTAGTCATGTTTTCACCGAAGATAGCGCCAACCTCAGTGAATGGACGGGGTGTAACGGCATTGCAACCGTACTCAGCAAAGAAAGCAGGGACAGAGAAGTTGGCAAATTCGGCAGTTCTTTGATCATAACCAGATTCGGTGTAAGAGGAATCACCGCACCACGAGTAGATGTTGTATCCCCAGAAATCAATAGCATCCGCAGGGTCATCACCACAGTTGAAGTAGTGGGCAAGATTGATACGGATGCTGGCATCATCATTGGTAGCATATCCAACGCCAATAGTTCTGTAGCTCTTGGACTTGATGTAGGCCTTCATATCACGCACAGCCGCTTTCACGAACGCTGAAGCATCGGTGTTGTTGACAGCGTTAGAGACCTCATTTCCAGCGAAGAAACCCAAAACATTGGTGTAGCTGGCCATGGCGTCGATGACGGCTGCATAATCAGCGAAAAGTTCGGTGTTCCATGCTGGGGAGTCACGATTGATCGAGGAAGATGGGTTGGAAAGATCTTGGATGACGTAAATTCCAGCGTCGTCAAGCAAGCTCATGCAAGCGGAGTGGTCCATAGTAGCATTGATAGCATAGACACGGATAACGTTTGTGCCAAGCTCTTGGAGGAGAGGGATATCACGCTTGCATCCAGCTTCGTCTGCAAGAGGGTCTGTGAAAGTTGCTGTCCCAGATAGGGTGCCGTTGGTTCCAACATCTTGTTGATATGCAACACCACGAATGAAGAACTCAGTACCATTCTGGTAGAAGAAGTGAGAGCCCTTAGAAAAGATGTCAGCAGATTGTATTGGCGGCAGAGTGAAGCAGTTGACTGGCGCACCTTGATGACGATGGGTTGAAGGGTGGCAGTAGCCTGTGTTGCGAAAAGGACGCTCAGCGCAGCTGAAGCGAAAGACGTGAGGCCAAATGGCTTCATATTTGCGATTGTGTTATTACTGTATCTGTGCGGATTGTAATGATGATATGCGGATCCAAAATCGGAAGATGGTAGAAGTTGGGTTTCAATTCAATTCAACTCCTCAAGTTTGTACTGCCCCTGAGGGTTCGGAAATCGACCACGGCGAAAGAGTGTGCCAATGGGTTAGATGCAAATGAACGTGTGAATTGTCGCGAATTCGCAAAGAGTGATGGTAAAAGAAAATGAACAACTCGCAGCAAACAAGTCGTCCTCTAAGAGTACAAGCGAACAGTTTTGATGGTCTTGGAAGAAAGGTGGAGGCGATCAGGGCAGGTTCAAAGGGGATGCAGTATTGCTTGCCGCTAAAGTGTCCCGCAAGTCGATGGGACCAATGAGACGGAGCCAAACGATAGCTAAGAGAGATGATGATACGCGGCGGGGGTACGAAGTGTTTGTACGCGGCGATCGAAATATACTTATTGTACTTTCTATTATATTCTGATTTCTATTGTGTTTTTTGGTTGGTTTCTACCCCATTTGCGGCATGATATTTCCCTTTCTGGTCATCGTTGTGACTGTAGTCTCTCCTCTTCTGTGAAGAATCGTCCCATGTAGTCGCGGCGTGTTTGTTGATCCTGCGGAGCGCCATTAGGGAGGCAGTTGAAGATCACGTGCGAATGGCAAACCCTTCTTGGAGTAGATGGTGGACCCAGAACGAGGCGCAGTGAGCGTGTGCGAATCGGCATTCGAGATTCGATATCAGCTTGCTTCGAATCAGAAGCTGAGCAGTGCGAGAGAGACGCTGGTGGACGGTCGACTAGAGGTGACGTTTCGTATTCGAGGATGGAGGATTGGAGAATTGAGGATTGAGGATTGAGGATTGAGAATCTTCCTCCAAACTCTGTCCCTCATTTTGTTTCTTCGACTCAGTTGATTGGCAGCGCACTGGGTACCCCTCCAAATACACTTAAATAGGAGCTCTGTCGTTGGAATGTCAAGAGAAGGGTTGGGCACTAGGCACTAGAGTCGGAAAGCAGAATCATAAGGGCAAGCTTCTCCTCGTCTCCATCTTCTGCTCTCGCATCACCGCCATCTGAGTTGAAAATAAAACGTATGCGATCTAGTCCCAGACGCCCAAGGTCTCAAAGTGTGGATCTGCGGCTCAGCTGCTGCAACATCTCAGGCTGTAAAACGACCTTGAAGGAGGGCCTTGGTCTGGAAACAAGGGATTTGGGAGGGGGCGAGTTTTACCAAGTTTCAGCACCATCGACGACTTTCGACGAGTTTGACTTTTGTATAGAGACTCCTACCGTGGTGATTTCCGAAGAACGAAGCCGAATGCATTGTGTTGACCCCTATTTTTCGGTCCCCCTCTTATATCCGTGAGGACCGAGATCCGCCAGCTTTGCTAGTTTATTCCCTCGATGGACTTATGCACTTGTGCACTGGTAGAACATCCGTCGCTAACCTACTAGAACCATTCTCTTTTCCGTGGATTGCCCTGACGAATCAACTCGATCCGAGACGGTGACAGCTGGAACAGTGGAACGATGGATCAGGAAAATGCGATACTGCCTAGCTTCTTCAACGGCTAGGTTCTATTTTAGGAGTTTTGACGACGCCGCGTCAAGTACGGACAGTACAGTAGGGTCAAAAAGCTTACAGCAAGGGGGGCTTTGCCATACTGGCAATCTTAGGAGTGGGTAGTATGTAGATGCTGAGGAATCAGACTTCAGATTTCCCCACCAGGGAAAGATCATGAAGAGACGAAAGTATCTCGAGATGCAATGTGCACCGTCTCTGCTTGCTGCGCCCGACTATCAATTCGCCTTCAATGTGATCTTCGGTATCTGGTGGTATTGTTGGTTGTGAAGGGCAGGGCTTCAAGATACAGTGACGTGCAGCAGTCAAGGTGGCGGATAGGATACGGGCGCCACGCAGATACGAACGAATGATGAATGCATGCCGCAGGAGGTCTCGGTGTCTCTAGCCACAGGAGAGTCCAGTAGGGGAAAGCATGCACGGTACTGTCGATGCAGCTGCGGTGCTTCAAACGGCATCGGATGCGCCCCTCTCCCAGATGCTAACGGTACTGTACTGCACTACTCGCACAGTACAGTAAGACGCGGTACAGTAAGTCGGATGGAGATAGCATGGAAATGAAGCTTCAAATCCCACACTGGCCAATCAGATACAGGCCTGTCGCATGTCGCAGGTTTTCGAAGGAACAGGAACCAGAGCAAGACCGCGTGGCGGAAACGCATGCTGTTGCCGCGCTTCTGTCATGCGTTGTATTTACGGGGGTATGTTGAGGGTGTATGTACGGACAGCATGTAGTATGTATGTGTACAGTAGGAGCAACACCCTTACCGTGATGGAAGTGCCGTTGCGAGCACTGTACATGTACATCCTCTGCCCAACAGTCTGTCTCTGAGTCGTGACAAACAATCCCAAATACCGTAACTCAGGGGAGCCCGCTCTTCAATTCCAGGCCGCGTTCAGCTCGAGCCTTTCCTTTGTAAAGGCTCCAAATCATGCGCTTCCCGGGCCAATTTGTCATCTATTTATGAACGAACGATGGAATCATAGCATCCTAACCCGCTATCGATCAATTGACAATCGAAGAACCCCATCCTCAGGTACGAAAGTACGCAATTGCTATCAACAGCCAGACTCCGCAGCCAGTCAACATACCTGGTTGGGTGAGCTTGGAAATCATTTCCCCCTGAGAGCTGCCTCGCTGCCTCCTATCCTGATTTTTCTTCCGGCCCGTCGACTAAAATATCCTTGACTGCACGTCCAATCTTCCTCCTAAGCCCCATCGAGCCACTCGCCCTCCTTCATTCCAGCCATTCCAAGTTCCACCACCCCCCCTCCCCCGAAACTCGATTTCGTACTTCCCACTACCGGTACCTACATTTTCCTCCTACTTTCCCTCCATCTTCCTTCAACATCCCGAACATTATCAGCATTGGACGTCGATTGTCCGATCGTTGGTCGTGTTTCTTTCGTTGTGTGTTCTTCCCTTCGATATTGCAACTCACATTCGTTAATTGTGCGCGTCCGAACGCCGACCCTGCCTTGTTTCCTGCTCACTCCGGAAAAGAAGGGGCTGCACATCATCGCCCAAGCAACAACACGCACTCAACCAAGAAAACAACCCCGTTTCCTTTCCTACCACACTCCATCAGTTTCGGTCACTACCAACTTTCCATAATCTTTCGAGGGCAACACCCAGTTCGTTAACCAAGTTTCGCCTCGAATTGATAGTCGCGACTTCACGACAACGTCAACAGATCCGAGTCTCGCTCATTTTCCACAATCGTTCATCCAAACAGCTTCGTAAACGCTGTTGACCAAGCCTCTGCGAAGGAATCAGCATCAGCATCAGGATCAAACTATTTTCCAATGTCCATTTGATCGTGAGTGATCTTTTCCTCCCGCCTACTCGGTTTAGCAGATTCGGCAGTGGCTCAGTTCGGGTGCGAACGCAAGGGGAGTGGGATTGTAGGAACATTTGCTCACCTCACTTTTTCAGGTGCCTTTCCAACGCAATCATGTCGGGACACCCACAACAGGGTCAATACGATGATGGCTATGGCCATCATCAGCAAGGAAACACGGATTCGTACTATCAGGACGATCAAGCAGCCCAGCCTTACTACGACCACAATGGCGGGTATGCAGACCAAGGCCACGACCATCAACAAGGCCATGGCCACCAGCAAGGGGGAGATGGGTATTACGATGAGTCGTAAGTTTCCCAATGGTCAAGACTAGAGCACAGGTGAATTGATAATGAACCAGGGGCTACTACAACGCCGATGCAAACAACCCGTATCAGCAAGAGGGCGGATATTATGAGGGAGGGGAGCACGGTGGACAATACCAGGATGAGTATTACAATGATCAGTACTACGACAATGCCGGTGGCGCGCAAGGCCGTCCTCAACCCCAGCCCAAGCGTCGAGGCGATTCTGAGGAAGATTCGGAGACCTTCAGCGATTTTACCATGAGATCTGACATGGCTCGAGCTACCGACATGGACTACTACGGACGTGGCGACGAGCGATACAACAGCTACAATGAGAGCCAGATGGGTGGAGGTGGATACCGACCTGCCTCATCTCAAGTCTCATACGGTGGCAACAGATCTTCTGGAGCTTCCACCCCAGTGTATGGCATGGACTACAACAACGTTCTCCCGGCCGGACAACGCTCCAGGGAGCCATACCCAGCTTGGACATCCGATGCACAGATTCCTCTGTCAAAGGAAGAGGTTGAAGACATCTTCTTGGATTTGACTGCCAAATTCGGCTTCCAACGCGACAGCATGCGCAACATGTATGACCATTTAATGACTCTCCTTGATTCACGAGCCTCTCGCATGACCCCCAACCAAGCTCTTCTATCCCTTCACGCAGATTACATCGGAGGTGATAATGCCAACTACCGAAAGTGGTACTTTGCCGCACATTTGGATTTGGACGATGCTGTTGGATTCGCCAATATGAAACTTGGCAAGGGAAATCGCAGAACCCGAAAGGCCAGAAGAGCTGCGAAGAAGAAGGCTGACCTGGACCCCCAGAACGAGCAGCAAACTCTCGAGCAGCTCGAGGGTGACAACAGTCTGGAGGCTGCCGAGTACAGATGGAAGACTCGCATGAACCGCATGTCTCAGCATGATCGTGTCCGTCAAATTGCGTTGTACCTCCTCTGCTGGGGTGAGGCTAACCAGGTTCGCTTCATGCCTGAATGTCTCTGCTTCATCTTCAAGTGTGCGGACGATTACCTCAACTCTCCCGCTTGCCAGAACATGGTGGAGCCCATTGATGAGTTTACTTTCCTGAACAACGTTATCACACCTCTGTACCAGTACTGCCGAGACCAAGGATATGAGATCCAAGACGGCAAGTACGTCCGTCGCGAGAGAGATCACAACAAGATTATCGGTTACGATGATTGCAATCAGCTCTTTTGGTATCCTGAGGGAATCGAGCGAATTGTCATGGAAGACAAGTCTCGGCTGGTCGATTTACCCCCCGCAGAACGATTCTTGCAGCTGAAGGATGTCAATTGGAACAAGGTCTTCTTCAAGACATACAAGGAAACTCGATCATGGTTCCACCTTCTCGTCAATTTCAACCGTATTTGGGTCATTCACATCACTGCTTTCTGGTTCTACACCGCTAAAAACTCTCCAACACTGCTGGTGAAGGACTACAAGCAAGAGGAGAACAACTTGCCTCCTGGGCCTGCACAATGGTCCGCTGTCGCATTAGGCGGTGCTGTTGCGTCTCTCATCATGATCGCTGCTACTATTGCCGAGTGGACTTACGTTCCCCGTCGATGGGCCGGTGCTCAACATCTCACTAAAAGATTGTTGTTCTTGATTGGCATGTTTATTCTCAACCTCGCGCCTAGTGTCTACATCTTCTTTATTGCAACCGACCGTGGTTCGAAGATTTGTTGGGTTCTTGGCATCGTGCAGTTCGTCATCGCCATCTGCTCCTTTTTCTTCTATGCAGTCATGCCTCTCGGTGGACTGTTCGGAAGCTATCTTACCAAGAACTCACGGCAATATGTTGCAAGTCAGACCTTCACTGCGAGTTACCCTCGTCTTCAGGGCAATGACATGTGGATGTCTTATGGCTTGTGGCTCGGCGTCTTTGTCGCTAAGCTTTCGGAATCGTATGTCTTCTTGACGTTGTCCTTCCGTGATCCTATTAGGTATCTATCGTCGATGAAGATCGAGCATTGCCTTGGTGTCATGTACATCGGCGAGCACCTGTGCCATTATCAGCCGAAGATTCTTCTCGGTGTGATGTTCTTTACCGATCTGTGCCTATTCTTCCTCGACACGTTCTTGTGGTACATCATCTTGAACGTCATATACTCTGTGGCTCGATCTTTCTACCTTGGTGTTTCGATCTGGACCCCTTGGAGAAACATCTTCTCACGTCTTCCCAAGCGTATCTACTCTAAGGTCCTCGCCACCACCGACATGGAGATCAAGTATAAGCCAAAAGTCTTGATTTCCCAGATCTGGAATGCGATCGTCATCTCCATGTACCGCGAGCATCTCCTTGGAATCGATCACGTTCAGAAATTGCTTTATCACCAAGTACCTTCTGAGCAAGAGGGAAAGAGAACGCTTCGGGCTCCGACCTTCTTCGTCTCCCAGGAAGACCATTCGTTCAAGACCGAATTCTTCCCAAGTCAAAGCGAAGCTGAGCGACGTATCTCTTTCTTTGCTCAGTCCTTGTCGACGCCGATCCCCGAGCCGCTTCCTGTTGATAACATGCCTACTTTCACCGTTATGATTCCTCATTACAGCGAGAAGATTCTGCTTTCTCTACGTGAGATCATTCGTGAGGATGAGCCCTATTCCCGTGTCACTCTTCTTGAGTACCTGAAGCAATTGCACCCTCACGAGTGGGACTGCTTCGTGAAGGATACTAAGATTCTGGCTGACGAAACATCTCAATTTAACGGCGACTATGAGAAGAATGAGAAGGATACCGCCAAGAGCAAGATTGACGATCTCCCGTTCTACTGCATTGGTTTCAAATCTGCCGCCCCTGAGTACACTCTCCGTACCCGTATCTGGGCTTCTTTGCGGTCTCAAACTCTCTACCGCACGATCTCTGGTTTCATGAACTACAGCAGGGCTATCAAGCTTCTTTACCGTGTCGAGAACCCCGAAGTCGTCCAGATGTTCGGCGGTAACTCTGATAAGCTGGAGCGTGAATTGGAGCGCATGGCCCGCCGGAAGTTCAAACTCATCGTCTCCATGCAACGTTATGCAAAGTTCAAGAAGGAAGAGATGGAGAACACCGAATTTCTGCTCCGTGCTTACCCTGATCTGCAAATTGCGTATTTGGATGAGGAGGCTCCTCTAGTCGAAGGAGAAGAACCTCGTCTTTATTCTGCTTTGATCGATGGTCACTCGGAGATCATGGAGAATGGTATGCGTCGACCGAAGTTCCGTGTTCAACTCTCTGGCAACCCAATTCTCGGTGACGGAAAGTCTGATAACCAGAACCACGCCATCATCTTCTACCGTGGCGAATACATCCAGCTTATCGATGCTAACCAGGACAATTACCTCGAGGAGTGCCTGAAGATTCGTAGCGTTCTTGCCGAATTCGAGGAAATGACCACGGACAATGTTTCTCCTTACAGCCCTGGAGTTGAGAGCCTAGAGACCAACCCAGTTGCGATCTTGGGCGCTCGTGAGTACATTTTCTCGGAGAATATTGGTATCCTAGGTGATGTTGCTGCTGGCAAGGAACAAACATTCGGTACCCTCTTCGCTCGTACTCTGGCTTCGATCGGTGGCAAGCTTCATTATGGTCACCCCGATTTCCTCAACGGTATTTTCATGACTACGCGAGGTGGTGTTTCCAAAGCTCAGAAGGGTCTTCATTTGAACGAGGATATTTATGCTGGTATGACGGCACTCCTACGTGGTGGTCGCATCAAGCACTGCGAGTACTACCAATGTGGCAAGGGTCGTGATCTTGGTTTCGGATCCATTCTGAATTTCACGACCAAAATTGGAACTGGTATGGGAGAGCAGATGCTGTCGAGAGAGTACTACTATCTTGGCACCCAACTTCCTCTTGATCGCTTCTTGTCATTTTACTACGCCCATCCTGGTTTCCACTTGAACAACATGTTTATCATGTTGTCTGTACAAGCTTTCATGATCACCTTGCTCAACCTTGGAGCCCTTCGCAATCAAGTTATTCTTTGCCACTACAACAAGCATGTCCCGATCACGGATCCTCTGTTCCCAACCGGTTGCGCCAACATCTCGCCCGTTTTAGATTGGGTGTATCGATCCATTATCTCAATTTTCATCGTTTTCTTCATCTCATTTGTTCCCCTCGTGGTTCAAGAGTTGACGGAACGTGGATTCTGGCGTGCTGCTACTCGTCTCGGAAAGCAATTCTCCTCCCTATCACCATTCTTCGAGGTCTTTGTGTGCCAGATATATGCCAATTCAGTCCAACAGGATCTTTCATTCGGAGGTGCTAGATATATCGGTACTGGCAGAGGTTTCGCCACCGCTCGTATTCCATTCGGTGTTTTGTTCTCTCGATTTGCTGGCCCAGCTATCTACCTTGGTGCTCGCGTTCTGATGATGCTTCTGTTTGCGACCGTCACAGTCTGGCAGCCAGCTTTGATTTACTTCTGGGTCACGATGATGGCTATGTGCCTGTCACCATTTATCTACAATCCTCACCAGTTCGCGTGGAACGACTTCTTCATCGACTATCGTGATTTCCTTAGATGGCTGTCCAGAGGTAACTCTCGCTCTCACGACTCGTCCTGGATTGCCTACTGCCGTCTGTCCCGAACCAGAATTACTGGTTACAAACGAAAGGCTTTGGGAGACCCGTCCGCCAAGATGTCTGGTGATATTCCTCGGGCCACGTTCACCAATTTGTTCTTTGGCGAAATCGTTGGACCCCTTGTTATTGTCGCTCTAACATTGATCCCATACCTCTTCATCAACTCTCAGACTGGTGTCACTCAAGGACTCAATGAAGGTACTACGCTGGTGGTGACGAATGCTCTTCTCCGAGTTGGTATCGTAGCCTTCGCGCCGATCGCAGTCAACGCAGGTGTTTGTGCTGTTTTCTTCGGCATGGCTTGTTGTATGGGTCCAATTCTCAGCATGTGCTGCAAGAAGTTCGGTGCTGTCTTGGCCGCCATTGCTCATGCTATTGCCGTCATATTACTGTTGGTCATGGCCGAAGTCATGTTCTTCTTGGAAGGCTTCGTCTTTAGCAAGGCTTTGTCGGGATTGATCGCAGCCGCTGCTATCCAACGATTTGTTTACAAGCTCATCATCTCCCTCGCGCTGACAAGGGAATTCAAGTCCGACACTTCCAATATTGCCTTTTGGTCAGGTAAATGGTATTCTATGGGGTGGCACTCGTTTTCGCAGCCAGCTCGTGAATTCCTTTGCAAAATTACCGAGCTTGGAATGTTTGCTGGTGACTTCGTGCTCGGCCACATTCTTCTATTCCTCATGCTGCCAATTATCGCCATTCCCCATGTCGACAAGGCGCACTCTGTATTGCTCTTCTGGCTCCGTCCTAGGTATGTTTTCCTGCTGGTTCTTTTTTTGAATGTAACTAAACATGAAATAGTCGCCAAATCAGACCCCCAATTTATTCGATGAAGCAGTCCAAGTTGCGCAAGAGACGTGTTTGGAGATACGCTGTTCTCTACTTCACCTTGTTGATTCTTTTCGTCGCTCTTCTCGTCGGACCTATCGTTGCTGGCTCCAAAATCGTCAGCCCATCGTTGGTCAACAGCATTCCTCTGAACCTTTACCAACCCGTTGGCCTTCACAATAACGACACTCGGAATCGCACTGAGACTGGCACTGGCGCCGTCAGCAATGGAGCTTCAGCAACAGCGGGTGCTTCTTCAACCGGAGGGGCGAAGATGATCAAATTGTTTTAAATTGATGATCTATGGATGGAAACGAAGCTGTAAATTAGATCGAAGGCGGTGGTACATTACGATGACTTTTTCTGGTTCGATGGGTGGCCATGGTTCTGGCGTGTTTCGATTACTGTTTACGGTGTTCCATGGTACAAGACTTTAGACACATGTTTCCTTTTTCTCCTTGGTGTCCTGTCACGGCCCTCATATCTCTCTGCTTTGCAAGCCTTTAATGCGGCCGCAACTCAGATGACGGCTGTATATGCGGCATGATAATACAAATTCTATACATTTGAGGATGTGATGATTGGTTTCTGCTGAACGTGAACTGTGATTTGCCATCCGAACCTGTGAGGCCCATAATTTTCGAAAACTGCTAATCGTTCGGTCAAGAACCTCCCCCAAACTCGATCGGTTACGTAGACTATCAATGTTTCGGGAATCCAAAGTCACATGACTCGGTGTCTCTATCGCCGACTCGGTCCAAAGAGATTATATTTCCTTGAGCACCTTTACCCCCTAAACATCGTCAACACTCCTCATGTCTCTCTTTGACCACCCAACCAGCGCAATGGAGTTTCATGATGCTCAGCAATTCGTGGTGAGGTCCATCAATGAGATCACGAATCGCTTTCAAAAGGTTCCTGGCTCTGCCATGCTCATCCGATACATCCAATCTAGTTACCAAGACGACCCTGTCCGTTCAGCCATTGAACTCATTCTCGTTATTTTCTTCATTCGATATCTTCTTGCGCCTTCGTATTCGACCCATAAAGGTAACTTCGTGAAGCTTACTGAAGAGGTTAATATTTCCGGCGTCCCGCGATGAGAGAGACGTACTGATGTTTCGTAAAGGAGATTGATGACCTCGTCGAAGAATGGACCCCTGAACCTCTTGTTGCGCCCCAAACTCCATTCGAAGAAGCCGAAAATGAAAAACTGCCTATAATTGTTGGGTAGGTTCTCTATTTTATGCTGAGTAACTTCAACTAATGGGAGCAGACCAACAGGTTCGCGTGTTAAACTCTCTAACGGCCGGACCGTGACGAACCTCGCCTCCTACAATTTCTACAACTTTGTCGGCAACGAGCAAGTAAAAGAAAAAGCCATCCAAACCCTCCGCACATACGGAGTTGGACCCTGCGGTCCTCCTCAATTCTATGGGACTCAGGATGTGCACATGAAGACGGAGGCGGACATTGCGTCCTGCTTAGGCACGGAAGGATGCATTGTCTATGCGCAGGCTTTCTCTACAATCTCTAGCGTTATCCCGGCGTTTTGCAAGAGAGGTGACATTATTATTGCCGATCGAGCGGTCAATTATGCGATACGAAAGGGCCTGCAGATTTGTAGAAGCACGATTAAATATTATGAACATAACGATATGGAGGATCTAGAGAGGGTGTTGCAGAAGGTTGTTAAGGAGCAGTCGAAAAAGCCTTTGACTAGACGATTCATTGTTACAGAGGGTTTGTTTGAGACGGTTGGAGATTGTGTTGATCTGCCTAAACTGGTATGCCTTCTTCCTAGTCTTCCTAGTATGGAAGGGCCGTCGCTGATAGAAATAGGTTGAGCTCAAACTCCGCTACAAATTCCGCCTCATGCTCGACGAAACCTGGTCCTTCGGCGTAATGGGCAGAACCGGTCGCGGCCTCACAGAAGCCCAGAATGTCGACGCTTCCCAAATTGATATGCTTATTGGCTCTCTCGCTGGACCCCTTTGCGCCGGTGGTGGATTCTGTGCAGGTTCAACAGATGTTGTCGAACATCAACGTATCTCTGCAGCCTCCTATACCTTCTCTGCCGCTCTTCCAGCTATGCTCGCCACTACCGCCAGCGAAACTCTCAACATGCTTCAAACTAATCCGGAGATCCTCGTGCAATGCCGTGAAAACATCAAGACTATGCGAGCGCAACTTGATCCGAGAAGTGATTGGGTCCACTGTACCAGTTCGCCTGAGAACCCTATCCTGTTGCTTGTTCTGAAGCCAGATATTGTGAACTCTAGACGTTTGAGCATCGAGGAGCAGGAGAAGGTTATGCAGGAATGCGTTGATGAGGTATACTAGTCGTTTTCCCCTTTCAACGAAATTAAACTAATTGATGCTATCAGGCTCTCATCAACGGCGTCCTCATCACCCGCCTAAAGAGCATGCCTGTAGCCAACGGTGCAAACGGCAAAGATGAGGGCTGGAAACTGCAACCAGCGCTCAAGGTCTGCGTCACAACCGGACTCTCCAAGAAGGAGATTGAGAAGGCAGGCGTGACGATCCGACATGCTATCACGAAGGTTTTGACTCGGAAGACGAGCAGCAAGTTAGCTTTACCAGCTGTTATTTAACTGCTCCTAGTCCAATCGATCGAAAGGACTTTGTATTGTATGATAGACGTGTATATGGGTAGCGGCTAGCGCGGTATTAATGTCTAATAGCAGCCAAGAATTGATAGAATCAGTTACGTCGGTCTATTACCTCGTGTTCCCAAGTCTGCCCCTCTTCAGTACAGATAAGAATACTCAATCGGACACTCTCTCATTCTAGCCAGAAGGGGATATAGACGTTTCCACATCCCTCAAACCATCCGAGCATTAGCCCACGAGATCTCCAGATTCTAGCAATCAACAAGCGGACTATCTCGCAAGTTCTGCAAAGGGATTCCGAACCGTAAACCCCCTCTCCATCCATTCCTCCTGTAGAGGAGTGCCGTAGGTAGCGCAGATCCTCAACATCACAACTCTCCGTAACCGTCACTGTCAACCCCATTTTCATACAGCAATCGCTTCCTGATCTTCAATCAGTTCTCGGGAAGATCTAGAAAGAAAGAAGGAGAGTCGCTCCTTTACGGGGGAAGAAACAGCGTCGTCTAGCTTTCCTCGCACTCATTCCTGATATATCTATACCAGATCTACGATCCTCCATCGATACGAATCACTCCCCGCGGAACTACTCCCGTGCCAGACTCCGTGGAGGGGATACCTGTACGTCGTATCTATCCACACGCACTTCTTCTCGTCCCAAGAAAACCCTAGTTTATACAAGTAAGCTTATTCGCCAAGCGAGAACGTATGTATTAATCCTACTCCCTCATTCTCCATCCCTCTCATCTTCCCCTACATCTGTATCCTGCACAGGGAAGTGTGAAGTCATACGTAGGTTATAGATTATGGATTATGAATCGTGGCTAGGTTCTTAACGTGTTCTTTGGTTTCGGCGGGGTTGAAAGCTCGGGATCGAAGTCGCCTTGTTCGCTTTTCTCTTCCAGTCTATCGATCCTTACACCTCGGCATGGTAATGCTAGCTGTTGAAGCAACCTAGGTGCTAGTAGAGATACGATCATTCTATCCATCACAGTTAGCATTCTATCAGCGAATGAGGAAATTATATGGGCACAAGGTGGTTAATAACATGCAGGAGCTGAAGGTCATCAATCATAGTATCATAAAAGACTCCATTTAAAAGGTCCACAGACCACTAAACATGTACAAGAGAACAGATCAGAAGATCCTCCAAAATGAATCAAAGAAAGCGTCATTCCATGTCATCCCCAATAGACACTAAAACTTAAGAGAGAGAACAGAACCCAGTATATACCCAAACGATCCGTAAAGCACCCCCCAAGTTGGGCTTGCTTTTCATATGCCCGTGAACGCCATTATCAAAAGAGCGATTCAGTCGTCCCGCAACCACGAGCAATCATGAAGGCAATCTCCGTACCACGCGTGGCTGCTTGCCAAAATATGTACATCTGTGCAACAGATAAGCAAGGAGCATTGCAATATTCCTTTTGTCGGAGAGCCTGGATGTTTGTGTAGTTTCAGAGACGGATCGTGGGATGGTTCGACGTTTAACCAGATGGGCTGTTGCCAAGGAAGCCCCAGTATTGCTCAGCTTGGAATTGAGCGGCGCTGTTGGTCTTCCACAAGTCGTTGAAGGTGGTGAAGAGAATGACCGACTCGGGGTTGGAAGAAAAGGCGGTCTTGATGGAGCTGATGGCAGCCTCTTGGTTGGCCACAGAGGGAACGGCAGCACCGTTGGTCTCTCCTTGCCATGGCCATCCAGTCTCGGTGATGACAATATCCTGGCTTTGGTTGGACAAGACGGCTCGGAGTGTGGGAATCTGGGTGGTGAGGAAGCTTCCCGAGTCGGCTGCAACTGTGTTACCATCGAAGAAGGGGTGGCTGTTGACAGCGCAATAGTCAGAGGCATCGCAGAGAGATGGGTTGTTACGGGATGCGACGAGCGTATCAACAGTGACAACCTTCCCAGTGTAGCCAGCAGCCTTGAGCAGGACTTTGGCAGTGGTGATAGCAGCGACAACCTCCGCAGCAGAAGCAGTGCCAGAGTTGACAAGCTCATTGCCAATGTTGATCGTGTCAATCAGATCCCAATTGTCACTCGCAGCTGACACAATGGTTGAGATCTCATCGCTGAGAGTACCCAAGTCAAAGACACCAACAAACATCTTCAGGCCCTTGGCTTTGGCAGCAGTCTTGACCGTCGCGACTTGGTTGCAGTCAGTTCCGTAGGTTCGGACAAGCGAGTAGCCGCTTGGGATAGAATCGAAATCAGTGTTGACCTGATCTTGAGTCTTGCAAGAGCCATCAGCGTTGTATGGGGAGTATGAGAAGCCGTAGCCACTTCCTTCTGAAGCGGAGGATGACGATCCAGAACTGCTGGTCCCAACCGAGGCAGTGGATGTCGCCACTGGCGCGGCTGCAGCAGATGAGCTGGAGCTTTCAACAACTGCTTCAACGGGAGCTGCTTCGACCGGAGCGGCAACTTGGGTGGAAGCAGGTGCAACGGAAGTAGCTGAGGTCGAGGAGGTCGAGAGAGTAGTGGAAGTGGAGGATGAGGAGGGAAGAATGGTAGATGGGATGCCGGAACTCCAAATAGACGGAGGCACCGCGATCAGGCCTTCGGTCATGGTAGAAACAGGAGTGCCGAATTGGTTGACGAAAACAACAACCTCGGGGGCTTCAGTTGCCTCAGCGTAGACCGTGTTAATGACGGTGACCACGACATCTCTCTTTGCGTGCTTGTCCTGATGGCGAGCGCCTATGGTTTGTATTAATATGTGGTTGGAAGGTATAGGGAAAGAGGGCTCACGGTGTGGTTGCGCAACCGCGAAGGTAGAAAGCCCGAGGGCGGCGATGAAAGTCGTAGTCTTCATTTTGAGGGAGCGTGGGAGATCTAGTGGTGGGAATCTATGGTCGTTGAAGGCGTTACTCTATCTTGTCTATGCCAGCCATGGGTCATCAGTAATCTTCTTGGGGTTTAAGGGGGGGAGAGGAGAAGACAGGAGAAGACATTGATTGCTTTATAAAATGAATGAATGAATGTATTGACAGGTTTGTGGGTTAATATTGACCTTGCTCGGATGGAAAGTGAAGCGGAGTCAAAACAACAATGTGCGCATACCTTTGGTTGATGGGACAGCCGAGAGGATTGGCCGAGTGAGTTCTTCACACGGCGTTGTAAGGAATGTATGGGGGAGTCGCAGTCGCAGTCTCTGACGCGGATTGGGAGTGTTTCGTAGGTCGGGATTGAAGAATGAATGATTCAATCTGGAGAAGGTGCCTGTCGACAATGGATTGTTCAAGGAGCGAGAAGGTAAGGTCGTCACTCAAAAAGAGGGTAATGGGGGATTTACAAGAGAATGAATCCGCCGGGGAAGAGAGGAAGGGGTTGTAGTCGTAGTCGTCGTCGTCGTCGAGACTGTGGGTGGGTCGTTGATGGGGGAAGGGAGAGGAAGAGAAGAGAGGCAGGAAGGGTGCGAATTTCTAGGACGAGATTGAGCGGGTCAAGTGCGTGCAAGGGTGGCGTGGGTGGCCAACACAACACAGTCAACACCATACAACAAGTAATAATGAATGGTGATATTACGTGGAGCAGTCCTCCTCTCCAGCACAAGTGCACGGCACAGGTACCTTTGTTCCTTTATCTACAGCCTTTCAAGGTAGATATATCTGCCATAAAGACGTGACTGGCCGACAGACAAAGATCGTGCATCTGCCATAGAGACGCGGCCTTGAAAGGACATTGGTTGAGATCTACTTCGTATCTCTATGGACAACATCGGGTACTGTACCTATTTTGAGGGATGATGTTGGATATCTGACCCGGGATTCTGCTGTGTTACAGTACCAACAGCACATTGCCCTGTGGGCATTGGTGGGACATGAAGAGAGCGCTGCTCTTTGCTCTTTTCTCTTTCCAATATACCCTTGACTGGTCGATGTTGCATTGACATGCCTTGCTGCCTCCTGGTTGAAAAGTTGTATGGCGCGGGTACACCTTCGTGCCCTTGCCCTCATGCCCTTGCCCTTGTGTGTTTGCCCTCGTACCTTCTTGCCCTCACCTCATGCCCTCATCCTCACGCCTTCTCTGTGTGTGTCCAGACTCTCATAGGGCAAGAGCGGGGCAATGCTTGGCAAGATCGTGGACTCTCAAGCAGTCTTCTGTCCACATTGCACCCGCGGCATGGCTCCGTACATTATTACTCTCATCTTTCACCCTGCTACCCTTGTTTGCTTTAGTTCCTTATCAACGGGAATCATGGCTGATCGCTATCTGTCCTTGGCACACAGTTACGTATGTATGTATGTATGTACTCCGTGCTCTGACCTATTCATTTGTATTACCCTTGTTGACTTTTCCCTCGTGAAAGACGCCAGGGAGGGGCCGTGTCCCGCGTCTCATGGCAGCACCCCTGACTAGTGCCCTCGGGTTCGCCATGTGTTGATATCATTGGACGGCTCAATCCAGGTACGAGTGGTGTTCCTGCATCGCTTGCCCCCATCAGCAAGTGTTCGTCATCTTGAGGTTGGATCTCTTGGCCGGGATCTCATCGCTGGCTTATCAGTCAGCCAATCTCTGTGCTTGTTATCCTCCACTCCACCCACTCTCCACTCACCCTCCGGCTGGGAATCTCTCGCGCGCGCAAAAAAGCAAAATCTTCCACAATGCCGCCATACAGTGCGTTACGCTTCGACGGGCACAGATGGAGTCCGATCCAGCTTCTGCCTGAAGGTGGAAGCTCGGGGTGGAATGGCCGTCTAGGGCTTCAGGCGGATAAACTCCAGAAACAGGCCATGCTTCATCGCAACCACGCTTCGATCATCAGGGACGGGGCACGAGTGAGGGTTCCGGAGTGCAGACTACCTACCTTCTCCATCACAAATCGTGATCGTCTTGGCGGAAATTGCCTTATCCAACCCTTGTCTGAAATCTTCGTCGCGGCGTATGCCGAGTCGAAGAGGAGACCGGATATCTGACACATGTCACGTGAGACCACGCCCTGAGATGTTGATACGACCACGCAGGTGTGCTCGTTGGAGGATCACTTCATCGTCGCCTCTCCTCGTGTCCTTGTCCTCCGAGATTTGAGTTCCACACCTTACACCTCAGCTCAACAGGCTGTCCTGAGCCCAGCGCTCCGCCTCAATGATACGCGCGCGTTCTCTAGGTTCAGCAATCCTTTCACTCCAAGATCCGTTTTTCCTCTCTTCTGCGTGCCGTCACGGATCCACCAAAAATCCAGACCTCTACTTCTCCAAGTGGAGCAGGACTGTCTCTCCTCCGTATGGATCTCAACGCAGCTTCCGCAAACACCATCTGTTCGGTCCACTTCGCTCCTTCCGAATGGAAAGGAAGTTCTTTCCTGTTCTTAAGCTGTCATTCGAGACCGCGTTCATAGCCGTGCACTAAAGTATGCTCATGCATACGTAAGGTTACAACGCTATTTATGCACGGTGCAAAGTCTGCTTTTCGTTGAGTAATGGTTGTGCTGAGTCCTGCTAAGTCGTGATGTTGGAGGGAATTGACATGTGATGAAGGGCTTCTCGTACTCTGGATGAGAGGAGAGGCTCTCAAGTGATCATGAGGGTCGTCGTTGACAAGCATCGTAAATGCCTAGCGCTACTTTTTGACCACATACTTATCGTGAAGACGAGTGCTGGCTAGGCTGGAGATTATTTGAGAGATTCGTAGTTGTGGACTTCAACTAGAAGGCTCAAGCAAGCCTGCCTCCACAGTGCATCACTACTTACCCAGGCTTGACACCGTTTGACGCCATGGAAGTATGGGACTTCAAGGAGGGTGATGCTTAGGTGCAAGTTCGGGCTTGGAGGAGGCCAGAGTGGGATTACAGATACATTTGAGAGGCTACACGTACTACTCCATGAACACAACACAATCCGCCACCCCGCTCGCCTTCAAGTGCGCTGTTTCACCGATATCGATGGACTAGCCACGAATTTATTGGTCATTGGGTCATCTGGTCTGGATAGTATTGATGGCAGGTAGAAAGCGATCTATCGCGCGAAACAATAAGACGTTCCGCCCAGGCTTGTAGGACAGCAGGAGCGGCTTACGTGACCGAACGTAACTAAAGTCAATCCCACGCTCTGGGTAAGCAAAAAACCAGTTGAGATGTATTACAAAGTCCGTGTGAGCATAGCGATAGAGAAAGGATAGTGCAGTCCCGCCATTAAGGCATGCAGATCTTAGAGTAAGTAACAGATGTCAGATTCCAAGCTTGAGAGGGCGCTATATGAAGCTCTGCGTCTGCTCGTGCGGTGATGTTAGAGTATAAGCAATATAAGCATAAGTCGATCAAACCATGCTACTATATCCTGCGTATCAACGCTCGGGTATTGCCATAGGGGTGATGTGCAAATTCAAGGGAAGCACACTCAAGTGCGTTGGAGTAAGTTATTGAATCTTCTTATTGTGCCGTATCTATGCACGAAGAATCCTGCGCCTCAAGCATCTAAGTAAAGAAGTAGAATCTATTCTACCCACCCAGGGGGTCATGTCGAGACCTCGGCCATGTCGTAATGGTTTGTTTGATTTGCATGCCCGGCGGCTTGTTTCTCTCCATATACAATGACCCCGCATTCGTTGCACTTGATTGCCATTCCTCCCGTGTCGGTGAAATAGTGCTTCTTTTGCAACTTCCGGCAGAACTCAACTGCCTTGCTCAATATATATTCATCGCTAGATGACCACATTCTGACATCGAGTTCGGCAGGGCTATCTGCTCTGGTGTGTGGAGGTTCGGACGGACTTTGGACAATCGTGTCGTAGTGGATGCCAGAATAGACCAGTATGCACATCATCTTTGCCTGTTCGTTGAATCTGTAGATCGTCAAGGTCTGTTTTGTGTTAGCGAGTATTCTTTCACAACAGGATCTTAGCACATACCTGTACATCGATACTACAGATTTGAATATCAAAATGCTTTGCGAGTATGCCCAACTCAATGAAGCCACCCCAGGCATCTTCGGTCTGGATCCATCGACAATAATCGTCAGGACGCTGCTCTAGAACTGTTTGGCTATATGTTTCTGGATCCTGTTGTATGGCTCCAGCAACGAGGGCTCGTAGCTCCGGCATCCCTAGGTCATCGCCAGTAGGTAGTGCAGCATTGGAAAAGGCACGAAAGAGACAACTATTGTCGTCAGGCATAACTCGCATAACTATTCACATTCAGCTTCTGGCTACAAGGGTAGGATGAGGACCATTTTGTACCCATGGTAGCACCATAGTCTTCAAGAGGTAACTCGGGGACTTCTCCTGCCATGGACTTCTTCTTGAGAGCTACCGGCTTGGTTTTCCGCTTTGGTCTCGCAGATGTCATGCCAGAGAAAGAAACGGATGGTGGGGATGCCATTGCTGTTTGTGGTGTGTTTGTTGATGTTGTGCTCTGGAATGTTTGCTTCTCTGGAATAACACTTGTGTTGGCAGATGCGTCCTCCTTCGGACTGATGATGAGCGTTTCATTATTCAGCTTGACACCCAGGCTGCTCAACAAGTTCATTCGTTGGTCTGGAGGCAAGAGGAGAGGTTTTGGTGGATAGCCATATTTGACATCGAAATGAGACACGGCGCTCTTCTCTGCGATCAGATCAACCAAGGTGCCAACTGTAGCATCGTCCGCAAGTGTCAATGTCGTGGTGCCACCAGGGCCTTTAAGTCGCACACGCATGGTGATGATTTGAATCGTTGTGCGACGATCGTAGAAGGTGCCGAATATCTGGGAATGAGGTCAGAGGTCCAGGGAAAGGTTGAAGGAAAGGAAGTCCCGCATGGTCAGAGCATGGGTAATGCTACCCTTGAACTATTCAGCCTTGCGAGAGTCGAGTCTTAGTATTAAATCATGATTTGAGTGAGATTTTGGTAACCAGCTCGGCAGTGGCGAGGCTGAAATTTGTGGCCTTGCGAAAGTGGCAACAACTTTCGGTAAGATCCGTTCACAAGGACGCGCCAGAACTCGATCGACATCGCGACAAGCTTGTTGACCACCGACAGCCAACAACAATTGCCATCACCAACAATCTCTTAAGATGGACGATACGAAATCAGAGTCGCAGGAGCGTCCTCCACCGTCTGCTGGGGTCAAGCATGAGGAGCAACCTGCTGCAGGGACCAAGGAGTCAGAAACCAAAGGACCCGAAATAGCTGAGGGTGATGCAACCACTCCAGCTATTGAGCTGGAAGCGGCGCCTACACCTACACCTGCACCTCAAACTGGTCTTACCAAGCAAGTCGTCGGGGTTATAGAGGGCATTATGCACCGTCTTATAACGCACAAAAACGATGAGTAGGTGGTCGGAAAGCTTCATCAGCTCTGTTCAAACTGACCACTATAATAGCTATGAAGTTGCTACACACTTCCTGCGGAAGGTGAACAAGAGATTGCTACCCGACTACTTCGATGTTATCAAGGAACCGATGGCTTTTAGTACAATTAAGGTTCGTCGCTTACACTTACGATATCTTGTGAGCATCCTACTGATTCTACAATAGCAAAAACTGTTAAAGAAGCAATACACAGGCTGGTCAGAATTTGTTCGAGACGTCGCTTTGATTTCTCACAATGCCCAAGTCTACAACCGACCCTCTGCCCCCGTCTATCAGGATGCTGTCCAACTTCGCGAAGTTTTCAAAGCCGAGTTGCAAAAGCTGGTTGAGAAGGAAGTTATAACTGCTGAGGAAGCGCAATTACCAAACCTTGGAGAGATCCCGGAGGTGGAAGAATCGCCTCCTCCCGATCCAGATGACGAAGAACCCGAAGAAGAAGAAGATGAGGAGGAGGAGGAAGAAGAGGAGGAAGATGACTCCGATGATGATCGCCCTCGCCGAAGAGGAAAGGGTCGGCGCTCTTCGACAACCATCAAGAAGACAGCGGATAGCTCGAAAGAGGACCCAGAGACACAAAAAAAGCGTGGTCGCCCGCCCAAGGTTCATACCCCAATGGAGGCTCGTATCAACGCAATTCTGAAGGGTTTGAGGAAGTTCAAGAGCTTAGGAACCGGCGATCTGAAGATTCTACCATTTGAAAAGCTGCCAGACAAAAGTGTGACTCCTGATTATTATCAAGAGATCAAGAGCCCTATTGCAATGGATTTGATCAAGCGAAAGGCCAAACGAAAGAAGTACACGTCTGTCGACCAAGCCATGAAGGATTTGGAGCTTATGTTTGAGAATGCCAAGTCGTACAACATGGATGATAGCGTAATCTACAAGGATGCGGTAGAATTACAGAAGGAAGCTCGGATTCTCGCTGAACAAGAAAAGAAGCGACCCGATAGCGACTTCGTGGATGAGGATGGCCGTCTTCCTCTCTCAGAAATTCTGTACAATGGCGAGCTGTGGAAAGTTGGAGATTGGATTCATTTAACGAACCCCAACGATGTTACGAAGCCAATTGTTGCCCAAATCTATCGTACCTGGCAGGATCCTCAAGGCCAGAAATGGATCAATGCTTGTTGGTACTATCGCCCAGAACAAACTGTCCACCAATATGAACGCCATTTCTTCGAGAACGAGGTTGTCAAGACTGGACAGTATAGAGATCACAAGATTGACGAAGTTGTTGATCGTTGCTTCGTCATGTTTTTTACTCGATACAACAAAGGCCGCCCTCGTGGATTCCCGGCTGACAAGGAGGTTTACGTTTGCGAGGCTCGCTACAATGAGGAGAAGCACAAGCTGAACAAGATCAAAACCTGGGCTAGTTGTGTTCCAGACGAGGTCAGGGAGAAGGATTATGAAATGGATCTATTTGATGCGCCGAGAAAGATGAAGAAGGTCCCGAGTCCGATCAAGCATTTGCTTAGAGAGGATGCCAAAGAGGGTGATGATTTGCCCAAGCCAACCTGGGGAGCTGCAAATGCACCTCCAATTGTCGGAGCTGTTCATAAACGGCCACGTGAAGCAAATGTGAGCAGCTTTGTTCTCCCCCGTTCACTTCCGTTTGTTTTGTGTAGGTCGCCGCTAACAAACGCTGTCAGGAGTCTCCACCTCCATCTCCCACCCCATCGCCTCCCCCTCCTGAGCCTGAACCAGCTCGTAGGCCAACAACAAGTGATAGACCACGTTATGACCCCCAAGGAGATGTCGCCATGTCTGGAACTCAAATAAATGCACCCCTTCCCTCACCATCCGCACACTCAAATATCAGCCAAACTACCTATGCTCAACAGTTTGCACAGCCGAGACCCTCGCCTTCGCCCGCACCTGCTCTTCAGCATCAAACTTCCTATGGTTCTCAAGGTTCAGGCCACCACGCAGCTCTACCACAGGCACCTCTTTACCACCAGCCACAACACTACAATCCATACCCCCAAACCGCCACAACCCCCGTTGCTCAACATGCAAATCCTTTAGCAGCTTATAATCACTACACAAGTCCTGCGCCACGCCAAGTTGCCCCTGTTGCAACCCCACACACTTCTGCTACCAATGCCTACAATCCTCCTCGAGCACCTGAAGTTTACACCCTCGCCGACCCTGCAAATGCAGCTATACCCGCTGATATCCGTGCTCAATTCCATCAAGATGAACGCGGTCGAATCGTTTTCTACACTGCACCTCCTCTAGATGTCAATCCTATTCCAGAGGAGGCTCGAGATCTTGGACACAGCCTCCGGTACCTCGCTGACAAAGCTCGTGGCAAGGAAGAGCTTGAAAAGAAGCGCAAGGCTCGTGCTGCCCAACTTGAGGCTGAAGCTTCTGAGAAGATGAAACGATTGAAGGTGGATGATGAAAAGAAATCGGCATGGATCATTCAGGAGAAAACGAAGGGCATGAACTCTTGGGCTGAGCAAATGGAGCAAGGCACCGATGAGCTGTACCAACAGATGTATGGCGAGAACTGGAAGGAGATTCGGACCTTGCATCTTCAAAAACTGGCGTTGGAGCAGGCTGAAGCTTCGGAGAAACGGAAGAATGCCCAAAGCTTCATGAAGGGAAGAAATATTGAGAAGGAGGTCAGGATTACTGGCTTCAAGTTTTAATCCTGTCGGAAGGGATCTCAAAGCGTTGATAATGTATTCTGTATAACATCAAAATTGGTGCATTCTGCGGAGTTAGATAGTTGACTGGTGGACATGATCCCAGACTGGCTGGCTGCGAATTGATGAAAATGTGAATCAGTCCTTTTCCTAAATGGTTGAACGATTCATTGTTCATCGTCATTGGAAGTATGCATCACATTTCTTTGCCGCGCCTGTGCTCACAACATCATCTTCCCTTCCCGTGCCAACGAGGAATTCTAAGATTTTTTTTGAAACCAACATTTACCACCTCCCTCGTTCCTATCCACAACAACTCGCCAGCCAGTAGCTTGCCCCGTAGGATAACTCTCCAACTTATCTTGAATAACGAGAATGGAGATGAGCATGGGGACACCCATCTACATCCACTATCATCCTTTTTCTGTTCTTCACGGCACATACGCCTCCTCGCCAAAGCCCAGCCCAACTATCAACGGTCATAGCCAAGATCGATGAGTCTATGGCGCAGTTCTTAAATGATGATTTCTTCTCGCAGTCTTGTGCTAAACTAAGTCGAAGTCAGGTCATCAATAGAGAGCTAAATGTGCTAGACTATTTTCTTAGTAGGATCGTATAGAAGCTTTCGTTGTCAATAATTCGATTCGATTACAAAACAGATGTTGTGTTCGATTCATCCGTAGTTGCTAAGCAAACGTTGATCGTACAGTACGTGACCTCTCGTTCTTGTTTAGTATAGCCCGTGTGCTGTACTAGAGAGTATGATATGCCATCCTGCCAAAATGAATCCCTGGGTACGGTTGTGGCCGAAGCTGACCGAGATGGTGCTCGTTCTCTGTTGAATTCTGCCTCCGTGTGAATTGGCCCTTGATATGGACTGATCATGGCCGCTATACGCCGCTTCATGCGTCCTTGGGTTGCATATACTTGCTGAAATTCGAGCTTGGATTGAGGAAGCTCTGTGGGTTTGCTCTTTGATGCGGTGCTTTACACATCCACAGGCGAGAGTGCCACTCATACGACGGTCTTGGTGATGGCCAAAATATTGAAAGAGTAACTTGACCTTTAGCTTGATTGCTTCTTAAGCCTCTAAATTGAGTCATAAAATACTCGCACTGAATACTGGATACCAATCCTTCGAGCCTCCAGCAAGACAAATCCCTAGCACTTGGAGAAGACTTGATATTATATCAGTTATTACTGCCCATATAACTTCCATAACTCTGCCTTCCCTACTTCAATTTCTACAGGTATAGTAGCACAAGCGAGGCAGCTCGGCTATCAGCCGCAAAGATGGATCGCAGGCATGAACGTTTCATCGTCTAGGGAATCGGGGCTCAGAGAGCAATATGCGGTCATAGCTTGCATGCCATCGTCTCACGAGCTCAATTAAGGATAAGCATGGTACTTACTGCGTAGATAGATTTTGAGGAGCTTCTTTCTCGTTGAGGAGTTATGGTGAGACCAGGACTTTCGAGATGTGGTGGGATCCGGAGAAGTCATATATGACGAGGTTTATGAGAGATGCTGGTACACATGAGGTGAGAAACGGTGATACTCGTGCCCATAAAACACGTGAGGATCACAGGGCGCGGGGACTTCCCCGTTAGTGTTCAGGCGGCTATGCAGGTAAGATGTAACGTGAGGAACGGCGGTGCAGAAGATGTTAGATGTTAAGATTGGCTTTAAAGATGTGCGTTCATTAACTAGGTACGCGGTTTGAAGGCTGCATCCAAGATTATCGTTCTTGTTAAAGGAACCTGCTTTTATAAAGGATGTCGCTTGCCCAGTCTTTATAATTTGTATGCGAGGTACTGATACGCATTGCTAACTGCTCCCCGGACCACATCTTGCAGCTAGACAAGCATCTGATCTATCGATGATGGCTCTTGAAATCTGCTGTGAGAAGGAACAAACTTAACTTACTGCATCAAGTGACCTACCCTTCCTCATGTCGAGGTTAAGTCCTAACCGCTCAAAATCTTGAAGGATTGGGACACAGTTTGTTTACTTACCTCTCCTCAATGCGATTGCGAATCCAGGGAGTAATCCAGTCGGTCAAAATTTTGAATTATTGGGTTACTGTCATATTACTCCTGATTTAGTTCGCTCAGGAGGTCTCGCCCGGGGGATGGTGATCTCAAGGAATTACATTTCGAGCGGAGAACGACAAAATAGACTACGCCTTCACGTAGGTAATGAAGGCGCAAACGAAACCAAAGGTTGATCCCCGAGACACAGTCAACAGCTTGTTGAAGTGGTACTAGAATACATGTGACCAAGAAGACTCGAGCTTCTAAGATTAGTATCATACATCCAAAGTTTCGAAGCTCTACAGCTAGTAGAGGTGGCGAAAACGGGTAAGGGGACATCAATGGAATGTACTTGGCAGGTAATTTTGTGGCATGGTATTTTGGTGGTCCTGATAGCTTCCATTTTGATCCCTTGAGTCAAATGGCCTTGAAGCTCAAAACATAGCACGAGGCTGAAAAGTAACATCGCGTAGAAACAGATCATCTGGAAAGCTCAAAAAAGGCATTAAAAGGACTTCAAGGGACATTAACGTGTCCAATCGGTTGCAGCGGCCCGCCTCGTACACCGTGCTGACTGTATAAAAGAAAGTCGAGTGTTAAGCAGAATTTATTGAGATAACGAGAGATCTTTCTCGTATGCATATTTTGGTGCTATTTTGGAACCTTAGGATGAATGTCTCACCTGTATAAGGCTGAAGCTCATGTTCCTAATGACCTCGAGATGCATGAAACGTCGAGATCATGACGCTGGAAGATGCATGTAACATGAGCCACAAGCCATAGTAGGAGCTGCTTCGGGGACCCCATAGGTGTGTTGGCTTGCAAGAACAAAGCTGATGCCGAAGCTTCTGTGTGGATAGAAGCTTCTGTTGCATGAGCATAGCCACATGAAGATGGGAAGGAGATCTGTGATCCGTGCTTTGGAGATCTAGTGTCCGTTTCGTTGGAGACGAGAAGGTGACGGCAGATCAACAACGTAAGCGAGGCCTTTAATGATCCTTCGTCATTTTCGGGCCTTCTTCTCGGGTTGGAGGCCAAGAACCAGAACGAGGAAGTATATCGTCCTTTCGTGGCTGGTCTCGATGGCTGAGTGGGCTTTGGAGATCGGCATCTCCTCCATTGGCTCTGGGGCAACGGTAACAGCGATGACAGAACCCCAATCACTCATGCGGAGTGACACCGAAGGATTAAGATAGAGATTTCCCAGTGGGTTGGCGCCATGATTCGGGATATTCTAACGTGGGGTATCGAAGGCAGCAGTCCTGACCGTAAAGAGAGGGCGGCTGATTGGAGGGTTGGGGTAAAGCCGGGGCTATGTGGCTGCATAACACGGTGAGTGTAGGTAATCAACATGAAGTAAGATTGTAGTCATCGAGTAACGTTGCAAAAATCGACTGTATTGGATCGAGAATATGGTGATGTTGTTGTCAATGATCTAAAGTAGTTAGAGCGATATCGTCGACTTCGAAGAACTTTTAACATGCAGCATGCATCGCTAGCTTGCTTAGCGAGAGATGCTCAGTGGTCAAATCAAGGACCCATTGTAATACCACGCAAAAACCATGCGCGCGACGCCAGCCACAAGTCGATATATTCGGACGCTCCGTGGTGTATGTTCGAAAACCCCCTTTCATGGGCTCTGCAATTGCGACAATACCGATATCTGAGGGTGCTGGTCTAGACTTTTCCTCCCCTTGCATGCTACAATATCATGGCAGTGAAATGCTATTTGGATCCTGAGGACCACAGAATCACGGAATGGATGTCGACAAGACTGGATCGCTTCGAGATATTAGGTAGATACCCCTGAAGTCGAACAACCTTATGGGGCCGGAAGAATTGTCGAGGAGACTTTTGATGCCAGCTGTGTCTGTATGTGCATCCTCTAAGCCCCCGCCATTCTACCGACTCCTGCACTGCAAATGTAACGGGTTTCAAGACCACATGGCGGTTGCGATACTTTGGCAATTACGGTCGCTCCGATGGAGTGGATAGCCCAGCGGCTACCCTTGATACGGAGGGAGTTCTGAGACAGCTTCTTACCCGCAGTGTTGGTCGGGCATATGAAACACGAAAATGACAGGTCTAAGAGAAAAGATAGACTCTAGGATTGACAGCTTCGTCTGAGAGGAGTATGTAATGAGAAGTCTGGTGGCGGCTGTGAGTAACGTGATCCTGGAGCCGTGATGCTAGTACGTACACCGGGACAGTACGGAGGTACTTGTGAGAGCCATCAGCTTTACCAGGTACAGTGCTTTTTACGGTACTGGACCTTTCCTCTTCCACCAAGGAAGATCCTCTTAGGTAAAGCAGGGGGTTCGTTTTGAGAAGAGTTGTCTGCGGAGGAGGACTTGGCTGCTGCATTCTCCGGGTCCAAGACAGCAGAGATAAGGCGCAAATTCGAAGGCGCTGATTCGTATATAAGTTTTGTGGACTGGCCAGAATGTCGTCGCCTCTGGCCCTGTTGCTGCAGTACCACCCACCCTGACTCTCAGATTTAACCAAACTTCCGAAATGGCTCGACGTCTGAAAACTTTGACACTTTGACGCTCCGACCATATTCATGGCCCCCTACCAATACGTGTCGATGCCAGTCAATAAAAATCCAGGACCCTACCTGTTAAGCGTGCATCCGCATCATCAATCCCGAATTTGTCTTCGATACACAGGGATTCGCAGATGCGCAGGGTGCCCATGTGGAAAATCATTCCACGGAATGGATGCAGAGCATCTGGCGAGGGGGTCTTTTGGCTTCGAATCACGCGCGAAGTGCTGTTTTAGGACTAGCGGATTTCAGCCGCGCCCCTCGCCGTCATCTCGACTTTCTGACAACACCAACACCTCCTCCAACACCACCACGACCGCCTTCCACCGTCCACGTCCGCCTTCCACCGTTCGCCGTCCACCATCCACAAACCCACACCGTCCACGTTCAACATCTCAGCCCTGTTCTCCTGGATGATCTGACCTCTGCACCCATCCCGACGCTACGTTGACCGCCTATCGACTCTTTCCTCCACGCTGCAGCCCTTTGAACCGTGCCACCACCACCCATTTCAAGCCCTGGTCCAAGCTCTATTCGCTTCTGATCTTTTCCCACTCTCCTGCCCCACGTTCTCCCGGAAATTTGCCAAGGAGCTTCATCTATAAAGATTCCTGCCGATCCTCCAACTTCAAGGTTGACTCCGGATTACCCTGACCATCTCAAAGCTTGCTTTCAAGACCTCCAGAGCCAGCAATCAACATCAACTCTCGGGCACGCGTCTCGGCGTCTAGCCGACCACAAGCTACCAGGCAGCGCCCTTTCCTCCTCTCCAAAGACAGCATCATCCGCAAGATATGTCAGGCTACCCAGGCTCCGGATATCAGGGAGGATACGGAGGTCCACCACCACAGCAGCACCCACCTCAGCCAAACTACTATCCGTGGGATTCAAATTTCTCTTCTGATGATATTCCTGCTAACTCTCTTGCAGGCCCCAACACAACTACGGACCACCCCCTCCCCAAGGTAGTTACGGCTATCAACCTCCTCCTCCTCAAGGTCCATATGGATACTCGCAAGTGAGCACGCATGCTGCTGTTTCGCGACTCGACAGCTAATTGTCACGCAGCCTCCCCCACAACAATTTGGCGGCTACAACGGTGTGCCTCCAAATGCACCACAATATGGCAGACCCGGTATGGACATGTTTTAGTGACCGACTTGTAAAATCTAATGTTCTCTTAGGCATGCCCTCTGTCAATTCCAACGCATACGTAAATGGCAACCCCAATGCCCCTCCACCCCCTCCCCAAACAATGCAACACTTTGGCAACGGCGCTCCACAAGGCTACGCATTCCAATACTCGAATTGCACAGGACGAAGAAAGGCTCTCTTGATCGGAATAAACTACTTTGGACAAAGAGGGCAACTGAGAGGATGTATAAATGATGTTAAGAACATGTCAGCCTTTTTGCACGAAAATTTTGGATATCAAATGGACGACATGGTCATCCTCACAGATGACCAACAGAACCCAATGAGTCAGCCGACGAAACAGAATATCCTACGGGCGATGCATTGGCTAGTCAAAGATGCCAGACCTAATGACTCGCTATTCTTCCATTATTCTGGTAAGTTGCTTATTGCATGACAAAGTCTGTATTTGCTGACTCTTTGCAGGTCATGGTGGTCAAGCCAAAGATCTTGATGGAGATGAGGAGGACGGGTATGATGAGGTCATTTACCCCGTTGATTTCCGCCAAGTCGGACATATTGTCGATGATGAAATGCACAGAATCATGGTGACGCCATTGCAACCTGGTGTACGATTGACCGCAATCTTTGATTCATGTCATTCTGGAACAGCTCTCGATCTGCCTTACATTTACTCGACACAAGGTATCCTCAAGGAGCCAAATCTTGCCAAGGAAGCCGGAGCAGGTCTTCTTGGTGTTATCTCGTCATACAGCCACGGTGACCTTGGGGGTGTTGCCAACAATCTTATGGGTTTCTTCAAAAAAGCAACCACTGGCGATGACGCATACAACAAGACCATAGCGACCAAGACGTCGCCTGCGGATGTGGTAATGTGGTCCGGAAGCAAAGATGACCAAACATCGTTAGTACCTTCTTTCATCATTTGTATTGCATAAGTGCCTTATAACTAGGGGTGTTCGACAACAAAAGTGAATGGAGGGTGTTTCTCTTTTTTAGCGTCGGCGTTTGGATACCCTTTGGGGAAGGGGTTGGGTACCGGGCAAGCCCCTAGCTTCATGTACTGCTATATGATTGTTTATAATACATGACTGAGCTCTAAGTCTACGCCACTGCCGTAGTACGGCTGAGGCAGAGGCTTAGAGCCGCGAGTCACGTTGGGTCACTATAGTCAGGTGACCTATCTGTTCTCATTATTGGGTCCTTCCTGAGCTGCTTTCAGCCTTCACGGATTTATTCAGCCGTACATCTGCTAACATACAACGCAGGGCTGATGCTACCATCGCCGCTCAAGCAACAGGAGCTATGTCCTGGGCGTTCATCAAGGCGATGAGGAAGAATCCTCAGCAGAGTTACGTTCAGCTACTTAACAACATTAGAGACGAGCTCGCTGTCAAATATACGCAGAAGCCCCAGCTTTCCTGCAGCCATCCTTTGAGTAAGTCTCTATCCCAGTCACCAACATCACGTACAAAGTCTAACCACCTCGCGCAGACACTAACCTCCTCTTCGTCATGTAAATATAGCATCAGCGGCGTAATTGATTGTGCATAAGGGAAAAGCACGCTGGGCAAATTGGGGGCATTCTGGGTCATCAAACTGGACGGTCGGTGATGTAATTTCACTAACGATTGGAAAAAGATTACGAATCGATGTGTTTACTCATTCATAATCCTGACTGAACTGAACAGTGATCCAGTCGTAACTACATGATAACCCAAAACTATTGAATCAAACGCTCATCAATGCACCATACCAAACACCAAATGATTTAACTCCAACCCCAGCCCCAAACACAGTTCTCTCTCACTACACAAACTAACACTTAACCTAAATTGGTGTTCAACGACGAGGAGAACGGCCAGGAGTGACGCTCCTCCGAGTGGTACTCTTTATGGAAGCCACCAGAGCCTGCCGCCTCTGGACTTCTCTCTTGGCCTCGAGGGCCTCTTTTATCGCCCGACTTTTAGCCCATTCCTGTGCGCCTATCTTCATTCGAATTGTGGCGCGGATCATGATGGCTACTTGGCGGAACGTGGTCTTTTTGACTTCTTTGGGACGTTCGGGGAGGGCGTAGGGTGTGCTACGCAAGAGGGCTAGATCTGCTTTGTTGCTGTGCAATGTCAGCTTGAATCCAGACATCATGTTTTTCAAGTAAGAAAGAACAGGGAGAGGGGAGAAGAACTTACCAAGCCTCAAAGAGCTCAATCTGCATCCCCATATACCGCTTCGCGTACCCAGCCATAGCACGGAACGTCTCCTCACGTCTGCATTTCGCGCGCAAGTACTCCATCTGCATATTCATGCCTCGCATTTCCTTCGTATGGATCTTCTCCTTGTCCTCGAACTCCGCTCTCAGTGCATTAACGTCATCCTCGTTATAGCTGATCGACATATTCGGGAAGCGAACACCCTTAGTCAATGTCCTCTTTTCGGATTCCCAACTCTCCGTCGCTTTACGGAATTTGATTTCGATATTTTCAAGTTGTTCAATTGTGGATTGAGCCTTTGAGCGATGAAGAGCACGCTCATCACGAACACGCTTGAGCTGAGCGCGGAGCTTAGATTCAGTGTTGGTGATAGTAAAGATAGTTGTTTCACGCTCTTTGATGGCGGACTCGAGGGACTTGGCGTGGCGTTGGGTTTCTCGAAGCTTCTCTTGAAGATCAACTGTGCGATCATCGCTACTGTTTTGGCGCTGGACTTTAAGAGCTTTTTCAAGCCGGTCGATTCTGTTGCAGAGTTTGGTTTCAGCGGCTTTGATGGCTGCGATTGTGGCCTCACGGTCTTCGACAAGCAGCTCTAGGGACTCGGCCTGAAGTTGGGTTTGACGAAGCATCTCGTGAAGATCACGGCGTTCAAGCGGCATTATCTGATCCTCGCTCTTCTTTTGGCGTTCGGTTTGAAGAGCAGTCTCAAGACGTTCGACTTTACTACGGAGTTTGGACTCAGCGGCCGTGATAGTCGCGATTGTGGACTCGCGCTCTTTTACGACAAGCTCGAGTGATTCGGCTTGGAGTTGGGTTTCTCGTAGCATTTCATGGAGATCATGGCGTTCGAGAGCCATGGTTCGGTCTTCGCCGCTATTTTGGCGCTCGGCTTGGAGGGCAGATTCAAGACGCTCGATTTTGTTACGGAGCCTGGAGATCGTAGCTTCGGAAGTGTTGTTTTTGGTGATAAGTTCATCTCTTTTGAGGAGCGCCTCATCGAGTGAGCGTTCAAGCTTATCCTTTTCGGTCTCCCAAGCTTCGTTCTGCGATTGAATCTCAATATGCACGGCCTTGAGTTTCCGTGCGGATTCCTTCTCGGTGTCCTTCAACTGGGATCGAAGGTCTTTCAAAGTCTGGTGGGCTGTGGCAAGCTGGTGGCGGACCTCAATGATCTCAGATTTGCGGGCTGATCCATTCGCGGATGACTGAGGCGATGAAAATGCGAGGCGAGATATCTCAGCATCATGGACTTTACGCTCGAGTTCTGTGATTTGGCGTTTAAGGGTTTTGAGAACATCTCGCTGAGAAGTCTCACGTTGGACGTAGTCGTTTTCTCTTTGGCGTGCAGCAGCGAGGTCTTGACGAACCATGAAGAGCTCATTGATTTCATCAGTATGGTCGGTCTGAGCCCCACCGGAGCTAACCTTGACATCTAGCTCTTGGATACGTTCTTCAAGATGTTGAATAGTCTTCTTGGCCACAGACAATTCCCGTTTTTCAGATGAGCCTCGGAGAATCTTTTGCAAGTCATGGATCTCTGAGTTCAGGCGGGTTTCTTCAGTACTTGCTCTGTCAATTTCCTTTTGCAGCTCTTGCTCCAGACTCTTTCGTTGAGCAATCGAGAGAACATTCTCTTCTCGAAGGCGGCGTACTTCGCCGTCGAGCTTCATCTTTGCAGTACGAAGGTCCACTCGCTCTTGGTCAAGACGGAAAGTCTCCTCTTCCTGCTGCTTTGTAGCTCGCAATTGACTTTGGAGTTCATCTCGCTCCGCCGTGAGGTCGGCTTTGGATATGCGTAGAGAGTGAACTTCGACGTTGAGACCTCCCAATTGATCTTGCAGAGTCTGCTTTTCTTGCCTAATACGAGCAAGTTGCGCCTCGGATTCTCTCAATCTTGAGCTCAACTGCTCTTTGCTGCCCTCTCCAGCCTGGAGATCACCTCGGAATGCTTCAACTTCAGCCTGCGCACTCGCACGCTCAGCTTCCACCTTTGATACATCTTGCTCCAAGGTTCGCAATTTTTGTCGTAAGCTTTCAGACTCTTGCCTAGCTGCCGATATCAACTGGTTGGCTTGGTCGGTTTCCTCGTCAAGATTTGTTTGAAGAATCTCGACCTCGTCTTCCAGTGCTTCAACTTTTTCTGCCAAAGATGTTTGTTCACGTTGACTAATTCGAAGCTCTTCTTGAACACTAATCAACTCAGAGCGTACCACCTCCACCGCATTCCTTCGAGCATCTACATCTTCGTTGAGCTCGTTTATCTGGCGAGTCAAGACAGCTTCTTCGCTGATGTGGCGCTCCTTTTCACTTTGCAGGGCTTGGTGAAACTTCATCTCCTTCCCGGATAAAGTTCCTTCGGCCTCCTGCAAGCGATCAATTGTTCGCTGTAAACCGGAAGCCTTTTCCTCGGCTCGATCTCGCTCTGACTCGAGAACTCGTTTTTCGCTATCCCACTTGTCGCTATCATCATCATAGAGGCGCTCCTTCTGGCGGACCTCAGCTTCAAGGTCCTCGATTTTCACGTTGAGATCTTCGATCTTATCCTTGAGACCATCGTTGATTGCGTGTAAACGGTCAAACTCTCCTTTGTATTCGTCTCGAACATCTCGTTCACTTGCTAGCGCCAGAGTTTGTTCGTGCTTTAACTTGTCCTCAAGATCCTCGACGGCTCTGCGGGATTTTGAAAGGTCTTTCTGGAGGCTCGAAGACTCCGAGGTCAGAGCATCATGGCGGATTTGGAGGAGATCCTTTTCGTCACCCTTCTGCTGTAGGTCTGACTTCAATGCCTCCACCTTAGTACTCAAGGCATTACGCTCATGAACGACGCCTTCATTCTCGTTCCGTACAAGTTCGAGCTTGTCCTTCAACTTCTGCTCTCGAACCTCACTGTCGCGTTTGAGATCCTCAATCATGTCTTGTAATTTCTTGACTTCTCGAATTTTGTCGTCATATTTTTCCTCGAGCCCTACATGTTTCTCGCGAAGATCCTCAATTTCGTCCTGCAACCGGTTGGCCTTTTCTTCAATCTGTCTGCTCAAACCCTTCGTCGTGATCGATTTGTTTGCCATTTCATCCTGAAGCTCCTCCAGATCCGCATGGGCACGATCTCTTTCGCGGAATGCTTCCTGTCGTTCTTCCTTCGCGTCTTCGGCTTCATTTCTCACACGCTCCAGGTCTCGTTCAAGGTCGTCGATTGTCTCCTTGGCCTCTGCAAGGTCCTCACTTGCTTGCGCCTTTTCTTCCAATTCCAGCGATCGGCGTTGCGCGTCCTTCATGGCGTCTTTGAGGTCTGAAACTATGCTGGAATACTTTTCGACTTCTTCCTTGAGGTTATCAACTTCATCCTCACGATCGTTAATGAGGCGATCTTTCTCCCGTAGATCGGCTTCGAGGTCCTGTATCTTGTCCTGTAGATCATCGAAATGATCTTCCTGCTTGCGTAGTTGATCCAACTCTAATTCCTTTTCGTCCAGCGCTTGTCGTAGGCCGTTCAATTCCTCTTTTTGACTCTCGTCCCCATTTTTTCGCTTGACCTTTTCTTGCATTTCCAAGACCTGTTGTCGGTAGAGCTCTACGTCGCGTTCTGCTGAGCCCAGAGTCTTCCGGTATCGATGAAGTTCTTGCTGCATAGTAACTTTGTCGACCTTAAGCTCTGTGTTCTCCTTCAATGCCGCTTCGCTGAATCCAGGTCCTGCCCTCCGTAACGCTTCTTCCAAGAAATGTATCTTCAGCTTCAAGCCAAAATTCTCCTTCTCGATTTTGTCTATGACATTCTCCTGCTCTCGTAAAGATAACTGGTTCCCATCTTGTAAGACTCCAGGACCTTCGTTTCTTCGAGGTAATAGAGCCATAGGCGTTGACGCGGTACTGCTACTGTCGATGTGGGGTACTGGAGTCCCTGCCAAATATGATCCATTTTGTGAGCCACCGTATATCGAACTTCCCATGGCTGGCAATGGGCTGAAGTCTTCCGGAATGTTTTGTAGCCCGCCGACTCTGGAGAAACCTGGGGTTGCTAGAGTATTCTCTTTCCCATTTCGCAGAGCACTATTACGCGTAGCACTCTTCAGCAGAGGTGTGAACTCCCCAGGTGGCAGATTTCGTCTGTCACCAAGCGCAACGCGACTTCGCGGGGTCTTGAGGTTGATCGCGCCGCGTCGGCCATGTTGTAATTGTTGTACGAGGTTGTTGTTGTCTTTCGAAGGGGATTGAAACGACTGCTCCTGTGAAATATCAAAATCCAGCTGCTGTGTCGAGAGATAGGATGCGTCTCCACGATTTGTTCGTGGAGTATCGAGTCCTCCAATTCCCGCCTGCACCATCTTCGCGAAGGTCGAGCTCTTATATAGCTCGGAAAAAATTGGCAATGATAGTGATTTCAATGAGGTGATATGCAAAATGCCCAATCGTAGCCATGAACTCCAAAGAAAATGCAGAATCAATCGTGATGCAGAGTCCTGGGTTTGGCATCCGACGCGACTTTCTTTAGGTGGGTTTTTGTTTACCTCAAGGCCGCACTTGGGTTAGCCTTGAACGAAGCTTCAATACCCCTGCAAAACTGACTTCGAGCGAAAATCGTTAGCCTTTTGAATGATCGCATTGTCTATCCTCTCTGATGATTTTATCAAAAACTCATCAATATGGATGGCATAAAAAATGAGTTCAAAGGTTTCGGAGATGGACCATTCGAAGGTTTTCCAAAGCACCTCCCAGACGACTGCGTTGAATACTCTCTCTTTATCATCGACTCCAGACTAAAATCACAGAAGGAACTGCTCTCCCGACTAGAAGTTGTACGCAAAGAGTCTTTAAGGCTGAATGACAATTTGCTGAAGGATTATATATGGCAGCGAGATGGATTCAGCATGGAAGTGAAGAACGAAACAGGTATAACCCCTCCAAAGATGCAGAGATCACAACCTAACACTAAGAAGGATTAATGTATCTTTATGGTCTCACGAATTACGGCGACTCTGTCGAGGACGAGTGGCTCATTGTATATATGCTCAAAGAATTAAGCAACATTTTCCCTGAGGCATGGATCAAAGTCGTGGATACAGATGGAGAGTTCTTACTGATCGAAGCTGCGAACGCCTTGCCTAGATGGCTGAACCCTGAAATCGCTGACAATCGGGTAAGCCCTCGCAAACTGGAATGTCTCTGTGTATACTGATGAAACACAGGTCTGGATTCATCAGAACAAACTTCGCATCATCCCACTCACTGCAGCTACCAGTCCTTCGACACGTACCGAACCAGTCTCTCGATCTCTCGTACTCGAACAAGCTCTCCAAATCCTAACTACGACTCCGGGTGTCCTCATAAACTCCCCTCTTATCGAGGCAGAAGCGTTCTACCGACTTCGGAACTACCCCGCTCAGGTTGCAGCTTCGATCCATCATGCTCCTATCACCATACCCAGAAAGCTTGCTTACATTCTACACGAACGGCCGGCTTCCATTGCACCTGCTGTAGAAGCTTTCTATCTCAGAGATCCAATCGCCCTCAAACCACTTCAAAGCCCGTCATCCGAGCTAATATTTGCGCCGAAAGACCTCGTCACAGTCTCAATACGATTTACAAAGGTGATATATGCCCAGCTCAAGTCACAGCAACAATTTCAATCGCCAGAGGTATGGAAGGATATTCTCGCACAAGCCGTGAAGGAAGTGGGGTCGAACGATCTGGCACAAAAGAAGTACGATCAACTCGAGATGGCAATGAAGGTAACCTCTGGCTTCGAGATGTTGGTGACGGATCCAAAGAACGAAGCCAATCGAGTTGTGCGGGAGTTAAAGATATTGCTTGAAGATCTCACTGCGGATGGCGAGGATACCCTTCCGACAGCCCAAGAGATATCAGAGTGGAAGGACGTTACTCGAGAGGATGACGAGAAATGGCTTGACATAAACTTCGAGGATTTCGAGAAAGAACTCTCTGGCAAGGGTGGGAAAACAAAGGCATCCGGTAATTCAGGGGTTTTTGGTCCTGAACCACCATCTGGATTCGGTGATGCTAAGACTCAGGCCGATCTTCAGAAGATGGTTGAGAGATTTGAAGCGTTCCTAAATGATGAAGATGCTGGATTGGACGGTGCCGAGATGGATGAGATGGACGAAGATGAGGAGGAGGATCTTGAGGATGATAGCGAGGACGAGGATCAGGAAGTGAGCTTCGATGAGAATGAGTTTGCGAGAATGATGAGAGAAATGATGGGAATGCCGCCTGAAGATACAGATCTACCTACGACGAATGCATCAAGTATGTCGGAAAGGAAGTTGGGAAAGAACCGAGTCAAAGAACTGGCGTCTGATGACGATGAGGAAGAAGACGAGGCTGAGGAAATACGGAAGGTCATGCAGCGAATGGAGGCTGAGCTGAACGAGGACGGCGCACTCAATCTGGACCCCACACCCAGAAAGCTAGCGGCGCTCGCGGAAAAAGGCCAATCAAGAAAAGGGAAGCACAGGCCTGTGAAGGGCGATGAAGAGGAAGAGAGTGATGAGGAGGTCAACATTGATTTCAACCTGGCGAAAAACCTACTCGAGAGCTTCAAGAGTCAGGCGGGTATGGCAGGCCCAGGAGGAAATCTACTTGGTATGATGGGCATGCAACTCCCTCGGGACGAAGACGAGACGCCAGTAGATAAGAAGAGCTAAAGACGAGAGGTATGACTTCATTATTAACAATCTTGTAAGTGTGGGTATCAATAAGTGTATGCACCCGACCTAAAATTTCAACTCCCAAACGCCATCGCTCCCAGTCATTTTGTATCATGCATCCTTTGTTTCCACTTTCACTCTTTTCGAGCTTTCCGCTTCTCTTGATAAACTCCTCGCTCTTTTCAGCGCATCGTTGACAACCACATCGATCTTTTCCAGCTCCGCCAGTGCGCTGGTCAATTTCCTCCTTCCTTCTAATTCTCTCCTACTGCTGTCGCCCTGTGGTCGGTAGTACTCCGTTACGATGCTCACGACTGCTCTGTAACATCTGTACAGTAGCAATCTGACCTCAGCACCGTCTCCATCTTCGATGATGTCTTCTCCACTCTCTCGCCAGCCTTCCAGGAATCCTTCGCTTGGCTCATCAAACACGTTGGAAATCAACGGATCTCCAAAGACACCTTGACTCCAGCTCCGCAGTCCGGTCATCTTTACGCCTTCGCCCGTGGCTACTGATTCACCGTCCTCCGATTTCCTCTCAACCATCACATTTGTCTCGCTCCCTGCATCTAGGACAACTAGCCGAGGGAGTGTCACGGCTTCCAGCCGCCATGACAGCCGTTGGTAGTGCGAGCGAACTACTTCATAAGGGAGAAGCACTGACATATCCTCCCCATCCCTCAGAATACCTTCCAGAAGTACGTTGAAGGCCTCAGACCAATTCTTGGAGCCCGTCGTCGGTGATGCCGTCGGGGAAGCCGGCGTAAAGGGGTCAGGTAGGACACGGCTCACAGTCCCAAAAGATCCCGACGGAGAAGTCAAAGATGCCAATGCCCTGGCCATAGTACCGAGTTGCTTGTCCACAATCCGACGTTCTGGGAGGCTGAGATAGATGGACACGGTGGAAAGTGGGGCTCCTGATGTGTTCTGAAAGATACTGTAAGGATACGCCATCTCCTTGTTGTTGGAGGAATGTTTGAGCAATTTCGGGATAAGACATTTCAAATTCCCAACCACTGGAGTCGAAGGACGTTCGATCTCGCTCCCTGGTGAACCTTCCATTTCGGGTTGTCGTTCTGAGCCGGCGATGAAGTAGACTAGTGTTGCTTCTGAGGAGAGGATGGTAGCTTCTTGCCTGAGTAATCGAACGGCCAGGCTCGGAGCAAAGGACAGGAGAAGCTTGCGGTCGTCTGACATACTGAGAGCGTAGAGTCTTGGGAGCTGTGTTGAGGGAAGCTTTTCTACTGGGCCAAGTGTTGCGTCGGGGACGACATGGCTAAGTATCTCTTTGAGGCGGCGAACTGGGAGAGAGTACATGAGTGAAGTCAAGTGAGGGCGCGAAGGAACAGCCGTCCTGGAGGCGGACATTTTGTTTTGGTGGAGATACAGAGATTTCTTGCTGTGGATAAGCGTAAGGCGAAAGGTCCAATCCTTTATGTAGATATCGTAGGCGAAGTTAAGAAAGGGGACGCGGTCTAGGAGTAGCTGAACTATACAGTGGCTTGCAATGTGGCTGGGAAGCCATCCACGTAATTCAACGCAATGCTTCGATCGTTGTTCGATTAAAGTGCATGGACTGAAGGATCCCGTCCCTATTCTGCAAAGACGGAGGTGTGTGACAGAACGAGTGACTTGGGAAGGAGCGATTGGGAAAGCTTCGTCTGGAGGATCATTTATCCCTCAATGCGCGCGAATGGACGGATATGCTCCTCCAAGCAAAGCAAGGAAAGGAAAGGGGCCAGTCACCGTAACGAGTGAGAGAGAAGGGCGGTCCGATATTACATGTTTTCGATAGGGGGTCAGAGATATGTAACATGAGGCGCGTCGTGCGAATAAGGACCGACGCTGTGCTGCCTCACCTGACAAGGCTATACGCGGAATGTTCGAATTGAAGCACAGAGCTTAGTAGGAACACGAATGCAGCGAGAGAGTTCAGCAAGGCTCGGGCTCATTCTGCTCAGCAGTAGGACCGATTGGTCGACATAGACGAGAGCTGGGCAGACAATGTCAGCCATGCATTTGCCACCGCTTCACAACGGGCTTCTCATCTTACTTGAAAGACAATTCGGAGGTGAGTTGCCGCGTTTGGGCGCTTCAAGTGAACTCGGCACCTTGGTTTCGGGGCGGCGTCTGGTCGGTTACTAGAGCACCGGATTGGCTCCTGTGCGCGAGGATCTTGGATGTCTGCTTCCGGGTGGCTTTGACGGATCTCTGGTGGGAGGAGGGAGGAGGGAGGAGATGGACGAGGAGAGGTGGGAAGTGCGAGAGAGCTTCTGATATGCGACTTGCTCAGGGATGGCCAGATTTAATTCTCCCATTGGTGGCCGCAAGCGAATGTGCAGGAAAGAAGTGGGTGTTTCAATGCAATATCATGCATGGAATTTTGGTGGAAGCCATCTCCTCCGTGGAATCCATCCTTCAACCAATCCTTCAACCGGCGTGTCCGTTGGCGAGAGAGCGCTGGTTTGATGTTAGACGAACGAGAGGACGGCGACGGCGACGGCGACGACGGTGCATGTACGAAGTATCCACGATGCGAGAATCCAACCCGTCCTACGTACACCTGTTCTCTTGGGACCACTGTTCCCTGCTGTCTCGAGAAATATTGGAGAAGCAGTACAATAGCGTTCACCATTGACGGAAAGGATACGAGATTCACCGTGAGCAGTGCTACCATAGACATCACTCAGGTCTCGGTAGGGGCCGAAAAGTGCCAAGTATCATATCAGATCGAGCAGAATCGACAGTTTTTGAAATCCTATCTTGGCCTCCTGGGTGAAGGCGTAAATCTAGACCCTGACGAGAGGTTCTCCTTCTTTATTGCGGGGTGTCTGCGTCAGCCACCGACTACTGTCGTGCCGCCATTCGCATCGATAGGGGCCGTGGCGTTTGTAGAATTATACAGAGGTACAGTAGGGCTGTAGACATCCCCAAGTTCCTATCTTCTCTTCTCCTTCTCCTTCTCCTTCTCCTTCTATCTTTGTTGCCACCCTATGCTCCTTATCTCGTAAAGACATCATCGCACCCTCCGCACTCAACCGCTTACCATCAGACTGACATTCCTATAGTTAAGACATGACAGATGTCTGTTCAAAATTATCTCAGAGCCCTTGCTCTATATCATCCCGCGCTCCCTGCCACTTCGTCTAAATTATATCGATCCGGTTTAGCCTGGACGCCGCCCGATTCGTCGAGTCAGTAGCGAAAACTTGGGGTTTCGGAGCTAGAAGCCCAGAAGAACATCGGTAACCCTCGGCAATTTGTTGAGTTTGCCGGAATATTTGATCGAGATCTGGCAATAAACACCTCATCATGATCCTAGGTTTCAACCAGGCAACACCCAGAGGACCCCTGCTGGAGGTTCAATTATGCGTGGCTTCTGAATAAAACGGTCAGGCTGAACTGCTCATTATTTGCAGATCGGCTTTAAACGAATCGAGTTCGAGTCTGCCCAAGAAAAAGGGGTTTGGCTTTGATTCCTTTGCTTGCATATCGTGCATTTCTTTTCATTGCAGTAATTACATTCATTAAAGAGAAGGTGATGAATGGGTGAGAGATATTTAGCTGTGACAACTTTTGGTATTCTCGCATACAGGTGATCTCATCAGATATCGAGTTTCCGGCTCGAACTTACGGTCCTATCACTTAATCGCGAAGAAGACGCCAACTTTTCATGTCTCAGCTCTCCTGCGAGCCATTCCGCTGAAGTACCTGGCTGCTGGTACTGGTACTTTTTGTCAGGACGAGTGGAGCTGCATCAATGGGTGGACGTGGACGTTCGTCTGTCGTTACTCCTTGCGGATTAGACTCAGCCTTGTTCTTCAGGGGAGGTTTTGTTGACTGATAAAGTTCCGCTAGATTAAAGCGTTTCAATTCCTCCCAATCACCTCCAATGACACTCATACCACAGACCGTCTGAGAAACATGTGTCAGTAGACGGGAACCCAATATCAATGCAACGTCCCATTGTGGAAAGTCGAGTGTGCCGAGTCTTACCTGATATATTTCGACAATTATTACTCTGTCCGGTGCAGTCAGATTGACTTTATGCATGCCGCCCACCCTTGAGGCCACCTGCGCAATGACAGTGTCTCGTTTGAGAGTTGTGTGGTTGCGGATCGTAGGCCGAATGGCATACTGTCAACAGCGTCAGTGGACCATGTTCGCTACCAACTCCCAAGATGGACGATGGAGGCAGTAGCTCCACAGCTCGGTGAAGATCTGTGCCTGTTCGCGCACTGGCTGCCATCCAATTTCACAGCATCCAGGATGAAGCTGGTACTCACCGAATAAGGAGTAAACTGCTGTGGCTTCTCTATCTCCTCATTTCCTTCTTCGCCTGAAAGTCGAAAGTGAGCGCCCAGGACTGTTTTGCAGACTTCCTCGAGACCTTTCTCTGTTGCTTTTCCAATCGTAGTTACCGGTGTCAAGCGATTCGCATACCTCATCTTTCTGATATTAGGGTTTGACACTATCTCTTTGCATATTCGATGAACAAAGTCGACCGGATCAATGGGTGCTTGAGTTTTGAAGAACAAGACGCATTCCAGGTCGAGGTGAACAGGAGAAAATAGCTTCTTCGAGCCTTTTTTGTTATCCATCGATGCGACTTCTTTCTTAATAGAAGCTTCGATATCGTCAACGGACTCGTCATCTTCTTCATCCTCATCTGCACCAGATTTTAGGCCATAGAATCGCTCAGCGCACTTCCCACAGTTAGTATATAGTCCACCAGTGATAGAATGGGACCCAATGACAGAATTCGACTGACCTCCTCAAACATGGCTTTAAGTTCCTCCGTTGCTCGACCCTCCATTCGTCTTGCACATGTAGCCCATATACCCATATCACCAACCTCTACTCTTCCAGAACCCCGAGAAGCTACCTTGGCCGCTTGATGAGGTGTCTGCCACTTTCCACCAGAGCCTCCCTATCAGATTGTCAGGAGTAAAAATCGAGAAGGAGCTTAGGGAAATATGACAACATGAAAACATGGTTGCAAGATGCTTGGCCAGCCTGAAGGACATTGTTCTGACATAAGAAAGTCTCTGCTCTGACTTGATTGTTCGTTTTACAGAAAAGAAAAACTCTCTAGATTGCCTGCAAACCAGGCCACGTGACAGAGTTTGAAGATGAACAAATCCCTGATATACTCTCATATACGCACACAGAGAAGCAATTGTGTGCACTCTAACTATATATCCCTTACTAAATTTTGGAGGGATGAGAGAGGCTTGAGGGAACGGAGTAAAGCGCATAGTAAAGAATCGGTGATAATTAAACCATACCTTGCTTCTCTTCATACCTCTACCCCTGTCATCTCCCGGTCCTTCTTTTCGTTTCTTCGAGTCGGGCATGTTTTGACGTTGCAATGTCATATATGTCCTTGCTGAAGCTGATTGAGAAGTCAACTTTGAAATACGCTAAAAGATTGTAGCTCTAAAGGCAAGGCTGAGAAAAATGGGCTCACCACTTTGATTAATTTCCAAAAACGGCTTACGGCCAAAATTCTGCCGTCAATTTTTGGCGGGGTCAAGTGAATTTGTCTTACGACAGTGGACAGTTAAAATCATTGCAAAAAGACATCATCTTTCCTGCGACATAAATCGTCGACTTGATCAAAAATCATGTCTGCCAACGATTCCTACCAGACGCCGCTTAACACGCGATATGCGAGTAAGTCATATCTACTTCCAATGAAGAAACAGAAAAGTGGGCAGTTGTTTACGTTTTGGTGAAACAGGCAAGGAGATGAGCACGATCTTCTCAGCACGTACTCGAGCAATCACATGGAGAAAGTTATGGGTTTGGTTGGCCGAGGCAGAGCAACAATTGGGGCTTGCCATCTCAGAGGAGGCATTGGCAGAGATGAGAGCTAATATTGAGTTTACGGACGAGGATTTTAAGGTTGCGGCAGATGAGGTCAGTTTCTGATCCATTCAATAACAATTCACACCCCAGACAGACGACGGATGAGACATATGTTGTTGGATTATGTTCAAGATAGTCCAGGAATGGGACTTTGCCAGAGTTAAACCAAGAACTGGGCAGTGCATATGCGACAAGCCCGAACCGTCCATCTATGTTGAAACATTTATCTTGCCATTGAGCTGGATAAGTGATGGAAACATACAACCTGGCATGTTCCATGTGGCTTTCTATTTGTCGTGCAGCTGTCAATAACCATCGGTACTGACTTACAACTGATAGGAGCGAAAGCGTCGACACGACGTCATGGCCCATGTCCATGCCTTTGGTCTAAAGGCCCCAAAGGCTGCTGGTATCATCCACTGGGGTGCTACCTCATGCTATGTCACTGTGAGCTATTCAAGAGGATGTGCTCAATACCAAAAAACATATGCTGACTATTCATTCTCTAGGACAATGCTGACCTTATCTTCCTTCGTGATGGTCTTGATAACCTTCTCCCAAAGCTAGCGGGTATCGTCCACTCATTGTCAAAGTTTGCTTTACAATGGAAGGATGAACCAACTCTTGGCTACACTGTGAGTAATTGCATATCCAGAATGATTGAAATGTACGCTGAGTATCGACCTAGCATTATCAACCTGCTCAATGCATCACTGTTGGTCGGAGATCTGCTCAATGGTGAGATTTGTCCGAGAACAAGAGAAATACAATGACACAAGATAAAGCAGTCTTAGAGTTAAACTCTACTGATCATCGCTTAGGATTCAAGACTTGCTCATGGACCTTGAAGACATCCAGCGCGTTCGCAGCGATCTCAAATTTCGAGGTGCGCAAGGCACGACAGGAGTATGGATATCCACCATAATTAAGCACCCAAATTTCGGGCCTCGAGCCAAGCAGATCTAGGCTAACTTTCTTAAAGACTCAGGCCTCCTTTATGGAAATCTTTCACGGCGATACTGCCAAAATCGATGAACTGAACAAGATTCTTTGTGCCAAGGCCGGGTTCCCTTCCTGCTACACCATCTCCACCCAAACGGTCCGTGTTTCTGGTCTCATTAACCCCCCCCCATATCCTCTATCGAGCAACGACATTGACCATTTTATCAATCATTTCTGGAAGCACTCAAACTAACCTTGCATTCAATCCAGTACTCCCGAAAAGTTGATTTACGAGTTGTCAATGCACTCTCTGCGTTCGGAGCTACTGTCCAGAGAATTACAGGTGATATCAGACATTTGGCTGCTCAGAAGGAGATGGAGGAGCCATTTGAGAAGGACCAGATTGGTTCATCGGCAATGGCATACAAGCGCAACCCCATGCGTTCTGAACGTATTGCTAGTCTCGGTCGTCACCTCGCAAATCTCAACAAGAATGCATCTGATACCTATGCCCAACAATGGTTCGAGCGCACACTTGATGACAGTAGGTTTCCTAACAGTTGTTCATTCAGATCAAGGCTAATCTTTATTCTTCGCAGGTGCTATTCGCCGCATCACACTCCCAGAAGCCTTCCTGACTGCCGATGCTGATATGCTCGCACTCCAAAATGGTATGAGTTGCCCATATTCTTTGACAATACACCCTTGCAGTCATAATTGCTAACTATCTCAAATAGTGGTTTCCGGTCTCGTCGTTTACCCCGCTGTCATCCGCAGTCGTCTCATGGCTGAGCTCCCATTCATGGCTACCGAGAATATCATCATGAAGCTCGTATCCAAGGGAGGCAACCGCCAAGAAGCCCACGAAGAAATTCGAGTTCTCTCCCACCAAGCCAGTGATGTCGTTAAGAAGGAAGGCAAGCCTAACGACCTCATCTCCCGAATCAAGAACTCAGCATACTTTGCTGCTATTTACGGTGAGATTGACGATATGTTGGATCCGAAGAATTTCATCGGCAGATGCCCTGAACAAGTTGAGAAATATTGCGGAGAGGGAGGAGAAGTTGAAGCTGCATTGGCTCCGTACATGAAGTACATTGACGGTAGCAAGAATGTTGAATTGGCTGTTTGATAATTAGAATACTGTATTATAAACAGGATATGGGAGCTTTGGGTAGATTTTTATCGCCGCAATGAAAAGCATACTACGACTGAAGAGGTATTGCTGCAAGAGAACTCTTCTCCAAGTCTGTCTAGTGACCCACCTTCTCAAAAGAGTCCCATGAAGAAACTCCAAAAGCTTGTCCTGTATCAATCTCCAAAGAGGAGAATTCCATTTTCTTTCCTTTTCCTTATGCTGTACGCCGCTGTTGATTGTTATCGCGTGTCCGTGTCACACAGGGTAGAACCTAGATGCACTCGTTTGAGAAGACGGCTCACACAGCATTAATTTTGCCGCAAAGCTCCAATCCCGTGCTATTTTGAAAAGCCACAAGGATTTTTGGGCAAGTAGAAATACATGTCCGATAACATGCTTTACAGTGGCGCAACAAGCTCCATCCGGGGCGTGCATTACCTTCCCGACAGCCTTGGCATGAAGCTGAAAAGTTACACAATACATTACGGGGAATTTATATATACCTGTCAATGGAGATGGAGAATTTTACCTCTTGCTTCAAATATTCGAAGGCTCTAACTATCAATATCCTGTTCGTGCTCATTTTTGGATAGCCAAAATTTCATAAGCTCTATTCTTCAATCTTGCGTGGTTTTACAGAAGATTTCCGACTGTATATCCAACATGCAAGCTCCCTCTCTTGACGTCTCGGACTTCATGTCCATAGGCGACCGCCTCGGCGGCAAAAAAATCGATAATGCAATCGAGAATGCTCGTCATGCTGGGATCCCGCAACAGGGCGAACAAACTGGAGGATACGCAGGGTCCTACGCTCACCTGTCCCACATCCCTCTCTTCCCACTCTACACCCAATCCCAGCTCGACGCCCTTGCAAAGATTCAATACAACAAACAGCGCAAGCTCTCCTATGTGCCTTCTCCCCAGCAAGTCAAAACATCAGATAAAGTTCTCATGTCAGCGATGTCCACGCTGTCTGGCGGCACCAATCCGCTGAGTGTCAAGAAATGGGAGAACAGACTTGCGGGATCTCGAGCAATCCAGATGCAGAACTCAATGGAGCAGAAACACATCCTAGTATTCACCAGATGGGCTATCCCTGGAAGCCAGGAGATGTGGTTTGTGGATGTGTTGGAGTGGAGAGCTGGGAAATTGAAGGGTGCTCAGGTATACCTCAAGACTGGGAAGCTCGCATCGATCAAGACGCTGGGGGATGTAATTAAGGAGAGAAAAGCGAACAAAACCTGGACGAAGAGATTCATGTGCTGGGATTTTTGTGATGCGATTTCATTCTTAGAGAAGGATGGGAGGGAGGTGCCGATGGAGATTGTGGCGAGGATTGAGCGACCTTGTGCACCGATTGAGGCGAGGCTGTCGCTGAAGACTTTTGAAAAGCAGTGGATCGTGCCGTCTGTTGGAACAGTCTAATTTGAAGCATATTGAACCAGTCAGTGAGAAAGAGGGGATTGTTACTTCTATGCTGGATTATCCTGCGTGGAATAAATATTCGGTATCTTAACCTTGAACCCATCTGTGCAATCCATCCAGTGAGTGATATGAATCTTTCAAATGCGGAAGAAATTTATAGTGATGTTTAGTCGTACCTCCAATTCTAACCTCGGTCTTCACGGCCACCTATATACCAGCCGAGCTTCTACATTATTCTGTAATACTTCCGACTGCATTCCCTCGTAGTGTGCTCCGACTTCTACAGCAGATACTACTCCGCACTGCGATTTCCTGTGGATGCAAGCACCATTCACGAAATGCTCCAAGGCAGAGCAGTACTCTAATTTGGCAGTCAACACCTGGCTCTGGTCCGAAACGATGACGAATTGCATTACAGAATTTCGGCTTGATGCTGTTTAAATCGGGGAATGAGGAGCAACTATCCTCATAAGCGTAAGTAGTTCTCTCCTAGGTTGCGATAAGACTAGTCCTAAATTTCGGTGGTACTCAGAACCTTTTTGGAGGATACTCTTGGAATTTCGCAGGTCACTTTGTGTTGCAGAATTATGTTTGTTTCTTAGTCCAAAGGCTGAATTGAAATTTTATGTAGCGGTCACTTTTTCAGCCTGAGATTTGTGGACCGGCGAAAGAGAAACGAGCAGCTTTGTGGGAGGGTAGCGCAAGAAGCGAGAGGATAGTTATGGCGCAGTTGAAGGCTTCAAGAATGATGAAAGCTTGCGTCCCTGGGACAAATTGAATGCAACGAACCAAACTTAGGTGGTCTCTAAGCAGCACCACATGAAAACGAAACACGTTGAAGCTGGGATTTTGAGACTCATTAATGCGCACTTGAATTAAATAGTTTGGAGAAATAAAGTTTCAAAGCACTCTAAAAGAGTTCCCAATGTTTGCTGATTTGTCCCTCAATATCGACTTGCTGGAAGCAGGTGTCACTTGTTAACCAGTCAACAAACACAACAAACATATTGGAATATCAGACTGTTTTGTCTAAGTGTCCATATGAGCAGCCTACCTCTTGTCTTTTAGACATCAATACTTATCTTATATACTTATTCAATAGTCTAGTAAAATAATTCATGTTTCATTGGCCGACTTTGAGCAGATGAGCAAGAACCTTCTTCCAGGTTTGTTTGCTTTCTCGAGTCAGCATGTGGTCTAGGGACCAAAAGTTTTAGGAGTAAATATTAGTAGCCTCATCGGTTCACCTTTGTTGACATGTTTCACTTTATTGACGTTTAGCTTCAACCCTTCTCTCGCCGCTCGAGAAACTTCTACGAACGAAACCCTGACTCAAACTTCAACTCGATTTCAGCGACACAATTCGACAGCAAAATGAAGAACGTCAATGTCACACAGTCTTTGTGCAGACTGTTTGAAAAGACCAAGAAAGTCAACACCAACACGGTTAATTGTGATTCGTGTCCAGCAAGTGAAACTTCCTCGGCGTCCCAAGTCATCGTCCAGTCAATGGAACAGAGAAGACTTGACTTTGAGAATCTACCATTGGAGATCTTACAGCATGTTGCCTCCTACCTCCCCGAGTGAGTAGTTTTCATTCACCAACGTCCGTTTTCACTTGAGCAACGGCTGATATAGATCTCAGTCCATCTGCGGCATGCTTAGCACTTACAAGCAAAAAGGTGAAAGACACAATTGGCACCTTATCGTTCGAACGAATGAAAGATTCCCTAGCAGCAAATGAGACCTTCACTTTCCTATCTCTACTGTGCAGAGATCTGCCAGACTTCCAGTTCTGCGGCGACTGCCAAAGACTCCACAGAGATAAAACCCCCAAAGTTAATAATACAGCACTCCTCCCAGGGTCAAAATTGAGACTCGCTTGCCGTCGCAAAGTGATGACATTCCTACGAAACCGTGTTCTCTGGCTTCAAATTCCACCAGGAAGAATACCCGGCGCAAACTGGATGGCCAGTGACCTGCGACTCTGGGTCTGGGCTTTTGGTTGGATACCCTTGATGAATGGCTTCCACTTTATTGACACCTGGTACGAGCCCCGGTACACATCGCAAGAACATCTCTCCTATCGACAGATCGGTAAAACCACGTTTGAGCGCCGACAATCGTCCGTAATCCTTCCCTGGAAAATCGTTACCAAAATCGACATGACGCCTGAGAGGCAAGCGACTTTGCCAGAAAACACAAGACTCTGGGTGGCTTGCTGCAAAGATGGTCTTGTAGGTAGGCCGGCAATCAAGATTTGGGTAGAAATGTATCATGAGCTGCGCGATTGGAAAATGAGTCATTCACAAGGGCCGAAACCGCTTCATCAGTGCCAGCGATGTATGAGCGAATACCAGGTATGTATAATGGTTTTCGGTTTCCTAATCTCTTTTGTGTTCGCATTCGTTTGGACTTCAGAACATCACTAACTTCTCCCTCAGATGGATATTGACTCCAGGGCATACGATGTTACCATAAGTCTGACAAGCTGGAGAGTAGTGTCCATGTGTGCCACGAAGGTGTTTCGCGGAAAGACAAAGAAGAAGCCTTTCTTGGACCTCGAGGATCGTTGTATAGCTCCCAATGAAAGCACATTGAGGACGACGGTGGAAGGCTCAGAGAAGACATTTGATGCTAGGCGATGCAAGACCCAGATGAGCCGTCACTTGCAGTCGCAGAAATGGGGATCTCAGAGACAGGGTCATTATCGGTTGGTGGAGTATGATGATTTTGATGGACCTCTAGGCCCTACTGGGGACGTCGAGGAGGTAATGGGACGGTTGAGAAAGGTCGAGGAGGTTAATTAGCGAGAATGGAGCTGGGAACAACGACTTTTTGTGTGAGCTGAAGGCCTGGCGATTGAGATAGAGGGGAGGCTTACGAGGAGTACTATCACACTCAGCATAATTAGGGCAGAAATAAATATCAAAATCCAAATAATCCATTGAAGGTATTTGGGATTTGAAAGGATTGTAACATACGCACCAGGCCATCCGTTTCTTACCACTTTTAAGTCCTTCAATCGCCCAAGCAATTAGCTACCTTCCACCTCCTCTATCGTTTGCGTCCCCGCAACCTCACATTATCCCGTCATGTCTCCAAAGCCCCTCCCACCACGAACCAGCAGCAGACTTACCCACACATAGACGTACTTGTCGATCCGAAGTATGCTAAATATCCAGTTTTAGATTTCCACAACGATTACCTTCACACGGTTGGAAATTCGATTCATAACATGATCAATTCATGGCCCACACAGCTCGATCGGGTGCGAGGTCACCAGTTGGCGCGATATTAGGAGAGAGAATGAATTCAAGTTATACAGACAGAAGCATTGACATGGGTTGGCAAACGTGTCACGCATGGGCTATATCTCACACGTAGTTCTCACTCCTTTCTGTTCCGTTCCTCCACCCGTCCAGAATGCCCGCCATACCCGCCATCCCCATATAAAAGATCGAGGAATGTATCAGCTGTTATAAACCACCCTTCCACCCCCACACCTCCGCAAGCGAAGATGTAGGCGAAGAGCAGCAATAGAGAACCGCCACGATCGCCTCCACACACTCGGCTCTTGGCTCAGCTCACCTGAGCCCGGAGGCTCAGGCTCGCTCGAAATGCAGGTACAACGTATCGCCTCTCACTCTTGGGAGAGAGTTCAATGTCTCGCATGGAATACAGAGTTTCAAGGATTGATCTCGCCTTGTACTCCACCTTGCCTTGCGACTTTTGCAGGTAGCAAATAACAGAAATAGAAGAAATGGAAATGTAGAAAATGACCAAGGGATAGCACGGGGACAGGTCAAGGTCATCTCCACAAGGAGAGAGTACCATTCTTGACTTGGCTTGGTGGGTATCTTACAAATATCTTAAAATAGACAGAGATAGCTAGATCAATAAGGAGGCTTCCTCTTTCCCAATAATCCGCTTGAATCTCTGTTCTCCATCCTAGTCAACGCCCGATCAATCCCAATGACATCTAACTCTCCGCCGTTCGAATTCGTCTCTACGAGCGCAATCCTCGCCTCACTCCTACTAGCTGCAGTAGGCTTGCCAGCGGATAAGATCACGAGCCGATGCTCGCCAAGTATCATGATTTCAGATGACAGCGTAGTCGTCGATATTGTTGAGGCAGCAGGCTTATCAATTTGCCCAATGCCTGAACATTGCTCTCCTTGAAGATCGATATTGTCAAGCTTGATCGTACGCGCTCCAGGCGTCCCAGAGAATAAATTGCCCCTGCCTGAGCTCTTCATGGAAGCCCAGTACTTTGACAAGTTAGGGATGACAGTGAACGAGTCCCCAAGCCAGAAAACGATGCTCTCTTCCGCTGGTTTCGTCGGCGAGCTTGATGGGACTTCAGTGACTGAGATCTGACCACGGACAGGACCGACGACCTCTTTATTTCTGAATAAATTGACGGTCTTGCGTGTGCTAGGAGTCATTGGTACAAACTTTGAGCTTGAAATTTGAGGAGGATTGGAATTTAGGGCTCTTGCGCCTTCGATGAAGCCTGTTAGGCTGAATTGGGAGAGTGAGCCTCCTTTAATGCCCTGTCGACCTAGAAGACCTTGTGATGCGCCAGGACCGACACCTTCGATATCCCAGATTCCCCATTCGCCGTCTTGGAGAAGGACGATGATTGCGCGGCCGTTTGATATCCATTTCGCATCGACGATTTTCTTCCTGCCAAATCCCGCGTGTGCAGCAACATTTTGCGTGGCTGATTCGGATGGTTTCTGGAAGCTGGGGTAGAGAGATAGAAGCCAGGTCCCTCGTTCCGCGACTCGATCTGACGTCGACTCATCGGAGGGACCGGTGCTGGATAGGAGCTTGTAATCATATATTCGACATCCGCTTATTGAATCTACGATCAGTAATTGGCTCGCAGGTGGGTCGATGAGGGAGGTATTGAAGGAAATTGATTTTGCGGGAGAAGGAATGGAGATGCTTTGGAACGATTCGATTCGAGGTTTCGGCGATATGATTGGTATCCGGAATAGTAGAAGCAGTCCTGTTACTTCTCTCGAGTGCGATGCAACAATAAACTGTGGGCCTGCTGGTGTGGATGATCTTGAATCTCCCTTCGTCTCTTGCGTTGGAAGTTCGACAGTCATTGAAACCCCGTCCGAATTCTTTTGATGACCACTCAATATAACAACATTTTCCCCCCATTTGCCATTTCCGGCATTGGCTGCGGCAAAGCTCGACTTGAAGTCATCTCGCGACTTGCTTAGAGGTGACGGTGGCATGAGTGGGAGAGTAACGAGTCTAATCAAGTTGTCGGCACAGGACGCCGCAAACACAATCTTCTGCCTCAGAGAATCCAAGCCACGCCATGACGCACTCTCGGTCTTCAATATCGAGCTAGGGAGCAATGTGATATGGAGAACATCTGTTCCAAAGTAGAGATCGAGACTTTGTAATATGCTCGGGTACGGTTTCGAAGGGTCAAGGTCTTCCACATCCTCAAACTTGGGCTTGTCTTCGAACGGCGGTGGGCCTTCGTCGTCATCAGAGTCGAGTAATATGATGGCGTTTTCTGTTCCATTTGACTTCTTCGATGTCACAGATTGGTCTTCAGCAGGTTTGAATTGTCTACCTCCTCTCCAAAGGATCCTTACTCCGCTTTCCTGGCCGTAGATAATTATGGTCGAGCCATTGGGGGATTGGAGAGGGTATGACTTCGCGGCATAGATTCGATGAGGTAGTTCGTAACTATGGATTGATCAGCTCTAGGCTAGGTAGGACTGTATTGGAGCATACCTCAGCTGCGTATTTTGGTTGTTCTTTGAGACCCGCGGTTTGGGTAGAGTGTTAGCCATTGTCAAGAGGTAACGAGGTTGGTAGACTGAAAGAGGGAGAGAAGGAGTTTCTGTATTTAGTGTAATATCATGTCAGGACGTCTTAAGAGTGGTCGTAAATAGAGCCTCACCTAACGGACGCCGCGATCGTTGATATTCACGCGCCAGAAAGCTTTCGCGTCGTCCAAACTTCGGTTAAACTGTTCTTAGCGTTGTGGCACGTGATGTAAGAAAAGGTCCGTGCCACCAATGTCGGCAACTTTCTTGATGGACCATTTCTGGCAATTGTCTGAAGACAAATACGCCTACGTAATCAGTTCAGCTCCTGCACGGCTCTCACTCTCATTGCCCACAATATCTGCCTCTTCTTTCTCCATTGTTTTTCAAGCCGGCAGATATTCCATATTCAGCGGACATTGGAGATTGGAGAAGAATGCGAGCAAACCAAACATCCATTGGCCCTGTTCGAAAGAAGCGGACTCATGTCCTTGCTGCATATCTCATAACTTGCGCTCGCCGCATGCAACCGAGATCAGCCCAATGTTGCTCCGATGTCGAACGAGACGGGTAACCGGCACCCAGGTCCTACGCAATATCCTCCGTGAGGCCTGCAATCTGCAATCTGCATCCTGCATGCAAGCTTTGCAGTTGGCTACCTCGTCCTTGTTTGCTATATTGTGCCATCTCACCGCCATATCTACCTACCCCGCAGCATGGCATGAGTATCGTCAGATTCGATTCTAGATAAGGTCGATTGAGGATATTCTTTGCGAAGAAGGTTGTGAGCTTGTTTAAGAACAATGGGAAGCTGGAAGACTTCATGACCTTCTGTCGCAGTCTTCGCTCATCTCAAGGCCTCAATCAAGCCACCGGAGCTTTCAAAATAACCTCAACTCTTAGCCAAGTCACCCACCCCACTATATCTCAAAGTGGTCTACTTCGCGGAACACGGCCCCCCTTTGCTATTCCAGGGCAGGGGTATCTATGTCACTATGTATTTGTGATGTTCGATTTCCTCTCTTAGCCCAACCGGTACCCATTTTTCACCGTTCGTTTTCTGTGACTCTTCCCTCTTGTCATTCGATGCCAAGTACTCATTATTCCGGGGACACTCCATAGTCTCTGTGTGTTATATCTTTCTACTCGAGCCTCTGGTTTTGGGAGTTGCTTCATACGAATACCTCGGCGGACATTGACCAAGCAGACGGATAGTGCAGTTCGAAAACTTTCGACCTTTTCAGCAATAAGGACTTTGTCCTTCAATTTGAATACTCTTCTTGCAGATATGGCAGACTTCAAAGATCCCGAAAACGATTTCGATCGAGAGAAGAATGACGCTGGGCAAATATCCTCCACGCTCAACCCCTCATCCCATTCAGAAAAGGAGGAGGATACTCGTCCCTCACCGACGCACTCATCCAACTCCTCCTCACGCGACTCGATCGAATCCGACATCCTCTCTCCTCTCGAACATGCCTTGACGCCGGATCTGCGAACCGAAGCAGAGCGTTTGGCTCGTGCCGAGTTGACAATCACAAGGACAAACGCTTCGATGGCAACAACAGGCTCCAGAATATCGGAGTTTGAAGTCGACTTCTTAGCAGACGACCCAGATGATCCACGTAATTGGCCCTTGTGGTATCGGAGTACTGTGATGGGATGTGTCTCTTTCGCAACCTGGGTTGTGGTGTTGTATTCCACTAGTTACACAAGCAGTATACCTGGGTTGATGAAGGAGTTCCACGAGAGGAGTGAACCGATAGCTACATTGGGAGTTACGACGTATTTGGTTGGTCTGGCATGTGGAAGTTTGATACTGGCGCCTTTGAGCGAGATATATGGAAGGCGACCCATCTATACCGGAAGTCTGTTGTTTTTCTGTCTCATGGTTCTCCCATGTGCTTTGGCAACTGGCCTACCAGAAATATTGATCGTGCGATGGTTCGGGTATGATTATCTGCACCATCTTTTTCCTCTTGACGACGACTGACATGTAAACAGTGCTCTTGCTGGAGCAGCTATGATTTCGAATTCGCCTGGAACGGTGGCAGATATCACAAACGAGACCTATCGAGCATTGGCTTTCAGTATTTGGAGCATTGGGCCTTTGAACGGCCCGGTTACTGGGCCTATCATCGGAGGGTTTGTAGCGGAATATTTGGGCTGGAGATGGACGAATTGGCTTGTTTTGATATTATCCGCCGTTGCATGGATCATGTGCGCGTGCATGAAGGAAACCTATGCTCCTATAATTCTGCAGAGAAAAGCTGCGAAAAAGAGAAAAGAGACAGGTGATGATAGATGGTGGTCTCGGTATGATCAGAATGCCACTGGTAGGCAATCACGTGCTCCCCAACGACATCATGTACTGATAGAAGCACAGTCTCCGAGATTTTCAAGGTCAATCTATCGAGACCTTTTGTACTTACATTCACAGAGCCAATATTATGGTTCTGGGATGCCTACATTGCTGTAAGTCTTCAACATTCCTCTTTCCTTGTGCTCCATGCTTGCCCACCACTTCCACCGAAAGTAGGATCTCTCTAGAGTTATCGGCTGACAATCATGAAGATAATCTACGGGATATTATATTTATGCTTTGTAGCCTATCCTATAATATATACGGGTCTCCGTGGCTGGAGCATAGGCTTCACCGGCCTAGCATTCGTCGGCATAGGCGTCGGGACCATGCTAGCAATAATTACCGAACCCCTAGCCCGCCGCCTCGTACATGCCCACAAGAAAGACCCCAAAACTGGCCGCGTAGCCCCCGAGGCTTCGGTAAGTATCGTATGTATCGCCTCCATCCTTTGCCCCATCGGCCAGCTATGGTTCGCTTGGACTTCGGTACCTATCACCATTCACTGGATATGGCCCATCCTAGCTGGAGTTCCTTTTGGAGCAGGAAACTGTCTTGTTTTTATCTACGCATCCAATTACCTTGCTGGCTGCTACGGCGTGTATTCCGCCTCCGCTCTAGCTGGTAACTCGGTGATTCGTTCGCTGATCGGCGGTACGTTACCTTTGGCTGGACCAGCTATGTATGCAGCTCTTACTCCGCAATGGGCCGGCACATTATTGGGATTGGTGCACGTTGCATTGATACCAATCCCATTTGTGTTTTATAAATGGGGAGCTCAGATTCGGGCGAGGAGTCCGTTGATTTCCAAGATGAGGGAGGATCAGGAGAAGAGCGAAAGAAGGGCTGCGAAGGCGAAGAAGATGGCGGAGCGGAGGTCTGCGCTTGATAGGGGGGAGATTGGGACGGTTGAGGCTTGGGGGGCTGGAAAAGAGCAGATGAGTAAAACGGCGGAGCCGGTTATGATGGAGAAGGAATGATTATGAAACGATTTGCATGATATACCAGAATAATATATATTTAGACTCCGGTTTGTGCGTTTCTGTGTGATAGATGAACGAGAGTTCAGGAGCAGCGAAAGTAAGGGTGGTGACCACAGGACAAAGGCAAGATTTCCAGCAAATTGTCGTCAAATCAGCGTATCTTGAATGTGTAGCTAAGAACATCCAGGAACCCTCCACTGTCTCATTTCTTTACGCGAGGCATAACATTTTCTTCAGGGGCGATAGAATGGAACCGAGCCAAGCCAGAAACACCTTCTTGCCTATATAGGTACTTACAGCCCCGAGGTACTCACACAATCATCATCTATACCATGTCGAGATCACCCACAAATTGCCAGGAAGGTGGAGGACCTACTGCTTGGAAGCCAAATGCCGAGTGTTTGGAGGCCATTCGTTATCTACAGTCCTTTATCATTGTCGTCAGCGAAGGAAGGACAAACATGACAATAAAGAAGGTTGTTAATTTTGATTGTATCTGCATACCCGGTAATCCCCAGCTTTGTTATCAAATAGATAATTCTAAGGTGTAATAATGGCTGGCTCACTCTGTGTCACAGGATGAGATGAGGTCGGAGTGGCTGGTAACAAGAGGGAAATAATTGCGTTGTGCTGTGCGTCCAAATCTCTGCCCAGTATTGTTATGGAATCAGTTGTAGGAATGGCGAGAGGATCTTCTCAGCTAGTATGACTCCTATTGTCCTTCCTAGAACTGACTTTGATGTCGGCAGCTACTATTGTTCACAGCCATCTCGGTCCGGATCAACCTCTTCCCGAGCCTCGTCAAATATGTGTGAATGCCCTCACCAATATCCCCGATGGCAGCCGCCCCAGCTCGGCTTATTTATCGCTTGCACATATTCCAAAATAACGAAAATTCACAATCACGCTGTCAAGGCTCACTCGTCGCCTCTGTCTCTAATCCGTTTGGTCACAGCTAACGTCCCAACAGATTCCGTGGGGATATCCTGCATTAATGGAGTGCGGTATATATAGAGTCAAGTTAATTCCTTCTTCGGTCGGTAACTAACTAGCACTCAAAGGCATTACAGCCCTTCGTGAATCCTGATAACCTGTTCAGAGATAAGATGCTGACCTTTTTATATAATTCCGAAAACCGCCCCTCCCATGTTATCATAGAGCTGAAGTCCGCAGACATAATTTGAGTCCTATACTGTGGATTGCAACATATCCTGGTGGTTCCAAATCTGTGTTGTTCGGAGGCGGCGCACCCCTTGGGTATACCGGTTGTGCTTGGAAAGTACTTTGATCTGGGTAAGTTACTAATCTTTCCTTCTTTCCTGAGCCTTGACAGCCAAAAAAAAAAATTTCTTTCTTTTTTCTTTTGGAGGAGATAAGCCTTGGATTACTGATTCTTTTTATTGAGCAGTAAGAGAAGCATCTTAATACAAAAGGAACAGCCTAACTAATATGAGCACGAAATTTCGCTGAAAGTTATACTAAGCCATTTCCACGACCCAAAAAAGACAAGTTTCCTAGCCCACCAAATTCTTCCTCCACAGTCGTAAGCACCCGTCGTGAAAAATTTAAGAAAGAGGAGAGAAAATCCAAACACAAAGAATATGTTCTCAAAGTCTAATCGTCAGCCGTCGGCCTTTTGCGAATAACAAGCGGCTTGTGATGTACGATGTCGCTGCGACTCCCAGCAGCAACACACTTTGGCCCTTCATCAGCAGACTCGTGTTGCGCTGTCTTCTGCCTGATTTTTCTCAGTCCTTGAGTTTCCTCCCCATGAGATGCCATATTGAACCTCTTCTTGTTCTGCTCATCTACAGGCAAGCGCTGTGTCTCCATATCCTGGAATGTTTGACTGGCTCCCCGTGGAGGCGAGATCGATGGACCGTAAAGTTGTGCATCTCTAGCCATTATCGAACGCCTCTTTTTCTGCTGCTCCGAGAGCATCAACTGCAGTTGATAGTCCTGAAGTGCATGGTTTCCAGGAGATGGCAACATTGAAGCAGACTCACCGCCCTGACATTGCCGAGAGGATGTTTGGGCGTTCTGCTCCTGTCGCGCCATGATCAATCGATTTTTATTCTGCTGCTCTAAAAGCATCAACTGCAGTTGATAGTCTTGAAGTGCATGATTTCCCGGAGATGGCAACATTGAAGTAGGCTCACCGCCCTGCCACTGCCAAGAGGATGTTTGGGCATTCTGCTCCTGTCGCGCCATGATCAATCGATTTTTGTTCTGCTGCTCTAAAAGCATCAACTGCATTTGGTGATCCTGAAGGGAACGGTCGCTGGGGAATGAGCAGCTGTAGGACGGTCTTCCCATCACATGCCCCGAGACCATGCCATCCGGGATCGACCCTTGCTCGCACTTGATGTGAATGCCCGCAGCTTCTGAAAGCCCTGGAGAGGATTCGGGAGTATACTGGGTGCTCCAGACCGAGTCCACGCTCTGTTCTCGTCTACCTGGTGTCGATTCTGGTGTAAAGAGCTGGGCAGTTTGGGCGACCATTGTATCATCATCCTGTCTTGCCTGCCTAAAGCGATGTGTATCCGGCTCGCTCTGCAACTGGAGTTGGTAGTCGTCTTGAGTAGGCGGCTGTCTTGCCATCATAAGGCGTTTCTCGTTCTGTCGCTCCAACAACCTCAGCTGCGCTTCGTAGGCATCTTTGGCAGCTTGTGATTTGTGTGGCCAAGTAGTTGCGGATTGAAGACGTAATTCTGGCAACTTGCTGCTCGAGGCGGTCTTCTCTTCTGTGGTATTTTGGACGCGAGTCGTGTTGCTCTCCCTGAAATGCATCAAAGCCTGCCTATAATCCGGCGACAATGACTCTTCCCACCCTGGAGGTGGTGTCCAATCCTTGCCACTCACTGGACCGCATGCATTTTTCTGCTGTCCCAGACGCTTGAATTCGCCTTCGTGGCCAGCGGAAGAAGCACCAGTACACTGTCCCTGATTGTCCCTTCGAAACTTGTTCTGCCATTCCAAAAGCTTCAACTGCATCTCATAGTCACGCCGAGCGACCGTAGTCCAGCTTGGTGGAGATACGCAGTGTTCCTCGTGGGATAGTCCCTCAGCTTTCCCCAACTTCGCCTCCTTTGCGCTTTCCTGTTCCTGACCCTTTTGAAGCCCTAGGGCGTATTTATCCAAGGTCGTCAACCTAGTTCGGTGAGGTAACTTGACCACGGCAGTGGGAGACGTTGGCCAGATAGGAGGATCAACTTGGAATTCAGACTCGTAGTCTTCTTGTGGACCAGGTGCTGGATTGGTCTGCGGAGTCCACCATGGGACTTGAGGATTCGTAAAGGAAGGAAGTACCTCCCTAGGCGGGGGAGGGGAGGTTTCTGCAAAAGTATCGAAGTTATTCTGCGGTGGGTTTGCGGGACCAGCAGATTCAGTAGTAAGTTCCCGTTTGACAGTGACCATGGTGATCGAATAATGGCTCAGAAGGGATGCTGGTACGATATGTTGTATGTGACGTGGAATATCGGAAGGAGTCTTCGAGTTCTTTAGGTATGTGTAGAACTTAGCAAGGCTGCAGTGATTGTCGGTCTTTGGACTTCAGATACAAGCTTTAATTGGTAAATGTTAAGAGTTGCCGTAACTGAAGAACCAAATCTCGAGAGAGGGAAAGCTCTCATCTTATAGATATAGAAAAGACCACATGAAGAGGGGGTGGTCGTCTACAACATATCGACTCGAAGAAACTGATAGTCAACCTATTTGCCTAATGCGATCGGTCGCACGCCACTACATACAGCCTCGTACAAGGGTCAAATTGATTCCCGCACCCAGATTCTTGATAGCTTCCCTGACACATATGGTTTTGACGAGTGAAAGGGTGTATGCAGCTAAATAAGGGCGTCGGTCTGCAGAGGAGGAGATCCTTTGCAGACGACCCGCAGAAAATAGTTGGTCTGTCCTTGGTGGGACCTAGGGACCCCAGCACTCCAACATGGGGGCATGGATACATGCAAGCAAGGGTACGAGTCTCCGCAAGCTCATTGCTCCAGGAAGCGAATCCAGCACTGCGATTCCCAGAACAGGCAAGTGCAGTAGCTGTGAGTTCTGTCTTCCTCGAGTCCTCTAACCTAGCATTATCATAATTTCCTGGCCATGATGTCTTCGGTTGGTCAGCTGGCGATATCGTCTCCGCCATAAGTATTCTGATGATAGCAGATATGGTTTGAAGAATCAGGGGGTGCTGCACCGGCCAGGATGAAGTGAATCCCTCGCCAACCTTGCCAGAACCATCACAGCCATGAAACTATTTTGAATGATAACCCTGATATGAAATACAAACCGCAGATAAAAGAGGAAAAATGCGCATTTGCAGCCAAAAAAATATCATATTTTCAAATTGAACGAGAAAGGGATATCTTGGTTAGAACGTATATCGCAAATGCTTCATTGTCCTGGACTCAGACGGGGATATGGCATTCTGGAGATGCTTATATAGACGCTCATTCTTCTCCTAGCTTCAAGAAAACTAGTCTGACGCAAACAGAACAATACGAGACTTCTCGAACGATTCGGCGATGGGATGGTTGGGCTGTGCCATGATACGCACAAGCAACAAGCGCCTTGAATCGTATCTGGAATCCTCTGACCAGACAGCTTTCCCTTTAGTGTTGATGGTGGTAGAAAATCGTAGCAATGATTTCCAAGACTCAGGGCCAGGTGCCGCCTCGCCCCTTCGCCACTCTACTCCATCGAAACAGAACATCCCATCGAGATTTTTGGCCATCTTGACGACTTGACCTCTGCTCTCAATACGTGGCGAATGTGAAAGAAGAGCGAATAACGCCGGAACCCAAGTTTTAGATTACCGCCACCACACCGTAGCTTGAAGCTTTCAAAGCGGGGAAGGAAAGCGATAAGCAGAAATAACAGCAGCGGGCAGGGACGAAAAACTTGAGATCCACTCTAGGTCTGAGACAGTAGGACTCCCTGGATAATGGTCACGAAGACAATGCTCATGATATAAAATACCACTCAGCAATGCAATATTAGATTCTAATCATGAAACGGATTTCTTACGTCTTCGTGCCGTGCCGCCGTCTGCATCTTCGTATTCTTCAATCAATATCGACTCCTTTTGCTCTTCCTCCGCACCACCAACAACCCAAGTCCTAAGCACCTCCTTAACCTCCTTCACACCCTTCTCCTTCCCCTTCGCCTCACTCAACCTCCTAATATATCCGCTATAAACCACCACCTCCGCAATACCAACTAGTACACTCCCACTCATACTCAGCGCCAACCTTGCAGGCGTGCTCCACCACTTAGCTGCAACCCAAATAGCACCCGCACAAGCCAGAATACTCAAAAGGACATTAGCTATCATAACCATATGCCTGTTTATATCCGAGTATGTGAGTTCATCCTCAGATTCGGGTTGCTGGTAGGAGGAGAAGGCGTGCGCAGGGGAGGACATAGGGAAACGTTGCGCAAAGGTTTCCATTGGGGGTAAGGGGTTGGTCATTCGTTCGTATGAGCGAGATTCTTCTTCGCGGCGGAGGCGGGCCATTAAGGCTTTATATTCAGAGGTCTGAGAGAAGTGTTAGTTGTTAACTGCTTAAGAGGTATGGAGAACTTACAGGTTCTGGTTTTGGGGGTGGAGCATCAATGTAGACTCCACATCCTCGAAGTAGTATGTCTAGACTGTTCGGTGAGCGCCCATGGGCTTTAAGCCGTCTCGAAAGATCTATGACTTGGCCGTGCGATATTGGATTCCCTAATTTCGGACTTGAGAGGGGTGGATCGTTGAAGTGCTTTGTTATGCTTGTCGCAGGCTCAATCAAATCGCTTTGCTTCTCTCCAGCTTCTGCAATGACCCGAACATCCCTATCCTTCTCTTCGCCTAGTGAACTTCTTTTCAAGGTTTCTTCATTCCCTCCTGTTGGATTTGTCCCTTCAATCTGCATTTCATGATCGCCCTCCTTGTCTGCCGATTTATCGAGGTTTTTGATATTCTCCAGGGCCTTCACAATGGTCGAGGTCATGGTGAGAAACACCATCTTTGAGTATAGTCATTGCGTTGTTGTATGACAGACCATGAACTTTAAGTTGTAAGTTTTGAAGCTTGACTGGGGGTTGCATGGACTTTCTCCGGACAATCTATTAATCCGGCTAGTGCATTTTCGGATGGTTACGGCTTCAACATTTTTGACATTCAGCAGTCTAAATCAGATATCTGACAACTCCTTCAAATTCGAGGAAGCAATTTGAGTGCAAATGGTCAAGGGAGCATTTGTGGGGAGATTTGTTTCATTTCAAAAGGAGGATTCCTGGATATGAAAGTTCGATCGACAAGGGCTTCGATGCTCTTAAAAAGCTCCTCGACATTAGGACCACAGCTCCAATCGACTTGTTCCAGGTGTCAATTGACTGCGCGACACGCATACCGACTTTCTCCCACCTCTACATTATATCCGCCGACTCGAAGAAGGCAGTCATCATGGGCGCAAGCAGTAGCAGTAGCATCCAATGTTTTCTCCAGTACGACCTCGAGAGCCGCAGGCCCTGGGGGAATCAGCGTGGATCCGCTGCGAATGGTGGCCAAGGAGATGAAGTTCTTGACCGGTAACATACGGCAACTGCTTGGATCGGGACATCCTTCACTCGACACCGTTGCAAAATACTATACACAAGGGGAAGGGAAACACGTGCGGCCTATGATCGTTCTCCTTATGTCTCGAGCCACGGCATTAACTCCCAAGTCCCCTAGATATAGCAATCAGCAAAGCTTTGCCGATATCGACAATTCTATATCTCCAATATCCATCCTCGCGGACGTCAATCCCTCCTCGCCGTCCACGAATCCACTCACACCTTCGCAGAGCTCTTATCCAGCTACAGACAGCGATATTCTCCCTTCTCAACGAAGGCTCGCAGAGATCACAGAACTCATCCATACAGCCTCCCTCCTACATGACGATGTAATTGATCACTCTGTCTCCCGCCGCGGCAATCCCTCCGCAAACCTCGAATTCGGAAACAAAATGGCCGTCCTGGCAGGCGACTTCCTCCTGTCCCGAGCCTCAGTAGCACTTGCACGCCTCCGCAATGCCGAAGTAACCGAACTCCTTGCAACCGTGATTGCCAACTTAGTAGAAGGCGAGTTTATGCAACTGAAGAACACAGCCCGCGACGAGAAGAACCCCATCTGGACCGAAGAAACAATCACCTACTACCTGCAAAAGACATACCTGAAATCCGCTTCTCTGATATCGAAATCCTGCCGTGCAGCAGCATTACTGGGGAATTCGGATGTGGGGACGGTGGATGCGGCGTATGTGTATGGGAAGAATTTGGGGCTGGCATTTCAGCTTGTAGATGATATGCTGGATTATACGATCAGCGAGAAAGAGTTGGGGAAGCCGGCAGGGGCCGATTTGGAGCTAGGTCTTGCAACTGCGCCGCTGTTGTTTGCGTGGAAGAATAACAGGGAGCTGGGTTCTTTGGTTGGGAGGAAGTTTGCGGAGGAAGGAGACGTTTTGAGAGTAAGACCACTACCAAACAATTTCTAAAAACTACTGACATTATTTAGGCAAGGGAATTAGTCCTCCAAAGTGATGGACTTGAGCAGACTCGAGCTCTAGCTGAGGAATACGCCAATAGAGCAATTGCTGCTATCGGCGCGTTCCCAGATTCGGAAGCAAAAGATGGACTGGTGGAAATGGCCACCATGACCTTGAAGCGGCGGAAGTAATGTGTCGAGCCTGTAAAACCTCCTCTAAATCTTTTGCATCATGTAAAACTGGTTGGGTACACATAGATGGTCTAGGAATGTATCATATAAAAGTCCCGATTAGCTCAACTAGAATACTCTTAAAGCTACTAGCAGATCAGCAAATGCTGATTCGTAATTTCACACATGTTTGCTCATTAAATTAAAGACTTCAACTGCATCCACATACTTAAATTTTTGTACAGTCCAGGCATTCATACACAATCACGGATTTCTATAGCATGATAGATTGTAGTGAGCAACACGGATCTCAAGTGAAGGACTTATTCCAGTGGCAACCAAAAGCAATTCGCTACCTATCAAGAAGCCCTTCAAAGCTCTTCCACCCCTAGCCGACCACGGAATCCGTGAACTATTCCTCGAATTTTCTCTCGAGATTCGTTTTCAAGGAGTCCACTCGTCAAAGTGATCTTGTCATGATAGAACGGCACCACTACATCTCATGACTACTTCTTAGTAGGGATATCTATCTACCCGACAAATACCTAGTGCCATCCATGTACGCCAATGATCTCAAAAATAAGATTATGCAGACCCTGCCCCTCATGAGCCACCGTTTTCCATACGAAGCTTACAACCCTGTTCGTTTGCGCGAGTGGGAAGGCCCCGATGGTGACGTGTCTCCATGATTTTCGAAGCAAAAATACCTAAGCAGAAATATTCGGACTTGATGGGACCGATGGCAGTGATGTATGGCTGGAGATGGCGTCATATGGAGAATCGGGAGAATTGGGAGAAGCAGTGTGTTTTGCAAGAACATCGCTGCCAGAAGTGACCACCCAGCGCTCCTAGATACCTATTCAGGGCACGTGCAACCGTCGAGTATGAGGCCGCAGACAGAGCTGAAGCCGGCGCATGCCAATCCTAGTGGATTCATTTTCTTCAAAGCGGTCTGCTGAAGGTGTGCGCTTAATTGGGGTTGGTGGTTGATCTGGGCAAGGTTTGTAAGATGTTGCATGCCAGATTCGACCTCAACATACTGGTTGGTGCTTCATCCTGGGCATAATCTAAATCAGATTCTGTGGTATCACCTAGGTGATCACAACTCTTGGCTTCCTTCTCTGCTTTTCATTGGAGTCGAGCATTGCGATTGGCGAGATGAGCAATGGTTGACATGTGTAGTCAGGAAGTTGAAGACAATCTGAGGAAGTCGGAAGCTCTCCTCTGCATCTCATTTGATGATATCGTTTCACGAAGCATACCTCGGTGGAGAAGAGCGGGCGGCCGCTAGTGCCGGGATAAACCATGTAGTAAAGTAACGTGATCAGGCGTGCCGTCTTGCCATTTCTTGACGTGCTTCTTTGATTCCCGTCGAATTTCAACTCCAAAGCACCAACACCATCGCCCCGACGACAACAACAAAAGCGACGACACAAGCTAAGACATTTGCTGACGGGGATCATGGCCGGCCCTTCGCGTACACAGAGGCAAGTTACCACCTTCTATCGCGATCTGGCAAGACACAAGTTTCTAACAACAAGCAGACCCGCGTCTCTGAAGACTTATTCAAGACGCGTTAATAGCAGTGCCTCAACACTCACAGCCAAAAACTCTTCACAGAGAGACTCTTCCAACAAGGCGCCCCCCCCAGAAGGTGATCAGGGACGCGTTCTGCGTGCTTCAGATGAGAACCACCATCACGTGTCAACCTCTCAGCAGAAACAACAAGTTGTCAACAGCAGTGCATTGAACATCACATCAATTATTCAAAGACAGGCTCTTGTGGACATTGATCGCAACAAACTCAGCGCAAACAACATTGAACCTTTGTGGGTCCCATCACAACAGGGTAGTGCACTACAGACACCATCAATAACTTCACCAAGCCCTAATTACCTACTACCTGACGAAGACCTTGATAAAAGCTCTCTGGGTCTATCTTCAAGGGCTTTACAACACACTAGTAAGCACTATGCCTCGAGACCTTCTCTGCAGGTATCAAATAAAGGCATTGTTTTTGGTCTTAGCACACCCCGCCGTCACTTGAGACGATACAAAACGCTCAGTACCTTCAAACCACATTATCTAATTCATTAGCAGAACACAAATCTGGTCCCAAGTCTCATCCACCATACCTCGAGGTAGAACAAAGCTGTCCGACTCTACTGATCCATCCGATCGCTCAAGAAAGGCCCCTCCTTGACTTACCCCCGTCGCATCTTGAAAATCCCTCTAAGAAAAGGGAACGTCCCGATCCCAGGTTACCAGATTCAAAGAGAGCCAGACGAGCGTCGATCAAATCCTACAGACCTCTTATTACCTCTTCGAGTCCACCAGCTACACAATCTACTAGCATATTCTCCGACAAAATCGACGCATCTTCATCCCCACCGACCTCGCCAATTTCAGATAACGGGAGCCCAAAGTACCGGCCGTCGAGAAAGAAGACGAGAAGGCACCTATCTATCAGACCGTCCTTTCCCACACCAGTCATCATGGAAGATTACGAAGAAAAGTTCGTGAGCCTCAAGGAGGACGTCGGCAATACGGACGATGATACTCGGGTTTCACAGGCGGAGCGGTTCCTCAACCATCGAGACCGGCTCTGCATGAAGATTGATTTTCGCCCCGCCGATATCAGAGATGTTGATCATGGCGAGTGTGTTGAGAAGTTTAAGGAATCGAAGGGTCAACTTGACTGGGAGTATTCTCGAGAGCTCACCAAGCAAGCGGCGGAGCAGAAGCAGCGTGATCTGGAGCGCGCCCGCCGACTTAACGAACCTATTGTTCGTAGTTTGCCAATTGATATCCCACCACGTAAGAAGCCACTGCCCGTCAAGCCTGTCAAGTACGAGCAGCTACGAATCAACACGTCCAAGAATACCCAGGGCTACTGCCTTCCTTGCGACATGGCATTCAACAAGACCATTGTCGAAGATGTTCGTCTTCATGATCAATACCATGAGAGTCGTACTAAGCCTCTGGTTGATATAAAGAGTGCTACCGGCGACTTCATCTGGGAGATGACCCGGGAAGGTGTTGTGCATAGGATTCATGTCACCCGACGCAATCCCGCATATAAAGAACGATGCTGGTTTGAGCATCAGTTGGAGATATCCAAACAAAATGGCCTTGCCGGTTCATTTCAGGAACATCTACTTTGGGGTAATATGCAGATCGAAGAACACTCCACTCGACCCCGGAAGGCCGATGAAAAGACCAAATTTGTACACGTACCTCGGTATAAGGTATATACATATAGCGTTGGCACCAAGATTGTTGCGATCGCTGTGATGCAGCACATCACTGAAGCCGGAGCATACTGCTATGGCCCAAAATCGGAAGATGAGAGTGGCAAGTTAATCATCCAAAATGGTCAGGAATACGTCGATAGGGATCGCAAATTCGCTGTCAAGGCGTCCGTCGATCGCCTATGGACCGATCCCGCCTATCGCCGCCGAAGAATTGCTACAACCCTCCTTGATGTTGCCCGGGAAGACTTCTATGTCCGCAATTGGAAGATGCCTAAGCGCGACGTTGCCTTTTCGGCACCGACGACCGACGGCCGGAGCTTTGCGACTAAGTACTTCCGTTCGGTTTTCCCAGGATGCCCTTTCGTAGTTGGTGCTGATTGAGATTTGGGTGGCGCTGGTGAAGGAAAGATATTTGGTGTCAAGATGGGACGATATGGCTGGGTCATCTCGGACAAGGGCATCTCATGATTTGAATGAGGCGCAGGATGGCTCGGCCACCTTCATGTTACTTCATAAGGTTTAAGCAGGCGTTGGGCATGAGATACCCTTCTTTAGTAGTGCGTGAATGAAAAAATGCATTGGTTTATCTTATCTACAAGCACAGCCGGTCCAATGTGCCGCATGCAGCAACAAAGACCTCGTTGTTCAAAAGTTATGAGATCAGGATTAGTTACAATCTACAGCTCGGCACATACCCGTTCCTTGCCCCAAGTTATTGTATCCTTCACTACAACCGATTTCTGCTTCTGCTTCTGCTTCCTCGACCATTTCTGTGCACCATGGCTTTCCCCGGGACCTTGGGATGAGCTACCCCACAGTTTCGGAGTCGCTCTCTCCAAGGCCTCCTTAGCACGGACCACCTGCTGTTCCTCTTGCCATGCTTGCCTGATAAGCTCTACCGATTGTTCCGCTGGGAGACGCAAACATCGAACACAATGTACAACCATCTGGCTGCTGTATAACAGATATCACTTGATTGTGATACTGAAATCCTAGTCCAGCTCTGCAGAATGACTACTGATTCTCCGTCCTCCAATCCTTTCAGAAGGAAAGCGCCTCCTCCAACTGCTTCCGCTCCCGCCGAACACCCCTCCATTCATAGCCACATCGCATTCCAAGGAACGCAGTCTCAGCGTGCATCGGACCCTACGAGCTCTTTGCAGATCGATGTACCAAGAAAGGTTCCAAAGAAAGTTCGGGTTCAGTCTCCTCCCCCATCTTCTCCTTCGATACCCGATTCCGCTTCAACAATAGGAGACAATGTCTTCCAGAACTTCTCTGCGAAATCTCCTACGCCCATCACACGCGATGAGAAAGACCCATTTGGTAACATATCGGAAGATACGTCTGAGGATGAAGCCATCACCATTCCGAAGCAACCTCAACCTCAAGCTCCAGCAAACCCCTTCCACAAGACACTGGAAACAATGGAACATCCCGAAAGAGAAGGACCAGCGATACTACCTACACACATTATGAGCCCAGGTCGAGCGTCACTGGATGTAGACGCATTCAAGCGGCTGCTTATGACAGGGAATGCGGGATTGGGAATATCTACATCTGCAACCTCGCAGGCACCTATACACCATGGCTTAGGAGACGGGGGCAGCAGCACAGACACATCATCATTATCACGGCAATCAATCTTCGAACCAGTTCAAGAAGCACATCCTGAGTCGTCAAGAACTTCTCACGAAATCTCCGAGCCCGAGGACGAGCGGCGGGGAGCAGGCATCAGCACCACAGGGCGAAAGAAGCCCTTACCGCCTTCCTCCCGGCATGGAAAACTCATAAAAGTTGAATTACGAGACGAGCAATTTTCGATACCCATAGCTTCCCCACCTACGCCTGGATCGTCCATTTCCAACCAATACTTCAGCTCAAGTCCTGCACAACGCTCACAAACCGACCTCAACAAACCTCTCCCTCCAGCCCCAGCTCGCGCAAGTCATGACTCGGATCGAGAAAGCATATTTGACAAAGAAGCTGCAGGAAAGACTCCTGAGCCACCCTCACCATCCGCTTCCCTACGCCGGAAGACACCGCCTGCTCCACCACTTGGCAGACGGCATAGCCAGCTTGTCTCGGACTCCAAGCTTACATCTCGTAGTGAAACTGGTCGTCTATCTCCCAAAGTAGAAGAAGATAGCTCAAGCATTATCTCAACAATGGAAATCGGAAGACCGCGTTCAGACAGTGGGCGAGCGCCACCACCTCCTCCGACAAGACGGCCGGTGAGTGTGAGAGGATCGAGCCACCATACTCCACTCACGTCACCGTCAACGATTTCTCTACCACCTATACCTCCAGCTCGTGGTTCTTCAAAAGCAATATCAGGCCGACCTCCAAGCGTTAGAAGTATAGACCTCTGTCCCCCTCCGACCTCATTATCAAGTACGCCGGGTAGACGAGCTTCGATAATGCCTCGACCTCCTCCGCCGCCACAAAGACGAAGTAGGAATAGCATGGAAGATGCCTCTAGGAGAACGAGTGCGGAGCATGGGAGACGGAGCATGGACAGTGTGAGACGAGGTTCGGAAACGAGCTCGATTACACATATTGAAAGAGTAGAGAGCCCTGAGCCTGTGCGTGCGAATAATGGAAGCCAGGATATTTTGGCGGAGATGAGCAAACTCCAGCGTGAGATCGACGCTTTGAGAGTTCAAAGCGAGAAAGAAAAAATCACATGATGACTGGAGGGAATGACGAATATTAGACAAAATTTACGAAGACGACTTCAATTCGGATTCGAAACAAGCTTCGGGCAATTGATGATAAGCCACATACGCAAAACAGCTTTTGCCCACAAAGAATTAGAAGATGATGGTTGGAGTGGATACCCACGTTGAAGAAGCAAATTATGAGATAAGGCATGATAGAATGGGACTTTAGGGGGAGTGATCGCATTCAAGGCGTTCTTGCTCCGTCAATACACACTGTATCTAAGTTGTATTTCTGGCCGGGTTCTGGTGCATATGTGTTTATACATACATGAATGCCAATTACACACTATGAGTATGATAATTTGTGCTCCAGTACTCGGTGAAGCTTCTATGCATGATTCGTACCCCAGTCCTTTAATATCCCCTGGGTATTCGCTCAAAGAGTTGGCGTTGCCGGCGAGAAGGAACAGTCTGAACAATATCGACTTGCCCGTGGACTCGTACGAGTTCGAACTCGACATACGGGTTCTTGTTCTTAGAGCCTTTAAACTCGTTCGAAGCAATAACTCGGTAGAGTCCATCATAACGGAGTCCATGTGATGGAGCCCCACTCCAATTCGTTTGTCCTCGTAGAACTCTGACAGCCGTGCAAGTTTCTATACTTTTTAGTAATGCCTGCGTACCGATACTCGCCCTAGCAGCCTCAATTGTCTTTTGAGGAACGCCGGAATAGATTATTCGATCTCCTGTGTCTCTGTCGTCATAGGAACTGGTCACAACGACGGATCGTGCCCCTTCGCTAGAGGTGCCCGAAATTCCACTACAAAGATATCCATGAGCGCCATCACGATGAGCAGCTATCTGACGTGGCCACCACTATATAGAAAGTTAGTCGCGCTAGTTTGAAAGGAACAAAAAGCTCTCTTACATCTCCAACATTGAGACCATTTGCTCCGAAAACGTCAGAGGGTTTCTTTGTGAAGTTCGGATCGATCTTATAACTAATAGACACTCCTCGGATGAGGAGGATGTCGTGCATCATCCCATTACCACCGTATATGAGGTGGTCAGGATGTGACATTCCAGGAGCAGGGGCTGCAGGAGCGGCGGTGGCGGCGGGGGCGGCGGCAGCAGCATTAGGCACAAGAAGCTGCTCTCCCCAATCCAAATCCTCGAACTTCTTTACTAGCAACTCTGCTACTTTGACATACTCCGAAGGGAAATTGTGTAATGGCATTGACACCTGGCTTATCAACATTCTCTCAATCATTGCTCTCTTTTCATGCCTTGAAAGAAATCAGTTGTGAGGCAAAGGTAGGTGGAAGCAGAGATACAAACAATATTGCCATATCCTCGATCTTCGAGAATGCCCAGATCATCTTCTGCAGATCGCTCCAGTATCCATCGTCGATTGGCAAAATCATCTCCGCACGTTGAGATCGAAGCTTAAACGCGAGACTCTTGATTTTGTTTTGAATGTCATGCATTTGCTTCCAGAGCTCAGGGATTGCCATCGCCTTGATATGGTCGGGAATAAGTGTACGAAGGAGAGCGTTGCACTTCTCAGCTTCATCGGCGGCGGTGGCGACGAAGAGAGTGTCTTCGTCGGCAGTAGGTTCAGTGACTTCGTTGCTTGTAGTTCCAGAAATAGCAGATTTATCGGCACCCATTCTGGTATTATCTGCCTTGGGCTGGTATTCTTCGATAGGTGATGTAACTCCCAATAGTTGACTCCTGGTCAAGGCCAGATCGGGTTCTGCCTTGATTTTGGCCATGGTAAAGGAAGGAGGGTTGACTTAGAAAGTATCAAGAATGCCAGAGAACTGTTTGCAAAGAGCTAAGAGTAGTAAGCTTATGGCGATTGATCTGTTGTGAGTTGTTGCTAGAACTTGGTAGTTGAGGCAACTCAGAGTCAAGCTTGACTTAGAAGTAGAGTGTGAATTGTTGTCATTGAAAAGTGAAAGTTGGGCCGCTTAGTTTCGTGCACACTGCAAATTAATTTTTGAAATTGAGAGTTGTGTCGCTAAGTTTCATGCAAATTGTGAACTGTTGTTATTTGAAAGTGAGAGTTGGGTCGCTTAGTTTTGTACACATTGTAAATTTTCATTGGAAACTGAGACTTGAGTCGGTTAGTTTCGTGCACATTGTAAATAATTGCTGGAAACTGAATGTTGAGTCGGTTAGTTTCGTGCACATTGTAAATTATTACTGGAAACATTCAATATCAACTGAATGAGCTAGGTTGACGATAGGATCGGTTATTTTTGTGTAAACAATGCATATCACGTGATACGGGGCTCAAGCGACGGGATGACATCGGAGCAGAATCTTCCTTTTTGATTCCAATAACACTTTCTAGAACTAACAAGGATGTGCTTTTACTCAAACTAGGCTTCACAGATACTGTATTAACGCCGCTACCAAGGCAAGGACGCCGGGCTCTGACCAATACCAGCAACACCAGCAACACCTCCAAGATGGGCCAAGAAAACTCAATTATTGATCCGGAAACCTCTCCCCTTACCCTCAGTTCTCGCTCTCTCGAAGCTGTCGCAGAGTATATCAAGAAAGGGAAAGCCCAGAATATCGTTGTTATGACTGGCGCTGGTATATCTACCTCAGCTGGAATTCCTGATTTTCGATCTCCTGAGACTGGGCTCTACGCCAATCTTGCCCGACTTGATCTCCCCTATGCGGAAGCAGTGTTCAGTATCGACTACTTTCGCAAGAACCCAAATCCATTCTATGTATTAGCAAAAGAGCTTTATCCAGGGCAGTTTCATCCTACTGTTGCACATGCGTTCATTGCACTGCTGCAGGTGAAAGGTCTATTGAAGATGCTGTTCACACAAAACATCGATTGCCTAGAACGGCGGGCTGGAGTTCCTGGAAGTCAGATTGTGGAAGCACATGGAAGTTTCGCTACGCAGCGTTGTATTGATTGCAAGACAGAGTACCCCGATGATTTGATGAAGAAGGCAGTTCTAGGAGGAGATGTCCCACACTGTATTGTTCCACAGTGTAATGGCTTGGTGAAACCAGACATTGTCTTCTTTGGTGAAGCGCTGCCAGAGGCTTTCTTCCAGAATAAGCACATGCTAGCTATGGCGGATCTGGTACTTGTTATGGGAACAAGTTTGAGCGTGCAGCCATTTGCAAGTCTCCCATATGCTGTGATGGATAGTGTTCCAAGAGTGCTATTCAATCTAGAGGTTGTGGGTGATTTCGGCTGTCGCGCGGACGATGTCATTGAGTTGGGCGATTGTGATTCAGGGGTGAGGAAGCTGGCAGATGCTTTGGGATGGAGAGATGAGCTTGAAGCCCTATGGGTGGATGTTGGAGGAAAATCCAATGAGAAGGGAGCAGCAACATTGAAGGATGAGCGGAAGAACATGACTAAGGACGAAATTCTGGAGGCTGAGATTGAGAAATTGACAGGCGAGGTAGATACGGCATTGAAGATTTCCCAAGATCACACAAATCGAGTCAACGAAATGCTAGATACGGATTCTAGCAAGGCCCGAATCTCTTCTACAACATCAGCCTTGACCTTAGAGGCTCCGAAGACTGACAGCAATGGCAAGGGAATACTGGCCTCCGCATTAGTTACTGAGACGACGCCTGTGAGTGTCGAGAATCTCCATGCTGAACATCCTGCTGTCGCTCCATACCTCGAGACGAAGGCGGTTCTTGATGCCACGCTGCCTCAAAATAAGCCCGAGAAAGCGAATGTGGAGTGGAACGTCTGATGGCTTGTTATAGATGGGTCTACATATAAATGAAGTTCCAGGACAAACGAATAAGCAGGAAGTGGATGGGCTGCGAAGTAGGATGTATTACCTGAGAGACTGCTTGGATAGCATGACATGTGGAGTGTTGTGATGACTGGTCTTTTTTGAGACTTTCATACAAGATACCCACGCTAGCTCAGATCTAGATGGATCTGTCATACAAAACATCAAGGCTTGGCTACAACATCTTGCTTGGACGCAAAGCCAGTGTGTTGGGAATGCTGCGACTTTATTTGTTATTGACAGCTAGTTTTCTCAACCCCATCAGCCCAATCCAAACTGCCTCCTCCGTTCTGATTGTCCTACTTCCCTGTCCTGAACATATATTGACCCAGCGATCGAAAATGGCTTTTGCGTCTACCACACCGAGCTTCTGCAGTTCGGCATCATTCTTTACTGCGACTTCTAGTCCAGCAACACCTCCAAAAACAACAAGTAAATGCCTGAATCCTTCCACCTTTTGCTTTTCATCTTCACTGTAAAGAGCCTCTAGATCCACTCCACGTTCTGAAGTTCCAATCGTCATGTCGTAGCCGCCCTCAAAAGCACATTCTGTGAAAACATCGGAGAGTTTGGCTGCTTTGCGCACATTGAAGCCCCAGTAATAACCGCCCTCCTCTCTTGGCTCATCTGGAGCCACAGCCTCTCCGTATATGACCTTCTCATTCAGATCCGAATTCACACGCCTTGCCTTCTCGTCGAGCTTCAAAGTAACTCTACTATGCGCAGGTATTTCGTCATCCACAGTAACAGGTATCCTCAGCCCCGCATCAACCTTTGTTCCTTGACCTCCCTTGACCTTCTCTGCCAACGTAACGCCCTCTCTGTATGAACACCACTCATCCGACCTCAAATGATGCGGCAAATCTAGACTGGGCAACGTACCAGCAGTCCTCAAATTTGGGTGTAACGGAAATAGAAGCCGTCTGAGATGTGGAGGAGTTTCAAGGTATGAGAGGAGGTGTACAAGGAAGTGGTCAGGGTCACTTGTGCCGGTGTAAGCGCCCTCTCCAGAATCTGGACTGTGTACGAAGGCGTGACTTCGATGATGGTGACGGGAAGGAGGATGGATATGACCGTCGGAAAATATTATCACCTCGTCGACACAGAAGACAGAGAGGGCGCGGGCTATGTGGCCTGCCATTGAGGTGCGGAGTTCGTGAGATTGGGCACTGAATTCAGTTAGCAGCCAGCTTGTATGGGAGGAAGAGATCATACTTTGCGATTATGCTACCCGGTAAGGCGACGCTGATAGTCCATTCTCGACCCTTGCTGGGCTGGAATACAGCTGTTGGTCTTGAAGTATCGATTTCTACCGTTGTGGGTGGAGATGGAGGTGGAGGAGGGTTAGGAGAGCCATTGGGTTCTTCGTTGGCTTCAGATCGGCGTTTCCGCTTCTGGTAATTTGAATTAGATCGCGATCATTGTATTAAAGCAAAAAGAACCTACCAATTTGTTTGTTTCTCCTCGTCCCATGTTGTTGTCTGCTTGAAGTCAGCCTCGAGAATCTTTCGTTAGGCGGTCACAGCAAAATATTTGGCAGAATCCAAATCTGATCCCTGCCGGTCGATACGAGTGGCTTATCAATGCGACCAGATCTCAACCTCGAGCTCACGACAACCAAGTTCCTCGCTCTTAAGCACTCACGATGTCACGAACGATCAATATTGCTTCATCAGCTGAGTTCAGCAAAACTCTGAGTTCCTCTACGATCGTCGTTACGGACTGTAAGTCTAGCTCTGCTCCTTATATATAGTACTCGTGCGAAATATCCCAAACTACGAAGACTGAACCGAACCAAATCGAATCGAGTCGGAAGGGAATTTCGAGAAGGCCTAAGACATTCAGCCCTCGCGAACAATCTGAAAGAATTGCATCGCCTCTAGAGGCTTGTTATCTGGATGTTTCAGGCTGTTTGGGGCTCCTGTGCTGGAACCTTGTCGAGGAAGAAATGCGGCATCCTGTTTAGCAAGACTGACTTCGATGATAGTCTACGCAGATTGGTGTGGACCATGCAAACAAATTTCCCCTACGTTCGAAGGTCTTTCTGCGAAACACTCGCAGCCAAAGCGTGTTACATTCACAAAGGTCAATGTCGATAACCAACAAGCTATTGCTCAGCAGTATGGCGTGCGAGCGTAAGTCCTTCCACGGCCTCGTATGTAATATGTGGTCAGACCCTGATAGTTTTGTTTGAATAGTATGCCTACTTTTCTCATCTTCCGCTCCGGATCCGTCATCGAAACCATCCAAGGTGCAGACCCTCGAAGGCTCACCTCAGCAATCGAAAACGCCGTGAAGCTCGCCGGGACAGCTGCTCCCTCATACTCTACACCCGGTCGAACACTTGGCGGCACTGCAGCTCGCTCGGGCCAAAGCTTACAACGTCCAGCCAACTTCAAGGGCTTTTTGGATGCTATCATTACCTTTTTAGGATTGTACCTTTATAGTCTGTTTAGCTTCGATGCTTACGCGGCTGCTGAGAATAGCCCTTTCAACATCAATGGACGGAACCCAGTTGTAGGTCCGAAGGCTGGGGAGAAGGGACGAGCGCGTGCGGGTGCGGGTGCGGCGAGTCAAGGTGGAAAGAAATTGGGTACTATTGCTGGTCTAAATGGTGGAAATTGATGGACAACCTAAAGCATGACTGATGGATCGGGCGTTAAGGTAGGGGAAATGCCAATTTGAAATGTGTTATGATCTTGTGGTTCCCTTCCGAGGCTTTGAATGCGAGTTGTACTATTTTCCTATTCGTGAGACTGTCATGTAAGAGCTCCGGCTATGTCCAGCGACGGGTACAGTAGTTCCAAATCCCCATTGAGTTCCTCATGGGCAAGGCTCAAAGGCTCGCAAGTACTGAAAGAGTGAAAGAATCGAGTGGTTTTATATTCAAGCGTGTCCCGATAGTTATAGTGAGCAGCTCCTTATTGCTTCGGCCACCCTTCAAACCAACACTGGATCTTCATATCTTATGTATCATATGCTATCTTTCCCTTATCCCATAATACGCCATATCCTTGCATCAAATCTCGTCATGAGGGCCGTCTTATTGTACAATATCCCGTGGCAGAGGGTCATCCTCCAGTTACTCATCATCCAAAAACCTCTTCAGCCAGCCCACCACAGCCGTCTTTCCCCTTTCCCCAGCCTCCCACTCCCCTGGGATTTCCGGATCGGCTCGAATGAAGCAGGCATGCTCAACGCCAGCAAAATGCTGATAGTCGAATGGGACACCCAACTTCGGGATCGTTTCCAAGCTATAAGTCTTCAACTCATCCGTATAACAAGGATCGACCTCAGGAGCCAGAATCTGAGCCGGAACCCCGATCTCGTCGATGTCCTTCTTAGTCAGGAAGCTCGGGTGGCCTGCAGTGATGCAATCAAAAAGCGGTGGTCGATTCTTCCTCGACCCCAAACGGAAGACAGCCCAGCCTCCGAAACAGAAGCCGACAGCACCAAGCCTTGCGAATCTCGTCCGCAGTACTTTCGCGAACTCGAGGATCCTCGCTTCGTAGATGTCGCACGAGTCCGTCCTCCGAGGGTCGAGTTCGTGTCTGGAGATGCTTGTTTTGCTCTGGAGAGGCAGGACGGTGGCAGTGAGGAATTCGGGGACGAATACTGTTGCGTTGGCTTCTCGGGCGTAGTAGTCTGCTAAGAGACACAGATTTGGGAAAGTCCAGTTCAGTAGGTCGTGTATGAGTAAGATGGCTTTGTCTGGATTGTGCCCGGTTACATAAGTGTTGGTCTTAGCAAGTGTGTCAATGTAGCCTTCGGGCAGTCCATCCCATTGGAAGCCGTCGTGCGGACATGCTCCTGCTGTCATGATTTCATCATGGAGACCATGCATTAAGAGAAAGAGGAAAAAGCAAGAAGTACGGGTATATGGGCTAATGGATCTGTACGACCGCGCCCCTTATATAACGAACGAGGGGGGGTAGGCAAGCGCGTCCCTAGGGATAGCTTCTTCCTTACCTCCTCGGAGCGCCACAATAAGCGACGACCCCTCTCTCATTGGGCGAACCGCTACATATGTGTGACTGAAGAGGAGGATCTTTACGAGTTGAGAATAGCTCAGGATGCACAGCCAGCCCAGATGTTCCTGTCTAGCACCGCACCTGCGCGGTAATGTAACGTCAATGCGGAGTCTCGTGAGATTTGGTTCTCGCCCAATGGCACGGTGCGACTCGACGGAATAGGGCGACTTCTCCTCGCATTCAGTCCAGAAAAGGCCACCCCGCATTTCGAATCAGATGCACATTACCGCCACAGCCGAGGATCCTCATCCAGCGTCAAGGAGGGGTTTTGTTCTTTGCCTTCAGTCGATCGAATATTGGTTCTCGTACCAAGTATCGCTGCGAAATAGGGATTCGCGATTTGGAATTGTATAATTAGAAAAATAAGGCCTAAAAGATATCTTACGGTCGTTATACGTAAAGGTCACACCTGCCTGCGTCCTCCAAAAGTCCTGACCCACCATCGTCGCAAATTCAAGATTGCCCATCCTTTGAAGGTGTGCGCCTTTGCCAAACATTCTCACCCTCCAGTAATCGCTGCGCAATATCGGTGCAGGATTGCAACGAGAGATGTCTGTTCCAGAGATCTTGCAGGTCTGCAGAGTGAAGAGTGTCCAGCTATCTTCGAGACGCCGACGTTTGACGGCGCCCAGGCTTTAGCTTACTACATATACGTAGCACAATCAAACACAAGTCTTGGTATCGAGAGCAACTGAACATCAACGCCGCAGTGTTCGGAGGAGATTCCCGATTCATAGCACGACAACACTTCTCCCCAGTCATACGCATTGGTCTCTCTCTCACCCTACCCATAGTCGATCACGCTGATCCAGCTATCATTCTAGCGTTCGTGACTGTGGTTACCGCTGCGACGGCTCTCATCGAGGTCACACCGCCCAGAGAAGGAGAAGGTAAAGGTGGAATCGTCCTATTAGCAGGGCCAAATCAAAGAGAATGTGTTCAAAGGAGTCACCGCGACAGAGCTCCCGAAGGCGAACTCCACGTTGATCACGTGGCCCGGCGGAGGACCCTTAAAGAGGTCGACCCAAGGAGCACATGGACAAGATGATGGTCTTGGCAAGAGATGAAATAGTGAGCGAAAAGGGTTTCTCGTTTCCGCTTTCGTACATCTTCATGAACCAACAACAAAACCACTGGCTTCACAACGGTAATACCTTCGAACTATGACCTATGAGATTTCCGATCTTGATATATTCAAGTTCTCTAAAAAGTTGCCATGAGCTGCCGGGCTAGTCCATCCATCTACTAGTCATTGTTACAGTAGCCGCCTTCCCAGCATGGATAACCAGAAACTCTCAGCTGCTCCCTCCGCTGCAGAAGTAGAGAATATTTCCAACACTCCAAGATCATCCGCGAAAGCAGAACTCTCCTCTATTCCCACCAGAAAGGGAAATCACGAGATGAATCGGGTATAAGAATCCCTCGTTCGCAGGGGGTCAGATGTTGTGCAACCACACCGCAGAATGCTGCTGCCAATGAAAACCTCCACCAGCGATCCAGAATCTTTGTTGCAAGTCGCAATCGGACAACGTCCTTTCCGCCCTTTGCGCCCTCCAGCGGTTGACCTGCGATTCGCTGGCGAAGGGGATGCTAGGGCGGTCGATCGCGTAGGGCGCGGTAAGAAGAAATGTGGAAAACGAAGGCTAGAATAATCGTCGGCCTGCTTACGAGCCTCATATGCCGCGAATTCCCTTCGACATTCCTCCGCCTGGCTACATATGTACCACAGCATCGGGGGTGTTGAGCTAAGATGGTGATTGCAGCTGGTTTTCGGCGCTTGGTGGTGAGACTGTCCGGCGAGGTTCGTCAGATTGTGCGGAGGCTGATGAGAATAGAAGTATTGAGAGGATAGCGGGCGAGAGGCTGCGGGTTGAAGCGACTAGACTGAGGAGTGTTAAGGGGATATCATAAAACCATGCCATAGATGCTTGAGGGATATTGTGATGAGGTTTCAAAGAGAGTCTCGAGAGTATTATGATTTGATGTCTCCAAGGCTGACCCTCGACGACTTACCCACGAGGCACCTACCTCGTGTGTTATACAACTCCATTCTACATCACTATCACTATAGAAATCCAAAGAGAGCGATTGAATCATACGGGATAAAATGGGCTAGGCAGGGACCATTTGTATTTGTGATAAATCATAATTGTGCTCAGGAGGAAGGGGCCAACTAGGACCTGAGCAGCCACTGCTTAGGTCCAAAGATAGCAACGCACTTCTGAGGGGCTCACTTTCTCTGTGATTATGTGGAAATTATGGACAGATTAGAAAAAACAAGGTTAAGAGTGGGAAGGATCGATCGTCCCACACCATCAGAGCAAGTCCACTTTCAGCCACAGGTCTTTCGCCTGCTGTCAAAGTAAACAATGCTTCCTCATAGTTAAATGCAGATATCATGCTGGACTCCAAGTCGGCGCATGCAGAAATTGATCAAGGATTTCAGAGAGATAACATCATTTACCCTCTTACCGATTGTGAAGACGCGGTCTACAACAAAGATCGATAAATAGCAGATGCTAATGATCTCTTCTTTCAGCGCAACGGTGTTTGCAGAGAGACTCACAACCCTTGCCGAGTTGAGGCTGTATCGACCATGGTCAACAACTTATGGCAGTTCAGATCTGGAGGAATCGAATTCCTCTAAGATCCATACAGAGTCAATCAATAAATACTAGCCGGAACCAAAACTCTTCCAAGTCGTGTAAATAAGGTGGCATCAATGCGGCCTTCCCTGACCTGTGAACCATTTGTAACACCAATTCCTTACCTGCAGCCGAGGCGGAAATAGGGGTTTGGCTTCCTTGTAACCGAGACGCTCTCCTGCACACAGGCTGCTCACCCGTCCCTGCAGGGTTTAGAACAGCTGAAGAGGAGCTGTTGGAGTTTCGAACTGCTGAATAATATACGGATCTATCGCCTAAGTAGTGTTTTGAAAGCAAACGATGGCCATCAGGTTGATGTACCACCAGTACCGTAAGTCCGACTGACGTCAAGCTACATAGCTTCACTATTAACGCCGACCCCGCCTCTGAATAAATTAAAAGGTTTGAGACCTGCACGCACCTCATCTTCGCAACAAGTCAAACTGCAGCTTCGAAACTTTTATAACTATGCCGAACTTGATGAAATATACCAATCTTGGCCAGTCCGGTCTCAAGGTTTCCCGCATATGCGTCGGATGCATGTCATTTGGCGATCGCCGTCGCATCCCATGGGTTACCGAGGAGAAAGACGCCCTGCCAATCCTCAATGCTTGCTTTGAAGAGGGCATCAACTTCTATGACACGGCCAACACCTACTCGAACGGCGTCTCCGAGCAGATTTTAGGCAAAGCCATCAAGGAGTATCAATGGCCTCGTGAGAACATCGTCATCGCCACGAAGCTATGGGCTCCGGTGGGGCACATCAAGGATGGAAAGTTTGAGAATACACTATTGATGTCAGCCGAGGAGCGGGATCGAGGTGGATATGTCAACGCCTATGGCTTGAGCCGAAAGCACATCTTTGACTCTGTGGATGCGAGTCTGAAGAGGTTGCAGCTGGATTACATCGACTTGCTGCAAATCCACCGCTTTGATCCTAACACGCCAGTCAAGGAGACTATGAAGGCTTTGCATGATATCGTGGAGAGTGGGAAAGTGCGGTATATTGGCGCAAGCTCGATGTGGGCACATCAACTCTTGGAGATGCAATATACTGCTCGCATGAATGGATGGACAGAGTTCATCAGCATGCAGAACCTGCACAATGCGACGTACCGCGAAGAAGAGAAGGAGATGATTCCATCGCTTCAGAAATTTGGGATGGGCATGATTCCTTGGAGCCCAGTCGCGATGGGATACTTGACGAGACCGCATGACAAGTTCGTGGAGACTGACCGTGGAGTTTCTATGGATGGAAAATTTCTGGGCCATGAGTACACAGCGGCGGATCAGAAAATCAACAAGCAGATTGAGGAGATCGCCAAGAAGAGAGGTACGAGCATGGCCATCGTGGCCATTGCCTGGAGTTTGAGCAAGCCGTATATGACATCGCCCATTATTGGAATGAGTAAAGTCGAGCGAGTCAAGGAAGCCGTGGAGGCTGTGAATTTTGAGCTGTCGAAGGAGGAGGTTGAAAGTATTGATGTGCTGTACGAACCAAAGAAGAAGATCGGCTTCTCGTAGTCAATAACCTCTTGAGTATTGGAGTAAGCCGTTGAAGGTAGACGAGGGGAGAAAAGGGGCATCCTAGGCAGCCAAATTTGAAGCGAGGTGTTGAAGTGAATTCATGTTGAATCGAGCGAGTGATATAACTTCATTACTTAGCCAATATAATATTGAGCTAGTTGATTCCTAAGTACAGCTATGACCGTCGACTTTCTCAACCAATCTTTTTCTCAACTTTCAGCACACCGATGAATGAATCCTGCTTAATGATGGCGCAACGTCTTGACGTTCTCCCAAGCAGCATGCCTAAGTCTTCTGATAATGCTACAGAAAGTCTGCCTCTCTCTATCATGTAAGTCCCCTCCTTTCTTCTTGCATGCTGAAAAGTGAAATCTAACAGCTTTCAGAGAACCGCAAACATTCGTGGTCATCTATGTTGACAACCCAGAAGAGAGAAGAGCCTACGCTATTCACAAAGAGCTGCTATGCCGCCACTCTCCCTTCTTCTCTGCTGCATTCAACGGCAGGTTTCTCGAAGGACATAATCAAGTCATGTTCCTCGAAGATGTCTCCAGGTACGTTTAGAAATCTATGCCTGCTTTTCGAACAGCCATATGACCTTACAGATCACTTGTTAACTTTGATCCCCAGAACACTGTTCGATCTTCTTGTACAATGGTTGTACACAGGCAAAATCTTCCACTTTGCTAAACCTTCGTTGAAGACTATCAGTGCTCTGATCGACATCGCTGATCGATTCCTGATGTTGGGTCTCGAGCAACATGCATACAACCTCTTCAGCTACTACATCTTGCGTGCCATAGCCGACGAAAATTCCATTGAAGATCTGTTGGCTCTAATTGGCTACCTGTACGCAAGACCGGAGAACGGAAAGCGCGACTTGAAGCAGCGCCTGGCTGGACTAATCGCCAGGGAGGGTTTCGGTGGCGAGTACTACGATCGGATGAAATGGGCCCTTTTCGAGCGGTGGATGTGGAGAGCGCCAAAGCAGATGGTGGTCGATGTGGTTGACTGGCTGGAGTTCTTGCAGATGGAGAGGATGAACGAGCTGGAGGCTTTTCCTGGTGTCAATGTGGTGGACTGTAGGGATTTCAAGGGTCCTCCTGCGCTCCTTGAAGAATATTTGAAGAAAGAACGGTACTGGCAGGGATTGATGGAGAAGATTGACAGGGTAAATGAAGTGCTGTTGCCGAGCAAGACAAAGTATAGGAGTATTGGATGAACAGTGTCAGTGGTAAGCCAGAGTACGAAGCAAATAAGTACCCTTTCAATGTATTAGGAAATCCAAGTTGTTGTTACCAATTCATTTCCGTTATACATGAGAAGAAATGTGGGCTGAGAATGCTCTCCTTTGCTGATCTCTCTGTTTCATTCGTTGACCAAGTGAAGTTACACTTCTGCCTTGGCCATATCCTAGGCGCTACCAAATCCATCGCCAATCTCATTTCTTCCTAAACCACATTTTGAGGCCTTCCAGCCCCCGGTATCCGCTAAGAAAAACGCTTCACTCCATTCGAAACTCCTAACTCCACCAATGACCCAATTTCATACAAGAAATACCCTAGGACGAGTTCTTCCTCCCCTTGATACTGCTGATTCTGTCCCTGAAAGCACGCTTCAACTTCGATGATCCAGATGAGATGCTGCTTCGACCGCTGTAGGTCCGGTGTTGGTGGTAATACGTCTCATCCAAGTTCGGATTCGAGCACTCATCAATGAGGGGTGTTGGTCGTGGGCGTGAAGTGGAATAACACGAGGTTCTCGAGCCGTGCATGTGCATTGAGAGGTATTCCGCCGTGGTATTTGGTGGGAGGACAATTGCGAAGGCTGACATTGCAGACATTGTGAAGGCGACAAGAAATAGTAGTGGAGGACTTGTTTTGATGCTGATGTGGATTTTGAGAGAGAAAAGCTTTGCAGTAGCCAATTGAGAGTGTGAGATCGGAGAGACGAACTGCTGTTGAAGCTTGGGAAAAACAACTGTCTTGCGAAATGAAATATGGAAAGTTTGGACGGTGTTCTTTAATATGTACTGACCGATCTGACATTCAGATGTTTTATATTTTTACAAGCTTTTTGATCCTCATTCCTTTGGAGTCGCAAGGCTGAAGCATTTGTCTGACTATTTTGATAATCTGACCGGAGGGCTGTGCTGACAGCCTCGTGGAATCGCTAAACATCGAACACGGATCAAGGAGTGGCGTGCAAAATACCAAGGTCAGCAAGATCTACAGCCTTCTTGTGCTTTTGACGTAATTAAAAATAGCTCCGCATCCATACCTCCGTAGATCCCAAGATCACGTGGCATTTGCCATCACACACAACTTGTCTCTCAACATCTCGAGCGTATGAACAAGAGCAAATATCTCACAGCATACTTTTCGATATCCTCACATGCCAACGTACCATTTGAGTGTTGTTGCATGGTTGGGGCAGGTCACGTTGAGGGTCACGTGATGGTCTATACATATTTATAACCAATTAACAATTCAATCTTTTGATCTAAAGTAAAAGCGAAGTCCATCTCAGGCACATCCCTTTCTCTCAGCATCCATCTCAACCTAAATTAAACTCACTTAACTAAGTACAACCCAAACATCCCCTCTCCTATCTCACATCTCGGCAATCCAAAATCCAAAATCCAAAATCCAATATCATATCAGCATCCTCCGATCCGTCTCAAACAGCCTCATCTTAATCACAGTGCGTCGTAAACGATATAGATTATGGGTGTAGTGCCGAACACGCAGCCTGGCTCTCCAAAAGCGGCTACCCAGGTAGAAGCAGGCGTGTCTCGTTTGCCTTTCAGAACAAGATATCGTAGAAATCAGGATCATTGATGTGAACTCCAGCAGGGCATGCGAAGCGCAGGACCTAGTTCCTCTCATATCACTAACGGCATGAAGCTTTAAGAACGATATCTACCATATTTCTTGTGCTAGTGATTAATCTTAGCTATACTGTCCACAATCGGTGGCATCGTAGTGGAAAACTGTACCAGTGCGTGAGCGCGGCTAGTTATGGGTCAGGAAAAGCTGTGTGGGGACTGAAATGCAGCCGATGGATTACAGGTGGGGAAATAGACAACATGATGATTGAAAATCCATTAATAGGTTGTTGAGGAGGAGTTACCAGTAAGATGGCCCTTACGAAACGATATTTGAGCTCGTCCTGTTGGTCTTCAAGGTTGAAGTAGATGTTATACCACTCTAGAGAAATGCAGAGATCGATAGAGGATCTCGGTGGGTGTATACAGCAATCTCTTGTTTCTGTGAGGCAAGCTGATCTTCCAGTACTGTAGGTGCCATTAAACACCTCGCGTTTTCGGCCAGATACGAAGCTACCCGCCTGGATGCATGAAATCTCCGGATTTTTTCTGCGGAATGTAGTGGTTTCCCATAAAGGATTGGCCTGTGAGGAGGAGCGGGAAGGGGGTTAACTTGAAGAAATTGATTATTATCAGTGGCAGCGAGGCACATGGCAATGAGGCGAAAGCGGCAGTTAATGTCAACGCGTTGAGATTATCTACCTTGAGCAAAATCCACAAGCTATCAACTCTCTATCTCTACTTTCAACAACCAACTTCTTCTTCCCCATATCCACAAAAGCGCAGTAAAGAAAAGCAAACGAAGAATCAACCCATCGATACCTCAAACCGTTCAGCGGCGAGCATATAACAAAAGGGCCTCCAGCCTATTCACAGAATCCTGTGACCCTTCCAACCACAGGTCACCCCCCTCATAATATGCAAAGAACAAGAAGTCCATCACCAGGAACAACTTCCACCCACCGATCTCCCCACCAAAAAAAACAAGATACAACAAGTTGTATGCAAAGACACCAAGCTCACCAGGAGATCCTAACCATCATAGCAGCAAACCAGCACACCATTCGAAGTGAAGCAAAACGGGGTATAGGCGAATCAGAAAAAGGTCGAGGATGTGGGAAGGGTAGTTTTCGTATAATCACTCATCCATAGAAGTACGTATTTAAAATTCGTCGAGCCGTAAATGTCCACCTCTCAAAGAGAGGCTGAACGCGTGAAGAAGGAGTTTGACGAACGCATCGAAGAGTTTGGGAAAAAAGACGTCGCATCAAAGAGTTCGTTCCATCAGCAAAGGAATGTTGGGCGTTGTCCGGCGAGATATTCGCATTGTTCGGCTGCGGAAAAAATTGGAGAATGTAAATAATCCTGCAGAACAACATCGCCCCATCAAGCCGTTGCGGATTATAGGAAGACTGCGGCGAGCATCACTACCATCCCTGCGCTTCCCGCATAGATTGAGTTGAGCGATGAAGCGGCGCTTATGAAGTTGGACGGGGAAGTCGAGGTAGCCTGTGCGCTGCTGCTGCTTGCACTGAATGCGCCAGTTGAATATGCGCCGGTTGAATTTGCGCCAGTGCCAACAGCTGTTGGGCCTGCGATTGAGGTGCTGTTATAAGCAGGATAAGTCGAAGTGACAGACGCGACAACTTGAGAGACAGTGATCGTTCGGGTCTGCGTCGCAGTCGAGGTGAGAGTCGTCGTAGAGGAGTCTGCGGCGACAAGAAGAGGGAGGAGGAGGAGCGCTGAGACAGTTGGGAACTTCATTTTGACAGGTCGCAATGTATGTGCCAAGTGTTGTAGGATATGCGAAAGTAATCGTAAATCTTATTGATCAGAAGAGATCTGAGGGTATGTGTGCGTATTGTTTCGAGTTGTGTGCTTTGCGCTGCGACAATAGTCTCTCGGCGACTGGACTCAAAGAGTGTGGGTGGATAGGATGTGCTTGCGGGTATTTCGATAATGGATAGTATTGATATCTTTCAAAGACAATAGTAGACTTTGCCAACGAAGTCTTTTGGGAGTGGTGTTTGAAGAGAGTGAAAGGTGAGGGGAGATGTAGGAGGAAGAAGGATGGTGAAGCGAAGATTGGGCGAAATAGACGAGATGGGATCGGGAGGGGGGATGTGTTGACTAGGCGGGCCGGGACTTGACACGAAAATTGCTGGCGACCGGGGGTTGCCCCAGTCAACACAACATCACAAGCAGATTTTACATATCTCATACTACACCACTACAAGCAAATGGACCACAAGATATGTGAGTTCTCTCCATGTAATGTCCAGAAGTACATCTGGGATCATGATGCGATACCAGAAGTCTGGGAAAAAGAAGGGTCTCCCAGCAGTTCTTGGCATACAGTACTTCGTACACATGTCGATTCCGGGGTAGCTCGCCTCTACAGCACCTGCAGGGCATTCATCTCAGTTCTTCCAGGGGGCAGATTTCAGGCCCTTTGTCCCTAGGAGTTCCCTAGAAGTCCCTTGAATGCCCTGAGAGCAAGCACTGCTGAGCGTACGCAGTCGCCATTGTAGTCCCCGCCGCTCGGCCATGCACCAGATGCGTTGTACTTAATCTTAAAATCCCAGGCTAGAAGAGCACATCCCTGGCGTCAATCCATGCGTTGTCTAGGATAATCTGCTACACTGCACGTTTGATAGGCTGCGTCCAGACAAGGCGTACCTTAGTGGCCGTCGTTCCTGGATTAGGCGCACTCTAGAGGAAACGGTGCCTGGATATTGGGAGCTGTCATCTTAGGAGCGAAAAGTTTGCCGACGAGATTTTCGAAAAAGCTTGCCAACGACATTTTGACGTCAACCTTGTGGGGACTCCGGAATCGGGAGAAGACTCTACTGCGACTTCTGCGAGTCACGACCATCCTCAGCTTCATCGGAGGGCGAGACGTGTACAAAGTACGAAAGAACACACCAACGCATGAGTGTGTGTACAGCACAGAGCTCCTCCTCTGTGTTTTGGTCTGATCCGCCCGTGCCTCTCTACTGTGCCACCCAATTTTGTGCGCCGTGGCCCACAGCATCCTTCCCCACAAGCCCGAGTGGAAATGGATGATTTGAGGTTGATTGCGCCAATCTCACGAGATGAGATTCATTTGCGTGGCGGTTACGGCCTCCGGCTTTCCACCCCTTTCAATCATAGGCACCCTGTTCTCGCGTCCTTTGTACTCCTCAAGGCAAGCAAACCTCCATTGTCTTAAAAAGCAACTTGTATTGGATGGCTTGCGACTAGTGCTAGACGAGATGTCGAGGCTTTCCAGTCGAGAGCAGCAAAGGGATCATCCGCCACAGTAACATCATTCTCACTCTGAATTTGCTTTTCAATGGCCAAAAGTCCTCAAGGCTTTCTTGAATCTTCCACTCAAATCCACCTCTCCAATCTTCTATTCATTGTTCAGCATCTTAAAACCTGGTCAAGTCCCTTTCGGCCGTCCATCCCTATCATCAAATCTCGCTCGGAAACAATAGTTCGTCTCATGAGACAAAAGAACGTCAAACCGCCAGTGTGAGACATCGTTGGTCAAGTTTGATGGTCAAAGAGGAGCGCGGTACACAACCGCCACTCTCAAACAGCTTCTGCCTCGAGTTTGCCCACCCCTGGCCAAAGCGCTGGGAACGCGAACCATAAAGCTTCCTGAGACTAGGGCACCACGCGGTGTTCTTTGTTTGATGAGCAGTGGGGAGTTAACGATGAACTTTGGGAAGTTGGGATGAAAATGATAATGGAGGAGTTGTTGCATCTTAGTTGATCATGTCACGTGAATATCACGCAAGCCATGCAAAGAGGTTCAAGGCATTGATTTGAGTACCACTCCTAGCCTCCCCGAACTAATGATCCACACATAAAATCACACCATATTAGCCACGAACGTCGCAACCTTCGTCTGCTTAGTCATCTTTACCTCAGTAAGAACCTGAACTCCCACTAAATGATACCTTGGCACTTTGGACCTACCTTTGTCCCAAAGACTCAATCTCCCCTGATATGCCCTCGCTTTTTCAGGCAGCGGACTCGATTCTGGCAGCTCTCCCCTTCTTCTTTCGTTACAGTCGATCTTCCATTCCGCATGTGCCACAACAGCAGCTCGGCTCACAATCCTTCCTGTTCACGTGCCTGTTTCAGTAAAGCGAGTGCCTTCTTCGAAGATCAATATCTTGACACTTCAGTAAAGAGGGGACTTTGAAAATGGAAAAGGCCATTCAGAAGATGGCTAGCTACCAATTAGTGACCTTTTCTCCGCTCGAGCGTTCATTCGCTCACGGTTTACAGCATGTGGTTGTTCTGAATCCTATCGTAGGCGTTGCAAGTCTCCCAAAGCCCTCACCCCAAGCTCTTCGATGCTCATACAATAATGGCAGGGGAACAAAAACCTCTTTCGAAATGAAATCGAAGTCGCCATTGCTATGTGAAGGAGAAGTAATGAAGCCAATGAAACTGCTTGTTATGATTTGAAGTGCGTTTTCCTTACTGTGAACTTACGTTGTCTGCGACTCAATTAGACATCTAAGAGCACTCCAAGCGCTCGAAATTGTGGAGCGATTTGGTACACGTCTGCGAGAATGTTTCGAAAAAAATAGAATTCTGCCTTCAAGATCTTATTTGTTCGATCCCTTGGAGAACGACGCTTTGCCCTACTCCCCGAGATGGTCAGAAGTTCTGAGCGGCTGGGAATCAATAAACAGAGGCGGAGCTCGACAGGAGCAGATGCATGAATTCTGCAATGGATAGAAGAATATACTGGGAGAATGGATAAACAGCTATCCATAAAGATCCTTCACCACGACCTCAAGCTTGGCTGAAGGCTTCTGCTGCCAAGCAAATTAGCGAGAACCTCCCTTAAAGCACAAGCGAAGTTACAATTTTATAGAAAGGGGCTAAAGCATCGCAACGAAGCATTGAATTTCCGATTCTTGGACGAGTGTTGGTCAGTTGGAATCTAATGCATCATTTCACATCATGATATCATCACGTGTCAGGAAGACCCCAAACTTTGACCCTTGTCAGAACGCACCTCGTGCATGGGATCAGCATCTCTTGTATCTTATGACGCTCCGACTCTTCCGGCAAAATTTCCCTCGATCGTCCTTCGACAATAGCCATCCAGCAGAATGACCCAAGAGTGTTCAAAATGAGACGGAGGACGCGGAAGGCTCTCGTGCAACTGATCTTGTTCGTGGGTGTGCTTTGCCTTGTTCTATTTCTAAACCGTCCCCAATCCAAGAAGACCTTCGGATGGAATAAGGTTCGCTACAGAACATCCTCCACCACGCTACCCGAGGCTCGTGGTCTCTGTCCTGGCTTGGCAGGTACTTCAAAGCCAGCATTAGTTGTAGCCAGACTTTCGACTGACGGTGATCCTAAATGGCTCGACTCGTTGGGCGATTATTATCACCTCTGTGTCTACGTCGTCGACGCACCGGCTGACATGACCTCCACCCATCTACAAATTCCGAAAAACCGTGGTCACGAGGCAATGGTGTACTTGACCTTCCTGATTGACAATTACAAAGACATCCCCGCAGCAGGGGCAGTTTTCGTGCACGGCAGCCGCTGGGCGTGGCACAATGATGCTCCTGACTATGACAACGCTGCCCTCCTCGCCAAGTTGAACATGACTACGGCGCTCGCTACAGCTGGATATCACAATCTACGATGTGACTGGAGTCTCAGCACGTGTCCACTATCAACACCACCTCAAGGAAGCTTGGAGACATCAATGCAAGCTGTACTCGAGCCTTGGGATGCCCGCGCGGTATCTGATGCGGCGCTGCCGCGCGCTCTAGAGACTATCTTCGGCGGCGACGAGGATGCCTCACCCGATGGCGGTGGAAAACTTCTTCTACGTCGCACCGATGCAGTTCGCGCGCAGTGCTGCGCACAATTCGCTGTCGCTCGAGAACGTGTTTGGCAGCATTCTCGTGAAGAGTACGTTGCTTTGAGACAATGGCTACTTGACAGTAACGCTGCTCCTCTCGACGACCGCGTGGCAGGCCGGATTTTGTCTTATGTGTGGCATATTCTTTTCATATATCAGGGTGTTTCAGAGAGCGACATCGATCTAGAACGTCTGAATATAGCCGCATGTCCAAGTGCCTCCGAATGCTATTGCCGATTGTATGGACGTTGTGGATTAGAGCACTGTAGTCTTGGGAGCTGTCATGGGCAGTACAAACTACCTCCAGAGCTGAAACTCCCGGCTGATTGGGGAGCTTTGCATTCATGAGCCTGTGGCATATGAAGCATAGGGTTATCTGTGGTTGAATTCAGGGGAATAGAACACTTACTACCTTCCAAAAAGCATGGCAACTTCACCTCAAATAGTCCGTTATCCACGTCGATTGGTTTCTAGTTCTGGAGAAAAAGGCTTGGCTCTTCCAAAAACATCTCTCGATGCTGGCTGTGACATCCCTTGGCCCTTCTTCTGCCATCTAAAATCCAATTCCAGGTGTTCCATATCGATCGTCTTCTGTCCCAAAGCTGTCTTACTGTCAATTAACTTTTTCCTCTTGCAAATTTCGTGTTTCGATTGTTTGAAGAACCCTCGACACTCTGATCAGCGCGGTATCCGTAGTACAAGCGGCAACAGAAGTGTAGACTTCCACAACATGGACAAGAGTCAAATCAGTACCATTTGCTTTCGCCCCAGAATACGAAAACTCAAGAGAGGCTAGCCTTTGTAAAGTCGTCGTCAAGTCATTGGAGAAAACTAATCACAGAGCCTCATTCAGAGATTCAGAGGTTGGAGGACACTTGGCCAAAGTCAAAGCGGTGCCAAAGTACAGATATTTGCTCTGAATAGCGAGCTGCAGGGCCTTTTCAACTTTGTCATCCGTATCTGCACTGGATTTACAGAGGCGGAAAACCACCTCGAGGGACCTAGCACCGACACTTGTCTAAAGAGCGCCTGTCAAGCTTTCCTCGGTGACATGCGGAAGGCTTATGATAAGAGACACCAAGTATTCATTGAAATCTGGTACGGCTGGAATTGACATGGTGTCTGAGTGCTGGCAGGTACTCCTTGTCGAAAGGCAAGCTGATGATATCTAGATTGAGGCATGATACTCTTATCCCGATATTAAGAAACCCCAGTCGATTGGCATAGGGTATCAAGAGTCTTGCCGTCCCTACATTCCAAAGCTTTGTAGCGGTTGGTAGACGGTCTGTTTCTTCAACTTCTTCCACGCCTCCGTACTCCGAGTGAGATTCATATTGCCGTCTTAGACATGAAGAAGGTCCGGCAAGACTTCGATGACTCCAGAGAACTCCTATCATGCGGTGCAGCTGATAGAGCGGTAAAGTTACCTTGGATTTTACGTAGATAGCGAAATCGATTGAAAGATCGGAGTTTCAGATATGCGTGAATTGAAATATGATACGATAAGGAAACAGAGTTGTCCTCCGTAAATTTGAAATTGCTGCAAAATCACTGGACCTCGCGTCGCGTCCGCCGCCCCGAGCCCCACTGCTTGTCCCTGAAGCTTCGAAAATTGAACAACTGCGATTCTTTAACACAAGAGCAACCAAATCGCAATGCTGACGGTTCGTAAACTTCCCAGGGCATGCCAATCCTGCCGCCTGCAGCTCCTATCACTTTTTGAGCATGGCTTCACTAAATCAACCACCGGCCCCTTTACCCGGTCACGATATTCGACCTCAGTTCGCCCCAATCCCCGAAGGTTCGAGTCGAATGGATCTCTGCGAAGGCTATCCACAACGAGATGTCGTGCGCAGGATGTTCCCAAAGATATGCCAATGCCAAATCAACACACTGCAGCAGATATTGAGTCGATAGTCAGGCAGGCAAGACAGACGTTTGGGGAGACGCTGCCCAAGGACTTTTTAACGTCTGAAGAATACGTTCTGTACAAGCGATTATACGGACCTCCACTACGAGAAACAAACAGGGATGATCTGATGTATTTGCCAGATAGCTCAGAGGATATCGAGCCAGAGAACGTTCGAAATGTGCTCTTGAGGGAGAATGGCAATGGCGAATTTGAGGAAATCGAGTACGACCCAGAATTAGGATTCTCAATCATCGAAGATGGCCCAGAAATAATTGCGCCTGGTGAAGAGGAGCCCGTACCTGAAATCGCTGATGGTCTAAGCGAAATAACTATGGAAATGGAGGACCCCGAACTTATTGTTGGAGACTATAAGGAGGTCGAGGTTCAGGCGAAGAATCAGAGGGAGATTGACGCGATAACTCGATTGCAACGGGATATGGATGCGGCTGCGGCACGACCAACTGAGGAATTTGAGGAATTTGATGAAGAGTTTGAGAGGGAAGAGGAAGAAGAGTTTGAAGAAGAGGAGGAGGAGTTAGACGAAGACGATGCAGATGGTCTTGCAGGATCAGACGATTCTCGCACCCACCCTCATACCATGACTGGCCGATCTGGAACGATACCAAGCACTCTATTCCTTCCACGAGAACAATTCGTAGAACCGATCACGGAACTTTTGGGTCGAACGAATAAGAAGCATCTTGCTGAGGCAGCGGAAAGAGCATTTGGTGGCAAAGGACTTCCACATTCTACTTCTACAGCTCCACCTGAGAAACTCTTTCCCCAGAAACACATTGGTCTGGATGCTGCACAGCATAAAATGTCTGATATCGAAGCAGATGCATACCTCGCTGGGGTGATGCCCGGGACGTATGCATCTGTAATGAGCGTGTTGGTTGAGGTGCGGAAGCGCCTTGGAAGTGAGTGGCTCAGAGATCTGATATCTAGAGATGGTGGCGAAGGGCCCAGAATGCTCGATGCTGGCAGCGGAGGCGCTGGTACTGTCGCATGGCGTGAGATATTGAAGGCGGAATGGGAAGTCCTGAAGGAAGAAGGCCGTGTTAAAGGGGATCGTGCCCCTTGGGGGAAGTCTACAGTCTTGACTGGACCTTCAACTCTGCGACACCGAGTCTCGCGATTCCTCCAGAATACAACGTTTCTTCCTCGTCTTCCTGACTATATTCATGCTGCTAACTCAGAGGAACTTCTATTTGGGGCACCCGCTCAGGGCCGGAAGGCCTACGATATCATCATTGCTTCACATTCGCTCTTTCCGTTAAAAGAAGACTTTCGGCGGAAGAATATGGTTCACAACCTCTGGTCCCTCCTTGACCCAAACGGTGGTGTATTGATTCTCGTCGAAAAGGGTCTTCCACGAGGGTTTGAAGCTATCGCTGGAGCGCGAGATCTACTTTTAGACTCTCGCATCGCATCCCCTGGCCAAACCTCAGTTGAGAACGAGATCCAGTCACCATTGTCAGACCATTCGCGCTTCTACGAAAAGGAGAAAGGCATGATTATTGCTCCATGTACTAACCACAAGGCCTGCCCAATGTATCCTATTCCCGGCCTCACAACCGGTCGGAAGGATTATTGCCACTTCAGCCAACGATATATCCGTCCACCATTCCTTCAAAACGTGCTGGGCGCAAAGGGCCGTAACCACGAAGATGTCAAGTTTAGCTATGTCGCTGTCCGTCGTGGGGTCGACTTAAGAAATCTTGAATTACATGGTGATTTAGCTACAGACCAGGCTTTCGAAGGCTACGAGGACCACGACCTTCCTGAAAATGGACTTGAAAATGTTGCCGAGTCAGGCGATGTCAAGTTCAACGTTTTCTCACTTCCCCGAGCTATCCTCCCTCCTCTGAAACGACGGGGTCACGTCACGCTTGATCTTTGTACCCCTTCTGGCAAACTTGAGCGCTGGACTGTACCCAAAAGCTTCAGCAGAGCAGCATATAGGGATGCTCGAAAATCGCAATGGGGCGATCTTTGGGCGTTAGGAAGCAAGACTAGAACGCCGAGAAGTCCGAGACTTGGGAGGAAAGCGGAAGATGGTGGACCGGCCGTGAAGGTCAAAGGCATAAGGGATGGTAAGATGGGAAAGGGTGGAAAGAAAATGAAAAAGAACAAGTTCAATATTGTCATGGGCAAGGATGGATATGAGGGTGTCGAAGTGGATCGAAGTCAGGCAAAATTTGTAACGCCACAGAAGAGAACGAAGGGTGGAAGAGTATATAAGCCGGAGAAGCCTATCACTGAGGATGATTTCTAGGAGGTCGACTTCCTAAGCCCTGGCGTTCTTGGATGCGAACGATCTCTACTCTACGATCTGTATAAAACTGTATCTTAGCATCACGGCAGAAATCAAACGCTGTGCGTTCAATCACTACTTGAGTCAAAGAATGTCGGGGTCCTGCGTTATCCCTTGCACACGTCTTTCATTCCTCGCGTCGGTCTCATCAGAGCGCGATTACGAGATAAATGTTCAGCGAACCCCCAGTTCTCAATTCCCAAGTCCTCAAGTCTTCTCTCATTGATAGTTACGAGGACAAGTAAGAACTAATTCGCAAGCCATCATTATTCGAGACCCCGCCATATTCAACTATGATTGATATTTCATCATCATTGAATCTTAATTCGTAAGATGGTCTCCTCGATATCTTTCACCATGAAACTGATGGTCCTCCAGCCCCGTCGAAATCGCACCTCCCTCCCAGCCAACACCACCATCAACACTGTGGCCCCTCCCATCAACCCTACCTCCCAATCTGAGCTTCGCCCTCAACCTCCTAGCCTTTCTATCGGCCTTCTCATTTCTCATAATCCTCGCCATCTATCTACGTCGTCACTACGGACGGAGAAACCTTGGATTCGACATGGAGCGCCAATCTGGGTCAGGAGCGTACGCGAGATTCGGTCTAAGGGTGCTCCGAAGAGGTCAGGAGGATAGGGCTGGGTTTCACAAATTAAGGAATAGTCCTAGGAGGGTAAAGGGCGTTAGGGAGGGACGGGTAAGGATATGGGAGGATTGGGTGGAGAGAGGTGAGAGGGGACGGGAAAGAGAAATGAGGCGGGATAGGGAAAGGCATATCGAAAGGGGAAGGTATGAATCACGTTGAGATCATTTTTGATCTTCTAAATCTCATAATGGTTGTAGGATGTAATTTATTATTTATTCTTCTTCTTAACGACGGTTTAGTCATGGTTTCATGGGCTCTCTTAAGTGATGAAATCAAATGGCGGCTCAATCGAATAGGTCATTGCGTCTTAGAAGCTTGTTTTTACTAAGGAACCATCAAGCTTGTTTAGGAGGCTGAAGTGCGAGGACAGACGTTGAGATCTGGGACGCTTGAACATCGATGAAGGGATTCGCTTCTTATTCCGAGATAATTTGAGGAATATCGAACGTGGCACTTATTGCCGAAGGAACCTCGCATCAAGAATTCCATTGATATTGCTAGTTTCGGGTTCTGGAAGCATTCTTGAGCTGAGCTGGAACTCTCGTGCATTCGAAAGGCCGAGAACTCATAGGGCTAATATGTTGGGAAGTAGAGAAGGCAGTCTAGAACGTGGCGCCAGATAGGTGATTCACTGGAGGATGTTCCATCTAATAATGTTTTATGCTTCACATTCCTTCTACATCAGATGCAAGGATTTCTGTCAACTGGACAATAACTTCTCTCATTCTGTGGAATTTGACAACAGAATCTACGAACCTATGGAAGACTTCATGAGATATCCAGTAGCTAGAAGTGACCATACTCGACTTTCATTTGCTCCATATCATCCATTCATTCTCAAATAAAGCTAGGCATTTGTGTTCCCTCATATGTTTGGGCATCTCTTCCTCTCCCCCTGAACTCAATCCAGCCACATCAATTGTTTGTCTAACAACAAGCGCGGCAGCATTCTAGGCATGCAAGGCCCTCGAGGCTATTTGGATGTCAGCTTCATCCAAAAATACACAGCAAATGGTAAGGAGTTGAAAGAATGCATTTTACCAATCACATGCAAGACCACCTCCGCGCATGGAGACTTCGGGCTCAGCTGTCATGTTGACTGTCGGCCTCTGATTGATCGTACATGGTAAGCATAAACTTAAAGGAGGGAAGATGGGGTGTGGGGTTTGCTTGGCATTGAACGTACAGGCTGTTCGACAGTAACTTGACTGGGGGTTTGAGCAACCATCTCCGCGGTCTGAGATTGGTAGGGAGTCTCGGACGATTGAGGCATATTGTTATTGTAGATAGAAGCTAGAAGGACTTGGTTTTTGAGTTTAGTTTGAAATTTAGCAATAGAAGTATAAACGCATTGCCAAGAATCAAGCAAACAGCCAAGACATGTCAATTTCCTATATACTTTCCCAAACCGCGAAGTACGTCATTTATCCAAAAGCATTTCCTTGGTTTGAGAAAGTCGCTCAGGTCAGGTGGTCTACGGAAAGAAAACCTGTGATTCGTCAAACTAAGACCATCTTGATTCTTCTGTGTACGGGGATAGGCGGAGTATACCTCTCTATATACCCAGAATTATAGTGGCCTGATATCTAATGTATAAATAAGATATAGAAGAGGGTCCAGAACGATAGGGCATCTTGCTTCATCTTGCTTGTATCTTCCACTCGGCACTATTAGACTCTCACCATAGCCATGTGATAGTTCTAAAGTGTCTCGGAGAAAATGCAAATGCCTGTTCTTTCAATTGGTTGCCTTTGTTTGGTCTCAATTTGTTCATCTATTGGGTGGTAATTCTAAGTAGTTTTTCCACATTTGCACACTTCCACGGAAGCATCCATACACCCGTCTATATCTGCAACAAAATCTCAAGAACATTGGGCGTCAGCCCGACAATAAGTCGAGGAAATTAGATATCGGAGACATGTCATGCACGCCCCGTCCAATACCTTCAGATTATTCCTAGATTATTCCTGGATTATGGATCTGGTAGCTGCCGAGTAACTCGAAGAAAAGGGTCGTGTCATCATGCTGGCAGCATTTAGGACGTTCATGCGATCGTTTTACCCTTCTGAGTTTATTTCACGGCGTAACTTCGTATCCTCATGTCTGCAAGATAATTTAGATGATTATGTAGCACCCGTCAAGTCATGAAATAAATGTTCCTATAAGGGTCTTGCGCGCTCTCGCCTAGAGCCTCACGCTTGTCTCTGGCATTGTTAGTAGAAGCTTGATCTTAATAAGACGCTTTATTTATGCCTTGGACGAAAGTAGATAGAATATTCTCCCTTCCTAGAATCTTGTCCTCAGTTCTAGGTGTATACATTTCAGACATATTGACATAGATTTTCGTTGACATCATCGTGACTTTGATCTCGTTCTCCAACTGACTCTACAAACTCATAACACCATGTCGGCTGCTCTCAGCCATATCAACCTACAGTTCCCGCCCGGTGCAGGCCACCATTGATTCCTTTACCAGGTCAGGATGACCCACATAGAGCCAGTACCGTAGTTCCTCCACTTAGTCCCTGCGGACATAGATTTTCAGATCTCCAAAACGATCCCTATCATCAGGGAAGTCATACTCGTCGTAATCCTCAACTAGCTTCCGGGTACGAGGCGAGTCTTGATCCGTCGACCATGGCCTATGCTTTCAGTTTCAGTACATAGATGTATCATTACATTGGGAGCATTCAGGTAAAACCTTACGAGTATAGTACCTCCTCACCTTGTATCAGCCTAGCTTCCCACAGTGATTTCTCTTCTGCTGCTGGCGCAACCCTATTCCATATCATCACTGCCGGTCTCGCAATGTCGGCTACCACCTGCTTCACGCATATGTTTGGGTGGCAACTAAACACAACCGTACTCTCATCGACATGTGTAAAGGCAAGAGAGCCACGACCGCCCACGACCTCGATGCCCTCATCCTCCAGCAGCTGCTTTGCCACCAACGAGTAGGCCGGGTCCTGGGCCAGAATGGGGAGAGCTTCTGTGCCTAATTGCTCGCCCAGGACAGCCGCGATGGTGAGGGCTGCGGCGTGTTGTGTCATGGCGCTGCGTCGCGGTAGACCGTCACAGTCAGCCAAGATTTCCAGACTCGAATGGTCCGGCGCTCCTTCCAAGCTGCCGAGCCCGAAGCATACTATCCTTTTGATTGCCAGCTTGGGGATGTGAGCGTTTCCAACCATGATGGCCGTCAACTCTCTGCACACATTACTCTGGGTCCAGTTGCGTCGAGCATCATCCCACGCAGCTCTTAGTGGGATGTTTTCAATCGTTGAAGAGAACTTGCTTGTCCGCATCAAACTAAGAGCGCGAGTTGCCAGTGCCCTGTCGTCGTCCAAATCAATTTCGGGGGGCCAAGGTTCCCTCTCGTCGGCATCGAGCTCAAAAGTCTCATCCTCGGCGTCATAGACTAGTTGCTGATAGATCTTGAAACGCGCACCAACATACCTGTTGAACCGTTCTCGTTTCAATTATAGAACGATTATTCTCTCTAAGGAGGAGATAGAACAAATACGAGTATAGGTCTAATAATGCAGTAAAACTTACAAATCACCCAAGTCAACAAGCTGCGGATCCAGTCCCTCGGGAGGAATCTGCTTACGCCTCATAGTTCCATTCACTGGAGGAAGGTAGTGTGTTAGAATTGAGGAGTCTGAAACGGGCAAATATCACTAGGATCTGCGTACTGCTACGGATCATGATAGAGTGAGGCTTGGGTTCCTTTGCCAGCTCTGCCTCGATGTCTCGAAACATATCTTTGGTCCACATCCTAGCGCCTGAAGCGTACAAGTCCCGAACGTATTGAGCAAGCTGATGGCCACCTGGGCTGATCTCCCGATTGTTCATCTTCTCCGCAGCCGTCTCGACCTTTGTTTGGGGCCTCACCTTGCTTTCTGCGATGCATTGCGACATGGTGCGTAAGCTGGAGGGACGTCGGCCAGTTCAAGAATTGGAAAGAAATGAGAAATAGTTCACAAGGGAGAAAAGCATCGTACTCGACTTGAGAACATCGCTCAAGCGGCAAGGTGCAGCCTGCATGCACAACGCACTCGCTGGTTGGATAGATCGTGACCAACTGTGTCGCCAGCGCACCATTTAGAAAGTTCTTCCAGCAAAATGGTGGCACGGCTTTGAGGCATGAAATGTGCCAACGAGACTTCTTCAGAAAGAAGAGACACAACTTAGCTTCTCCTCGACGATCTTGTCGCTGTCGCATTTTAGTGTGGTTTGACACTCTGACGTTCAACGTTCAGCCTCAGCTCCTTGATTTCAGTAGAGCCATCTCCGGAGGACGATAAGCACACAAAACTTAGCAAACGGCTTTGCAAGAACCCATATTCCAAACTGCGTAAAGTTCCACAACGACCGCATTACTAGCTTGTAGGCAATACTTCACAAGCCCATGGGTCAAGTTTTGTTGATCCCGAATACCACGAATCCAATCCCACATATTAGAGAGTTGAGATAGCGCCAGTATGAGGATTGGCCTAAGCTCTGCTGAGAGTTGTGCGGCTTGGAATGCGGAGGGGACAAGAGGGATAAGTAGTTGTGGAATATAAATATGCTGAGAAAGAAACACCTGGGAGCGCTGAGCTGATCTCTCAAGTTGGTATGATTGATGATCAAAGGCAAGAGGCTGGCAGAGATGTTAGAGATAGGCCTAATACTGAGGAGAGGGATACGGACATGAGCGAGCTGAACGAAGACCAATGCCGAGAATGAATTCGGAGAACAGCGTTGTCGACAGGTATGGGATGCCGAGAGATAAGAGGAGTAATCTTATGGAAAATGGAAGAGGCATGGCTCAAATGAAAAATACCGCAGTGATCCATTTAATGACCAGAACGCAGATTTAGGAGATAGAAGGCTTTCGGGGGGGTTTCGATTAAATCCACTTAAGACTGGAAATCAGCTAGTCGACTTGAGTGAAATGATACGTGGAGGATAGAGCCCTAAGATTGTGCTATCTTTATTCAGCAAAATCCACACATTCTTGCTCGCCATTGACTTGGGCACTCATAATATCAGCGATTGCTCTCGTGGACACGACCAAGACCAGGGCGGGTGTCGATTACTTCACGATGTTTGTGACTTGAAGATATTTCTTCACCGTTACTTATTTAAGTCCTCGCAAACGGTTGAATTCATAGATGGAAGTTGGACGCTCTAAAAAATAACTAGACTTGGAAGAAAACCATCGAGAAGTCTAAGAAAGAGTTGTGTGACAGTCCTAACTGTGGTGGGTCCTTCATCTCAGTATCCGCTCTTCCCATCGACCACGCCAGCAGCGCCACCATCCTTCCCAAACATCTCCTGGAGTCCCTCAACAACATCCTCTGGTCTCTCCCAGGCAGCAAAGTGCCCGCCCTTATCAAAGCTCTTAGAGTAAACAATCGGTCCCAAGGTTCCCCACCACGCCTTTGGTGAATTGCTGATCTCTACTGGAAAATCAGCAATGCCAAGCGGGATGTCAATATAGCTTTGAAAACCTGAGCCCCTCATCTCGCTGCTATGTATGGCTTCGTAATAGTGGTAAGCAGGAGCTTCTGGGCCTGCAGTAGAGAAGTAGTACAAAGAGATCCAAGTGAGGACTTCATCATCAGTCCACGGGTAGGAGTCGCTCCAACCAACCATCTTTTCATAGATCCAGGCTAAGGTTGCGATTGGGGAATCGGCAAATGCGAAGCCGATTGTCGAGGGCTGAAGAATGTATCAGGAAAAGTTGTGCTGTTAGCTGAGAAGGGATAACGGACCTTGCTGCTTTGAATTGCAAGATACCCTCTTCCGTCACCAGCCCTCCAATCCCGACTAAGGGCGAGCTGTTCCTTCTCACGCTCAGAATACTCGGGTTCGGGATTGGACTCAGTCCACTGAGGTTGGCTTGCAAACGCCCAGTTCAAGTGACTACCTTTAACGTGTTTGGGATATAGCTGTCCCAGTGCACGGGTGACTATTTGAGGTCAGTATTGAGCCGAGAATGTTTCTTTGGAGACCTGCTAAAGAATCCCCAATCGCCACCTTGTGTAACTTTGTGTCTCGAGGTTAGCAAACTTGTCCTCACATTACTATCAATACTGCAAAACGAACCATATTGGTCATATCCAAGAGCAAGCATGAGCTTGTTGCAAGTCTCAGCATAGTGTTTGATTTCGAATCCTTTCTATTCCAGATTATCAGAATTTATTGAGTTCCACAACCTGACTCCACCCAGACAAGCCAACCTAATACATACCTTCGTGACGCCACTTGAGAAGACGTAGTTTGGCAGACTGGGAGCTACAACGTGAAAAGCCAGCTTTCCATTTCCGCCTTTCAAGAAAGGCAACATCTTGGTGACTTCTAGGAAACTTCCTGGCCACCCATGGACGAATAGGAGAGGAATTGCTCCCTTTACTTGGCTCTTTTGATGAAGGAAATGGATGTCAAGGGGATCGAATCCATCAACCGTGATCTGGGTCATGAAATTTGGCAGGTGATTAAGTCCTATTTCCCTTTCACGCCAGTCGAATTTGGTCTTCCAGTACTTGGTCAGTCGTTCGATGTCTTTTCTGATTCGATGTGAGACTTGAAATCCATGTTATCAGAACACAGTACACTTACAAGGGAGTTCCGTAGGTCCATTCAGCTCCTTCGATCTCATGCTTCGGTAGGTCTGCGAGCTCAAGTTTTTGCTTTAATCGTTTGACAGCAGATTCGGGAATGGCGATTTCGTAAGGTTTGATGTCTGCCATTTTTAGAATTGGCTGGATGATATTTTCTGGATATTGTCGATTTGGAGCCGTCACTGCTATCTAATACTTTTAGATCACGATTGAAAGGCCGGTCCCCTCCTTTATCAGGATTAGGCGTTGTATGTTAGCGTGTGTAGTGGCGTGCAATGGCGGTCAACCCCGCATTTTTAGTGTTCTACTTACGCAAATGGATGAGGGGTATCCCTTAGTCTAGTACTGGAAGTCAGTAAATGGTAGCCAATCTGATGTTTAACAACCTGATATTGAAGAGTAACTCCAATAATCGAAGGTGTTCTCTCCCGTGACACCTGATCTAATTCGGTGTAGTTCGATTTCGCTACCCATGCTAAAGAGACCCTACTACGTCACCGACGATAACTCGAAATCTGGAGAAAATGCAAGTGTGAGAAACAGGTTCTAGACAACAGAAGACTGGCCACGATTTTGTCATCGTCGAAGCCGTTTCTGACCACGATTCTGATACAAGATTTCGCGGTGTGAGGAACTCGACAAATAGTCTTCTTCTTCGCCTCCAACTCTACAAACTCTCTGAGTCAGCTATGCGTAGAACAAAACCAAAGGTTAATAGAGGCTCTGCAAGGCAGCTGGCAAGAGTCGACACAATCAAAGCACGCTCTGTCTCTATCCCAAACTCAACACCTTCTAATACTGCAGCGGCACTAGCCTTCTCTCAAATCAGTTGCAAACTAAGTCTATCGCCTAGAGAAGTGTGGAGGAAGAAATGACAGGGAAATATATCATTCGCACGCGTAAACACAAAGGTCATATCGAGTGAATAATGGGATATGGATACTTCCATTACACTTCCCTTACATCGCCATATGCATTCTTTCGATCCAAAGATTCTCCATTGATTCCGAATTCAACCTAGAACCGATTGCACAGGTGTTTCTGAACAACGAAGATGCTGCTGTTGGTTATCTGCAAGAAGAAGACCTGTGTTCCCCAATCCCCAATCCCCAATCCCCATGGCCCGGAGTATGAGAAAAGAGCAAGGCAAGCATCCGTAGGGCGAGATTGAAGTACATAAAGAATCTCATTCCCGAATCTCTGCAAAATCGATCGTTCCTTGCATGGGTGCCTTGCATCTCATGTTGTGCTTCGGATGCTCTGGCAAACCGCCATTTGGACGTTGTCAGATCCATGCTGTATGTACAGTAAGAAACGGAACTTGTCGCCTGTCCTTATCGCCTATCTCGTTCTGACTCTACGGCAACCAGCGACGGCTTATGTACTACGCCGGCTAATCCACCTCAGCCTCGCGGTCTTGCCTCGTCACGAACTTTCTCCCTTGCACAACACTCCTCATGAGCACCCCTCAAATATTGCGGCATCTCTCCCTGGCCGGTACCACTCCTTTCGCGCGCGCGACTGTCATCCAAGATACTATTGTGCGGCAACACCTCGACTACAAAGCTTTGACTTTCACCCCCTTCTCCGACTCCTCCCCACCGCCCTCTCCTCCAATACCCACGGTCCTAACCTTCTCCCCAACACCAGTCTACACGACCGGCCGTCGAGAACTTGGCACACTATCACCTACTACAATATCCCTACTGCGAGAGCCGCTCCCCAAGTCCCGGGGAATTCGGGGCCTGGTCGATGGATTTGCGAATGGCTTCTCCCCGGAGGTGAAGGAGACACTGCGTGGGGGACAAATCACATTTCATGGGCCGGGACAGTTGGTTATATACCCGATTATGGATCTGAAAGCTGTGAAGAGTACGAGATGGCCCAAAGGATTGACTGCGAAATGCTTTGTCAATGTGTTGGAAGAAGCTACGATCAACACCCTCAAACCGTTTGGCATAAAAGGGATTCGCACAGAAAATCCGGGGGTATGGATTTCTGATGAAGAAAAGATTGCTGCGCTGGGTTTGCATCTGAGGCGAAATGTTACGAGTTTTGGGGTGGGATTGAATGCTTGGACAGATTTGAGGTATTTCGACAAGATTGTTGCGTGTGGATTAGAAGGCAAGAAAACAACCAGCATCAAGCAGATAGAGTACGGGATGAGCGTTGAGGATTATGTCAGACATTTGAAGAGAAATTCTAAAAGCCATGAAGAAGGGTCGATGGTCGAGAGAATGATTGATAGGACAAAGATGATCGACCTATCGAGATCCTGGGTCAAGGAGTTTACGACGTTGATCTGGGGAGATCAAGTAAAGTTGCAATCGGCGACGGTCAGTGGGGAGAGTTCGGAGGGACGGACAGTGAAGCTCTTGGAGTTAAACAGCACATTCCAAGCATCCAATGAGTGGACTTAGCGAGTTCATGATCAGGATGTTACTCTAGAAGGGAGGTCTCAGCAATCTAGCAGAGTTGACCGAAGAAGAGGGTAAACAGGGGAACAGTGAAGATAGAGAGATTACTCCTTGAAAACGAATTGGGAAGGTTTTGACGACATCCCTGACTGAACATATGGTCCGGAAGGCTTGGGATGCTCCCGTCTCAGGCTGTGATAATACCCTTCGCGAATTTGAGATACGTGGCGGCCAATCCTCATTTCAAATTTTTGATGACACCAATATGCAGAACGTCTATTCGTGGCAAGCCAACCCATGCTATTATTTGAGGATTCTTGGGTCGTTGGGCTCAGAAAAAACACCCAAAGATCCTCGTGGCTGACGGCCGTCGAGTGAATCCTCGCTGTCGACTGCCCAACCAATGAAACCAAAAGCCAATTGTCAACGTTTCCCAATTCTCAAGAGATTATTGTCACTAGCAACTCGTAGTTCCACGAAAGCAAATATCAACATCTAACCCACTTCGAGCCTCCCAACCAGAAGCCCTCCATTCCTTTCGCCCTACGATCCCACTCCCCGTTCTACTCGTTACTGATCAAGCCTTACCAGCCTCATACTGAACACTAAGCGACAGCATGGCTTGGCTGAAAGTCTTCTAATGCAGCCGGCCCTATCTTCCCACCAGTCCAAGGTCACGATATCATCATTTCTCCACAAGAACGTAACACGAGCCTGTGGAACGGAATAAGCATTGGTCGCCGTGAAACTCGGGAGCTTCCACGGGCCGAAATCCAGTCAATGATGCCCCTTTCCCGCTACATTTTATGGCCTACACATGAAGCAGAAAGGGCCGAATGTATGTCTCAGATCATACATCTCATCATCTCATGAACGCGAGAGAGCATTGGTGTATTTTGAGATATCTTATTCAATCTGTCTTCTCGGCTATCTTTCAATTAACAAAGCTCAGGGTGGCCGTCCTCCTCTAGGCACAGCTCTAACCAAAGGAGTGTCTTTCATTCATCGGCATCTGCCATAGCACCCCTTCTGAAACCCGCAACCTATGATTCTTAGACAAGTGATTATCAAACTTGATATGCTGCAGTGAGGAAAATGCTCAAACGACCTTTCCGCTTTTGGAACAAGGGTGTTTCGCGAGAACGAATGATCGAGAGCAGCAAATTGGAATGCGCAATTTCTCCCTTGGTAACAAGTTTCACGACATAGGACCAAAGAGATAATTGAAGTATCTGATGTATTCATGCAAGAGAAAGCGGCCGCAACTTCCATACAATAACGCCCGCTCCATATTTTCGTCCATTCGTCTTGAAATTCGTAGTCGTTCATGCTCTCATGCGCCTTTCTGTCTCTCTTGTTGTAGTGTGCAATGCTCATGCTCGCCGTTTCGATCACCTCCTCCGCTCCATCTTCTCTGCTAATGCTCTCCTGATTCTCCAATGGAACGCTTGATCGTAGTCTCGTAGGGACTAGGCCGATCGCTTCCTTCCTCCACTTCCACCCACATGACCACTGCTCACCTCCTCATACTCTGGGCTCCATTCTTCAGGTTGGAAGTTTGGGTTATTGTAATGTGCAGTGTTATAGTGACTATTCTTGAATGTGCTTGTCTGAAACACAACTGGTCCGTCTTGCTCAGCGACTCTGGCGCCCCACTCCCATTTGCTCGGTCTGAAGGGCGAGTTTGCTGAGGTTGGTGATGGCAAGTCGCAATGTTGCGGGGGTATTGAAGGGTGGGATGGTAGCGATGGTCGAATTGGATGTGGTGAGATTTGTTGCTGAGGAACGCCTGGGTGGATAGGTATTTGCATGTTTTGGGGTGGGAACGGAGCGTGTGGTGAATGAGTTGTGTTGGCTGCTGGCGACGTCAGGGCTGTTGATTGCTGTAGAGAGAAGTTCGGAGATAGAGACAAGGTCGTATTGGAAGATGTGGCGTTTGAAGATGCACCTGGCGAAACAGGCGATATCGAACTAGAAATCGGCGAAGGAGCATATGATTGCTCGATTGGCGAGTGAAACTGTGCTGGAAATCCGTGATGTGAAGGTGGTGGACATTGGAAACCTGGTATATTGAGTAGTGATGTTAGGTCAAGGTTTGCGAAGTCATTCATCGAGGTGCTTTGGATGGTATGTTGCTGGCTGAAAGTTGTTGCTCGGTTGACTTGTATGTTGGGGTTCTGAGTAGCTTCGTGGACAGCTTGTTGCATTGGTATAGAAGGAGCCATATGTTTGTATAGGATGTCATAATGACTTGGTCTGTAGAGAAGATGAATGATGGGCCCGGAGGGGTTCGTGGGAACGCCATTCTCATCTTCCGATTGTATTAGATGACTGTTGACCTGTGAACCTTCGCTGCGATCCAAGTAGACGATCTCGACTGCAAATCCAATTGGTTTCAGCAAGACATCTATGAGCAACGTCATTCCCAAGTGATCAATCTCCTGATTCGGTGGTTCAATCCACTCTTTGCTGTATGCCTCAATCCCCAGATTGTCTGGTATGAAGTCCTGATAGCTACTCGGGGAGCTTTTCAAACAAGAACTTGCTAGTAGACGCAAATGGTAAACGATGTTGTTCGAAATGTCGGATTCGTTGAATCGCTGCATGAGGATTTCTTCTGCCGCCTGAGGAGAGGTTTCTATTGCGTCTGCCATGTCTTTCAAAAGACTTACTGTCTCTTCTACCATATCTTCAAACATCCACGCATCGAAGCCTCCGACTCTGGCGATCAAGTTGTTCAACGATGTCATTCGAGCAATCTCTTCCTCCAATTGAGCCTTGTCTTGTAATCGTAGTAAGGTTTCGAAATAGGCGAAGCCAGTGGCTACATCATGTTAGTAGTAGGCCGTTCTATGGATGGGTAGATTCGAAATAGTTGGTGCAAGCGGTCCTGGAAGGACGTTGTGGAGTTGAAAGCTTACCCCGCCATCCACAGTTTCCATCTCCCAATATCGGTCGATAATGCGAATACTTTTGTGGTAAAGCCTACGCCAGACGTCAGTGTGGTTCCAATTGAATTTGGCAGAGGTATGTACAGCTGTCTTCGCAACATATATGGGGTCTGCCTTCGCATATTCTTCTGTGATCGCGTGGCTGGACCTCTTCTCACCAACAAGTGAACCCTGGAACGGCATGAGCATTGATCACCTCTAAATTCACAGAACATGTCGCCTTACCTGCAAGTCGGGCTGAAAACTCCTCGCAAGCTCCTCCTGCTGCTCCAAATCAGTGAAATTATTCTCCGCCATCTTGAAGTGAGGTGTCGAGGGATTGTTGTAGTTCAAGGCCGGTGCGTTGTTCGAGCTCGGGTTTCCGTTCACGGCTGTGAAAATGGGGTTTCGAACAATCGTAGGACCACCAGAATCTACCGCCAACCCTGACCGGCCAGTCTGCGAATGTTGGAATAAATGGAATTCGGGGACGGCTCCATAAGACAGAAGGGGAGAATAAGGCGTTGGTTGTGGTTGAAACATGCCTTCTTCAATTCAAAGGGTGCTGGGACGGAGCTGTTGGAAGCTTGAGAGAAGTCGCGACGTCGGGATGGGCAGCCTTTTCGTTTATGTATCTCGTGCGACACTCGATTACAGAAGTGAGCTGGTCAACAACAACAACAACAGGAACCCAAGTAGAGCTTTTCGAGGGACGATCTTTGGTGTGCGATGTGCAGAGAATGTGCCTCTCACTCAATACTATTTCATCGCATATACGCAGGTGGTGTTTCGCCGTTTCCTTTCTTTCTAGAAAGTGCCTCGATTTCCGCAGGGTATCGTTGTCAAAGCTCCCTCAGATGTGACAGCCTTCTTCCTCCCCTGCACGTACTGTACATCGGCGAATCGCTTCTCAGAGATGTTCAGCCAGAAATCAATGAGGAGGAATGAAAAGTCGCAGACTAGGGCCTGGCTATTCGACTCGTTTGCCTCGATATCGTAGCACAACCTCCCGCACTCGCTACGAGGAACAGGAATAGCTCCAATATTCCGAGGTGCCGTTCTCTTCCCCGCCCTACTGCGTTCCTCCGTTCAACAGCTGCAAGTCCAGTCGAGAGGCAGTTGGATATGCGTGTTGGTGCAGGGAACAGGATGAGAGAGTGTTACTTCATGGCGGTCCAAGGTGTGACCGGATTCTTGAATGGCGATATAGGGTAAGGTAGTGTGTGAGTTGCCGAACCAACACTGAGAGCAGAAGTACCGCCGACGGCCTGGATAGTGAAGCAAGATCGCCTCGAGGAGCCGGGAGAGAGAGAGATCGTGGGAGGAAGTACAGTAGTCCTATTCTCCGGGCTTTGGCCGTGCAGCAACTCGATTCGATGCGAAATCATCCAAGGATACTACCGTACTATGACAGAGGGGTTTGGCTGGCATTGGCTGATACTAGTATGACTTCTTCGATGACTGCACGATAGCGACCGATCACTGCCAATCCTTCTCCGCAGAAGGCCAGAACATACAGCACACACGGTACGTACGGTACGAACGGGCTCCACAGCCCATGGCTGGAGAGCCTGTGTGAGTCCCCAATCACAATCCAAGTCCGAAGGGCGCACAAGTACGAATACAAGCACCACCACACGACAGACACCGCACTTATCTCACCAATCCACTGCTTTGTTTTATCCTAGGGCCTACAAGATGAACCCACAATCAATGCCTCCCACGCGCTTAAGGCGTCTCTTTTCTGGAGAAGGCGCTGAAGGATCCCAGCCTTTGCATGTTGGATTGATCTGTCACGTCACCAGCTGGACCACGCTCCCACAGCAGACATACGACTTCGCGAGCTAGTTGGGTGTTGAAAGTTGAAACGATGATCCCCCAGAAAGAAGTACTTTATCCTCGCCTGCCAATCCTGATTACTGTATGTATCTGCGATCGAAGTGTGCAGTAGAGCGGATGGCTGCAGCTGGAGGCCAAGCTTCCCCTCACAGTTTGTTGGAAAGTCACAGTCTTACCTGGTCAACCTATGAAGCCGTCACTGCACAGCAGACCAACACCTACCCCTATCTCTGAGCTCAGCACAGCCATCCACTCCCACCTGCCCATCAGATCTCACAGTTCAGCTCTGCCTCGTCCTTGCACGTTGTCCATCGTCGCGGGTAGGATGGTACGGCATGAAGTCCTCTTTGTCCAATAGAGCCGTCGTCCCTTCAGGGTAGTGCCATGCCAATCCAAAGGCCCTGATGCGCACTATTGGCCGAGAAACTTTCAGTCCAATGACATCCTAAGTATCAGCGTCCGGCCCGGGAAGCCTGGATAGTAGCGTTGGCACCCCTCAGCCTGTAGGAACCTCGCTATGGGACGAGGGTGCATCGAAGGGGAGCACGAATGACGAATCCCAGAAAGAGCTCAAAGTTCGCTGCAAGAATTGACAGCCTTCCACGAGGAAGCCAACACACGGCACGGGAGTGTCCTGGGAAGAGACGGGCACCACTGCAAGCCCCCAGAATGACCCTTCCTAGCCCTTCTGCCGGCCTGTCACTACGACTCCTCTATCGATCGCTGACCCATACAGCAGGTATGATCAACAAAGAAAGCGTAGGTTCATGAAGGATGCAACCACCGGCAAAGGCAAACTTCAGGGTACAGCAACCGCCAAGGCTTTCTGGGACCCAAACCCTGGTACCTCATGCCCCAACTTCGCATCACGCATCTTAGGAAGTATCTTTTTTCCCTGCCGGCTCCATAGAAAGCCCAGCGCCCTGCAAGAAATACATGAATTATATGCAAGAACGCGGCAGCAATGCGACATTACCTGAGATAAATGTCGTGTTCATATCTCCTGCTTCTGCATGCACGAGACCAGCTTGTATGTCGTGGCCAGACTGACTTTGGACCCAGCGATCTGTGAGGCTTGTCTGCAAAGTCAAGGCAAAACGGCCAACCTACAGCCCAATCGCCTGCCTAGGAATTCTCAAATTTTTGCATTGCATATACTTGCAATGGTACGTGGAAGTCTCATGTACTGCATTGGAGAGGCTCATGTTGGATTGGTGTATTTCTCGATCTGCTTGAAGAATGGCGCTATAAGCGCTATGCTAAATCTCAAGTCTTTCGCGCTGCTGCAACGTGGTAGCAAGGCCGAGGAAAATTCGACCAGTCACTGTATCTCTGACCTATCTATGAAAGTGAAACGCCCTCATCCAGTACTCCGACGCAAGATGCAACAACTTTCCCCGAGGCCACACCCATATTTGGTATTGCTCGGAGGACGGCTCCACTCATAACCCTGTGCTTCGAGAACAACCGACGTAGGAAAGGCTCAAGTGAACATAGGAAGACCCAAAACCCCAGCCTTCTTGCCCTTCCCTCCCTTGCCCTTCCCGTGTCCGCCTCCCCATTGACCTCCACGTCCCATCTGCAGATTAGGCAGAACCAGACTCTCGCTATCGCCGCTCTGATTGATCTCTAGTGATTTGAAGCCATCGGCATCGCTAAAAACCGTTCTGTATAGGCTGCCAATTGCATCGGTCCATTCCTTCATTGCTCGGATTCGCTCTTTGTCTCGATCATCTTCGATCTCGACGGTGCCGTCTTGCTGGTTGATCTTGCCGTTGACCTTCTTGTCGACGATCAAGAAGCCAAGGATGTCTTGTACTTCCGAAACGGGTATTTTGAGAGCCTTGCCGATGAATGCCAGGTTAAATCGTGTGTAGGGTGCTAGGAGTTTCAAGACAGCTTTGGTCCGCATGTTCCGCGTGACTTCGTCGATATTCTCTGCGATGAAGGGGTCGGTCAAGAGATCTTTATTGTTGTTCAGGACAGACTCGTATTGATGGATGTCATCTCTCTGATACGCATCAACCAAATCAGTCATGGCGGCAATTCGAGGATCGTTCTTGTAAGGCTTTGTTTCTTGGGATTCGAAAGGGTTGATGTCGGATTTCATCAACATAGTAGTAAGGACAAGATATTTGAGGACTTGAATCCGTTGCAATGAACCAGCCTCGTCGTAGTTGCGGAACGATTCGAAGAAATCGCTCTGCGCATCCTTCCAGTTCTCCTCACTCATATGCATCTTCCCTCCGCACTCCCTGATGATACCCATGATCTTCGGATGAGGTACTGCTGACCGAACTTTCAACGCACGTTCATAAAGTCGCTTGAGTTGCTTGTTGTTCTTCGTCTCCGCATACATCTGAATCTCCAACGCGTAGATTTCCAATGAATATGTGCCCTTGCTCGGATCATCGGTGCCATCTTCACGCTCGCAGGCTCTGTGTAATTCTCGGAGCTTCTTCGTGACTGTGCCGTAGTCTTTGCGATCAAGGTATAGCTTCGCCAGTTTGATATTTGTCTTCAGCCACAATCGCTCGTTGTTCGTGCTTTGGAAGGACTGGAGTGTTTGTGAATAGAACTCTTCCATGCAACGGCCAGCATTCTCATCTTCAGCTCCTTTCTCAATGTAGTCTAGGATGTTATTGATGGATTTCTCGGAGTAGTTGCGAGTTACGGCGCTCTTCACATAGGTGAGGAGTTCGGTATAATGTTCAACGGCCTGGAGGGGATCAGAGAAGAACAAGGCCTCACGCAGAGCAGACTTACCTTATCGTATCTCTCGAGCTTGAACTCAAGTTTAATAGCTTGCTTTAAGCCCTTGAATCCCCAATCACCTTTCTCCTTCTCTAATGCTGGAAGTCCCAGGAATTCCTCGATAGCAGCTTCAGGGTCGGAAGTCTTCGTTTGCTTTGCATTATAGTATTTGTTTTCGATATCGACATCACCATTTTCTTCTTCATCATCTTCCTCATATTCGAAGTCGTAGCTATATATCAATTCAGCTTTGACTATGATTCAAGATTCTTTGCAAACGTACCCCTCCTGGTCGGAGTCTTGCATAAAGTCATCGTCGTCAGACATAATTGCTGAGCGGTGGCCGAGAGTTATTGGTGTGCAGAATTGCTAAATTCCTGTGAATTGCAAGAATGCTCTTTGTTTCTCCGGTCTCAAAGGCGACGGGATATAGTGGCGTTGAATTGTCTCCAAGGCTGAGATGTTTGCCTGAAACTTTCATACAGCTAATCTATTGGCTAATATTTAGCGTATCAGGTCTTAGCGTCCCCGCCTGACTTTTTGCAGGTCGCCGCCTTCGAGATTGCGCAGGTTATCTGGTTTATTGATTTACCAACAACAAGACCCAGTTCATCTGGCACCGTTACCTCGAGACCGATTCTTCTGAACACGACCGGTCTCGATCTGGTCCCTTCACGGCCTCTTAGCAACTTATAATCTCTGGGACTTCACCCCAACCTCGAAACAGAATCTCAGTGACCATCAAATACAGTCAAAATGGGAGGTGATCTCAATTTGAAGAAGTCATGGCATCCCGTCCTTATGAGCAATCAGAGGCGAGTGTGGGAAGAGGAAAAGAAGGCACTTGACGAACGGAAACGCACCGAGCAGCGGGTTAAGGAGCTCAAAGAGGAGCGCGCAAAAGAAGAGATCCAAGCAAAGCTAGAGGCAGCAGGTAGCCGGAAGCGTATCGATCGGGTCGACTGGATGTATCAAGGTCCCTCGAGCGGCCAGGCTGGTACGACGGAGGAGATGGAAGGATACTTATTGGGGAAACGACGAATCGATGGATTAATAAAGGGGACGGAGCATAAGAACTTGGAGAAGCAAGGTACGTCCAGGTGTTCTTTGAAAGCTGGGGTTGATTTCCTCAGTTCTCAAACATATTTTACTTCCTGAATCTCTCAGTTGTTTATAAGGATTAGTCTGACTCTGAGGTCTAGCATCGCAAGACAGCTTTATGGCTCTCCAGAATGCGAACACCCTTCGTGACACTGCGTCAAAAATAAGAGAGGACCCGATGCTTGCGATCAAGAGGCAAGAACAAGCCGCTTATGAGGCTATGATGAACGATCCTATCAAGCGAAGGCAATTGCTTGCTATTGCTGGCAAAGGAGAAGAACCAAAGGAGAGGAAGGAGAGGAAACACCGAAGACATCATCACCGCCACCGAGACGACTCTGATAACGAACGGAAACATAAACGGAGGCGGAGAGACGATGATGAGAGGGACCACCGGAGTAGCAGATCAGAACATCGGAGACGTCGCTCGGAATCTTATTCAAGATCACCATCACCTGTTAGAAGACGAGACAGTTTCGATGAACCACGTAGGAGATCAGCCTCTCCGGAAGATCGAGGGAGGGCGACTAAAGGTCGAGACTACCCCCGCCGGAGAAGGAACTCATCATCTGTAGACTCAAGATCACCATCTCTAGATCGACGAAGGAGGTCCCCTGATAGACGAAAGTCTTACCCAAACAATGGAAGAGATCGGAGGGATATTGGGAATGGTCGGTATGACAACAGAAACAGTGGAACTGGCTATGGCTATGGCCGGAGAGATGACCAACGACTACCGCCAGCATCTATTAAGGAACGTTCACAGGATTTCGAGGCCGAGCGACAACGCAAGTTAGCAGCTATGCAGCAAGACGCATCGAGATTGGACTTGGATAGAGAGAGCCGTTTGGCAGCACTCGCGGAACAAGAGAAAGCAACCAAGGAAGCAGATGATAAAGCCCGAGCAAGATCGTCAAAGTATGGAGACAAAGGAGATTTTGTCAACGACTTACATAGGAAGGCGGGTGAGATGGCTCTTGGTGATCGGATTGGTGGCAGAAGACAAGGCTTGGTGAAGGATAATGATTAGTACATTATCAGGGTCTATTACTAGTACCATGAAATTCTTATGATCCAGTCCTTGCTGCAGATAATCATCGAATGGTTATCATTATAACAGCTCCCAGAATGAGAGCTTCATAACACTGAAATGTATCAAACAATACTTATTCTGCTCGCGAATTACTTCGCCATAGTCTGAATGTGATCGAACCTGGACCCTTTTCCACATATTAACCAACCACATCTGTGGTAAGATCGCTTCCATGCGGCGATCATCTGTCTCTCAGCCAGCTAGCCAGCAAGCCTTAAGATTCGGCTTGCATCCATACATGTTCTAGACTTCGAGAAGCATGACAGAAGCTGAAAGTTGAGGCAGGGTCTATCCGTAAGGGGACGAGCAGCTCGAGTGCTTACATTCTATTTAAATATTGTTTCAAACGTTGAAATCCTCAATTTATTCATTGTTACACCATTTCCATGTGCTATCAATCCAAGGAGAAATTATATATTCCTCCCCATACCCCGGTTTCAAGGCGGCAAGAGCCTAACCTAATTACTCGGTAGACCAAGAACCGACTGCGGAAATCTTGATCTCACAGCCCTGTTCATCTTGCGACACCAGTTGCTGCAACCCCGACCAACAAAGACCGATCAGATTCGTCACTCCCCCATACACATACCATTTGCATCCCCTACACGTCCAATTGCTTCACTGTCTACATTGCCAATCCATCGAAGATAGCAGACTGTGATAGCGTCGGATCTAATTGTATCAGAGGCACATCGTACGGACAACATGCCGTGCGGACTCGGAGGGAACAAGACAACCCAGAGGAAGCTGGTATTGCTGTGAGTTCACATCGTCAGCGGCTTCCTTTTTTCGCGCCCAAAGATAATTGCGCACCGCACGATCTTATTGCCTCGAGCATGAAGTTAACAGATGATGAGAGAACACTTGTGCTGACGCAAATGAATAGGGGAGATGGAGCTTGTGGGAAGACGAGTCTCCTGAACGTTTTCACAAGAGGGTATATTGGATGATACAATCTGTTTGGAATTCAAAGCTGATGCCGTGAAGGTACTTCCCAACAGTTTACGAGCCTACCGTCTTCGAGAACTATGTACATGGTAAGCGCCTTTTCCTGATCTCTCTTTCTCTGCCCCCTCTTGAAGCCAATTGAGCGCTAATCTGTTCCCAGACATCTTCGTTGACAACGTTCATATCGAGCTCTCCCTTTGGGACACAGCCGGCCAAGAGGAGTTCGACCGTCTCCGCTCCCTCTCCTACGATGACACCCACGCGATCATGCTCTGCTTTAGCGTCGACTCAAAAGACTCCCTCGAGAATGTCGAATCCAAATGGGTGGGAGAGATCGCTGAGAACTGCCAAGGCGTAAAGCTCGTCCTCGTAGCCCTGAAATGCGATCTGCGGGAACAAGGCGCTGACGACGAAGCTGCTGAGGCTGCAGAGGGTGGACAAAAAGAAAAGAAAGAGATGATCAGCTATAACCAGGGTCTGGAAGTTGCGCGGAGGATCAATGCGCTGAGATATCTCGAATGTTCGGCCATGCGGAATCGGGGTGTCAATGAAGCATTTACGGAGGCTGCGAGAGTTGCGTTGAGTGTGAAGCAGAATGGGGGAAAGGATGATATGAAGTGTAATGTTATGTAGAGCAGGAAGATATGGGATGGGACTTTGCGTTGGCGTTGGCCGGATTTGAGCGATGTTTCTGGAGGGAGATTTGCGTACATATCTTGCGCGATGGTGGGCGAGATCCGAATCGGTCAAGTACTCACAATATTTGACCCTTTCATTCTACCTTCATCAGGATCACCATTTTCTCAGGCGCACAGCATTCGGATGGCTTTATTACGTCCGTCCTTTTACATATTTATTCAAAGTCTGAGATGGGCCACCGCACCTATTTCGAGACCATTGAGATGGGACAACTGTTTTGCGGTTTATTGCATTGTAATTTGAGCATCTGAACTATAGAGAAGAAAAAAGGAATAATGAACGAGAGCGATACTTTCAACCGGCGATGTGAGAGTACAGCATGGAGTCTTCATCAGGAGTTCGAACTTGCTTGACGTCCGCCATCAATGAAGTCCCGATCGTTCAGATGTATTGAGCTATCCGGGTTCAAACTGATTTGAGATTTTGGACCTTTGGGACTGCCAGCCGCTCGGATCTCAGGGAACTGTTTGGAGTGATATCCCTTGCTCCATTCGACGGGAACAGAATGGATATGTCTTAATCATCGCCATCCCTCGACTAGTATTACACAGGGCCTCGTATAAATTAATAATGGACCTTGATGCTATAGAAACTACCAATTATCTCCCTGCTGGCACCGATTTGAATGGTGGATACAAGATGATGTTCATTGCCTTATGTGCCTTGCTCTAATACACTTCGCTAATCCGCGCCTAATCACACAATATTTCTCAGTACTCGTGTTCCTTTGAGACGCAGTTAGTTAGGGAGAGATTAGGGACTACACATCGATCTTGAGGCCCAATCAGTCTGTGTGAATGGAACTGCCTCAAATGAGGTGGGAGAAGATTTGGAAAAGTTGATAGCCGCCCCGGTTTGTTCGCTTGAGATCTGCTCAAGTGCTGAGGTTTCCCCCTGATTCCAAAGACCATGATCAAGGGGAGAGGCTTCAAAGCTTAACAAAAGCAGCAGCACTTGCTTCGGTAACCCTTTCATCTTCGGCATCACGTGGGATGACGGGTTCAGCGGTCCAGACACCGGTTGCATCTCGAAAGCAGGGAACTGGATTAGCGTGGATGAACAGGAGATGGAGTTCATCCCGTGTATGTAAATAGCAAAACAGGTCAAAGCCAAACAAAACGTGGGTCAATTTCCGTCGTCCCAACTCAGCCTCATGATCTCAGCCCATTTTGCTGGTCGAACCTCATGCGATTGAGCTGATACTCTGACGCAGATCGAAAGCCACAATCAAAGCTTCGATGAAGTCCAAATACGGTAAGGAAAAGACGGTTGGATGATTCTCACGCAATGGAGACACACGTGATGTGATTATTTGCAAAGTTTAATCCATTTGCAGTAAAAGTCGATGCGCGGCTGGCTTCCAAGCAAGATCTAGGCAAAGCTAAGCACAACAGCCGAGGAGACCTTCGTCATCGTTGGGCTCTGGTGAGGTGGGTATGAGCTTTTACTTCTGCTGCTAGCATCTTCCACTAAATCAAGCTGTAATCCCCTTATTACCCTCCATCGAACTCCCTCCGCACTGCACTTCTCCCTGCATACTCAATTAATACAAGACCCCGGGAATATTCGTCCAGTTCTCATTGTTATCGTCGCAGTTAAGATCAAGGTGTGTTTGCTGTCTGCCCGCACCGTGCATCCAAGCTTTGTTTTGCCAATCCCCCTGCCAGATGCACCGAGCTGACAATTCTGTTATCCGTATAGCTCCCGTTTCCGGTCTCCCTCATCGAAATACATCCTCTTCTCGATTACATCCCTCTTCATAAACACGACTTAGGTTCGCAATGGCTGCAGGAATTCGTGCGTCTCTCTCCCCCCCGACACAATGGCCAAACGAATAGCTTACAAGTTCTTCCCAGGTGCCATATTGGGGGCGACGTCCTTGATCCTCATCGCTGGCTCGATCGTCCTCTTGTTATTCGTCATTCTCAGCGGTGTAACGAATAGCTCTCCTCTCAACAAGACCTATTTCATGCAGGCCGATACCTCCACAATCGCAAGCGCTCGCCCGGTTTCACAGTGGACATACTTCTACGTCTGCGGCGAGGGCAACACCAACTGTGGAAAGCCAGTGCCAGGTCTGCCAATTGGATATGCTTGGGTGGGAGGCAGCACTGGTGCACCCCAGGATCTCGTTGGGTAGGACTTCAATTTCTCTCCCTCAGAGACATCGTGCTAATTGTGCGAACAGCGGATTCGGCAAGCACACCACCTCCAAGTACTACTACTACATGTGGCGCTTTGGCTGGGTTTTCTACTTGATCGCCCTTATCTTCGATGTCTTCGCATTCTTCACAGCTCTTCTTGCTCCGTTCAGTCGTCTGGCCTCTGCTTTCTCTGGCCTCGTCATGCTCATATCTCTTTTCTTCCTCTCCCTCGGTGCCTCTCTCATGACGTAAGTTCTCATGACAATCTCTTGAACCTTGTAACATTGACTAATCTGATCTCAGTGCCGTTTTCGTCAAGGCTGTCAAGCGATTCAAGGATTCGAACATGGATGCCAAAGTCGGTCGGTATGCATTTGGGTTTACCTGGGGTGCTTGGTTCGCCATATTCCTGGCTACAATCTTCTTGTTCGCAGGATGTGGACTGGGAGGTCGCAAGGAAAGCACTACCACCCGAACCAGTAGCAAAGGCAGATTTGGAATCTTCCGTCGTCAACGCTCCACAAAATCTGCCCGTGGCTCAATTGGCTACGACAACGAGAGCCAGCGCCGCGTCAAGGAAGAGTACTAGATTACTCGTCTTCACCTGATTTAGTGATGGGGAAGATGAGGGAGGCGAGTTGACGTCAGGAATTTGCTTCGAAGTGTAACGACATGATACCACGGCCTTCCAACTACCCACGGCCGCTCCGGACTTGGCTTTTAGACGGGGATGAAATGGATGCAGGTAGGTGGATCTGGCGGTGTAAAAATGGATGATTTCGGAGTACTGGAAATAATTGCGTTCGCTTGTTGAGACTATTTAATGTCTATAATAAAATCATAATGCAATTGTACATACGCTTCCTTCATTTCCCATTGTGCAGGTGAGAAACTTAAATGAGGACTGAACTATGACACAATCAGAGGACCGTCCCAGTGTATCCAAGATCGTTTCATCTACGGCATTATACGGGATGGCTAGATCTAAGCAACATGTCGAGAGTATACATTCAAAAGAGCCATACAAGTCGCTGTGACCTAGTGAAGACGCCAAAAGCACGAATTCTAACTTCATAAAAGATCGAGAGCTCGTGCTCGACATAAAGGCGTCGTACAACAAGGCAATTACGAAAATATAGGACTTGGAATGCTGGAAATATCATGAGTTAGGTACTGCTCTCGCATACCCAGAACATCAAGACCCTGTAAAGTATACTGTTCTCCCAAAGCTCCTTTCTCTGATTATGACTTTCATAAAGTCCTCAAGCCTGCTACTCTTCTGTTCTCCGGCTCAAGATTGTTATGAGTCTCAGGTAATGCTTCGCTCAAGATTTCACCGTTGAAGAAAGAAGCGGTTCAATGCTTCAGCTGGCAACGCTGTGCTCTTTCTACGTTAGGCATTCTTGCTATTGACTTTCTCAAGCCATCGTCGAGTAGATTTGGCAACTGGGTGTGGGCAGGTGATGGGGAGAGGAGAAGAGGGAGCGTGGTCGAGATATATATCGTTGTGGGGCTATGATATCTAGGTCTAAGAATCTCTCTTGCTGAACATATCAGTGGGAAGCTCTTATCGCATAGCGATATCAGCGCTGATGTCGGGATAAATTCGGCGGCTCAAAAGCGCCCAATAAGCGTCCTCAACCTTGCCCTTAAGCGAGTGACGGCAATCGCCCACAGGTGGGGTGGGGTTTGGCATATGTTTCCTTCGTCTGCGACCTCGGTTTGCATTCCACGAGTCTCCTGATCTCCCAGCTGAGCTCCTCATGGCGATATACCTCTTGTCCTTTGCTAGACGAATCTTCCCATTGGGGATCAACTTTCCTTCTCCCTTCGTCGGCAAGATGCTGGTTGATGATGCTAGCGATGTGACTTGCTACTTCCTGCGAATCTTCAAGCCTCTTCTCTTCTCTGCGAATCGAGAGTTGCGTGGAATTTGTCGTTCCAAATATGTTCCTTCGCATGTATCTATGCCCATCCAACCCTCAACACACTCTACATCTCTCTGTCTGCTTCTTTCCTAGTATATTGGAACATGGCGGCGTATGAGAAGTGTGCGAGACCGCCATTATACCATCTTGTAATGTTGAATCATATAGTTGTGGACGTCAGAGGAGGTTTAGTGCTGCCAAAGATGCATTCCATTCTGCGGGCATTTGCCTGGTTTGGGACTCCAGCGGAACTCCTTGTCATTCAGGGAAAGCCTGAAGACTCGGGGCACTGTATAAATCCAGTGTGAGGCTGGAAATCTATCATCCTGGTGGAGATAGCTATGACGGAAGATACCGCAATTGAAGTTGACCCTGCGAGGCACAGATTCGAGTCCGATCTGTTCGAGTTGCAGAGGAATGCTAGCAAAGATGTTGCTTGGTTGAAATGGCGGCAGCGTTCAGTGGGGCCTGTTGACGTTTTCAAGCAGGAATGTGTTTGTGTCCAAGAAACAATTGCTGAATAAGATGGCCAGGTAACGAGTTGCGAAGGAGTGAAGAGAGTTGGAATCTGCGATCAATGGTAGGGCGTGGGATTGGAAGAGTGACGACAGCTCGTGCTATCTGTCAAATTTGACAAAAGCCTTGGTGAGAGCAGGCATGATTCTGAGATGGGGATTCCCTCAATTATCTTGCTTAGCGTCCTGGCAGAGTGGAACTTTGACGTTCATATCCGCTTTTCTAGAGCATGTCTTGGTGGTCATATTGTGATGATATGCTGCTAATGAGAAGAGCCACAGATAAGCCTTTGCTTCGTCTGCTAGTCACATAGTGGAAGATGATCTAATTAGTGCGTCTACTTTCTTTAAGGACCAAATCACTGTGTGCGTGGATACTAGGCCGACCAACCCCATGAGATAATAAAGCACGGAGGCAACGAGATAGTCAGATAAAGTCAAGGTCCTTCGGAAACATGGACAAAGCACGAACTTACCACAACCTGATCTTCTTACGAAGAGCTGGCCATTTCAGCGAAGTGTTCCCTTTCCAGATTCATGAAGTGATTACTGACTGTCGTATCCTCAGTACATGAAAGCATCAGCGGTTGCGATCAGCCGCTCAGTTTTTATGAGCACATCTGCTGTCAAAATGACGTGGAACTTAATGTAGGCGTCAATATGACGCCCAAAATCTGATTATCAGACCCTGCCGATCCTCTTCTTAACGAAAGACGTTAGCACAGATGTGAATTCTCACATAGGTGAGCATCCTTTGGTAGTCTTCATTGCGAAGTACGGCGTTTGGTGGGTCAACTATCAATAATGGAACGCTGTACGCTCCTAGTGACAGGCGTGGGTGCCGGGTTCTAGTTAACTGATACCTTAGGGCGATTCCGTCTTCTTGGATAGACACATGTCCGACTTTCAAGAGGGCCTGGATGTCTCGAGACAGACCATACAAACGAAGAAGAATTATGATCAGGCCGAATTCCGCTTCGAATATGGACTAACACCGTCTATTTGGATAGTGGACCATGTGCTCGACAACGAGCTATGCGCCAGGAGGCGATTGATTTATTCCGGCGCTATGGATCTATGGAAGGTGCCTTGGACAATATGGTGATGGCTCAATTTACAACTTATTACATGACCCTTGAACCCGCAGGGATTGAAACGGATAAGATCCGTCTCAACGCAATAATCGGGCCGAAAAAGTTCCTGGTGAATCAGCAACGAGCATTGGGCTGCTATGACTTGTACCACGAGTGCAAAAACAACGAGAGGTTCATGGAGAGAATACGACCAAACACTAGTGGTGCGTCTGTGAAGAGAGGCACTAGGCTAAAGGCCCGAAGCCAAAGGTCCAGGAGAACTAAAGACGGATCTTACTTATCAGGCGTTTTAACATTCAGTATTTCAACGAATCTGGGGATTTGTTGTGATCTGCATCGAATATTTCCGGATCGATTCGGTACCTAGGAGACTTGATTACCGGTGTCAGAGCCGAACAGCTGTCAAACACACATATGGTTCGATGGCTTTATCCTTCCTGCCCTGAGGAGCTATAGAGACAACAAGAGCAACACGCATGTCGCCGCATCCATTTGGGAAATCAGCTGATCACAAGAATGCCAACGTTTGGATTCGGTCAGCGCCCTGACTCCAGACTCTGGAGTCGAGAGCTTCCTTTCAAGCAATACAGCAAAGCCCAACGCCAAAGCCCAACTCCAAATCGGGCCTTTCATCTGCTTTCCCAACTATCACATCATTCATAAATTCTTGGCAACTTCGCTTCCCGGCATGATCGGAATCTGCCAAACACTTCCGGGTGTGCTCTTGGAGCTCCAGGAATCGCTGTCTGAAAAAAAGTTTGTTCAGGTACTTCACCGCTTTTACCCCACCCTTGTAGCGTTGCCTCACCCCGTGATTATAGATAAACTCGCGCTACTACCTTCATGTAACATAGTCAGGGCCTTGAGTTCTTCGCATCAGGGACCAGTTCCGTCATTGGCCTGTGTAAGGAGAGGAGATCGACAGAACAAGGGGCGTATACTTTCGTATTTCCCCTCAATGCGGGGGAGGAGTGGGGAAGCGGAGGTGATATCATTGATCCGAGCTCGACGCAACACAATTCCTATGCCCGAACATCTCTCATGAGATATTGTTCCTTCAGTCATTACAAAGAGGATCTGTCACTACAAAGGTGAGCTGTCATTCCGTACTTCCTCGTCTTTCATCGTACAGGCTGCAGCAATTTTTAGCCATTGCTGTTGTTCCCATTCCAACGGCCCTACATCATGTTTGGGACCTTCTCAATGTCAACGATGTTAAGTTTTCGAAGCTTCTTGCTTCTTGCCTTATCTCATTATGCCAACGCGCAGGTAGACTACAGCCAGTTCGTCAATCCATTAATTGGGTCTGAAGGTCCATACCCTGGCTATGCCTACGGAGGTGGCGATATCTTCGTCGGAGCTGCTGTCCCGTTTGGTGCTGCGAAGGTTGGCATTGACACATATGAAGACAATGCCACCATTTCAGCCCTCAACGGCGGCTACACACCGAAGGGAAAGGTGACTGCTATCTCTATGATGCACGAATCCGGGACTGGTGGGGCTCCTAAATATGGAATCGTTCCTCAAATGCCCTTGACGACTGTGGAATCGCCTGTCAACCTTTTGGACAATCGAACGTACTGGCAATCAAGAGAAGGCGACGAGGTAGCTCGTGTTGGGTACTTCAAGATGCAACTAGAGAATGGTGTGGTGGTAGAACTTTCTGGAGCTCGGCATTCAGGCATAATGCAGTACTCATTTCCATCTGGAGAAAAGCATGTTCTAGTCGATGTTTCCCATTATCTACCCTCTGAGATCGGCGGATACAGCAACCAATATTACGTTGGAGGCGCGATAAACCTACAACCAAGTGGTATTTACACTGGATACGGCACATATGGTGGTGGTTGGAACGAAGGCGGACCAATGACTATATACTTCTGTGGCGACTTCGAGACACAACCTGACCAAATGCAGACCTTCCGTGGACGCAACACAGACCCGGTACCTCGGTACAGTGTTTTCAGCGATGGAGGCACTCCCCAGGTAATATTCGGTAATGTGAGCGAATCTGCTGGGCCTCTCAACGACCGTGTTGGAGCACTCTTCACTTGGACGAACTCCTCGATAACTCAGATTCGGTCACGTGTGGGCATCTCTTTTATTTCGTCTGACAAGGCATGCAGCTTCAAGAACGCCGAGATTCCCTCATATGATCTCAATGCTACAGTTGCCGCTGCTGTGGATGAATGGAATCAGGATGTCTTCAGCAAGATCCAGGTCTCCACAGACTCTTCTGTCAACCAGACGAATCTCGCTCTACTCTACTCATCGCTCTACTTCATGCATCTCATGCCATCCGAAAGGACAGGGGAAAATCCTCTTTGGCAGTCTGATGAACCTTGTTGGTAAGTTTGCGGCGTCTTCCATTCTGTGCGAATTTGATTGTAGCTTGGTAAACATGAATGAAGCAATTTGCTAAATCTTCTGCTATATTCAGGGACGACTTCTACACCCTTTGGGACATATTCCGCAACACAGTCAGTCTGTATCACCTCCTCCAGCCCACATACTACGAAGGAATGATCCGGTCACTTATCGACATCTGGAGATTTGAAGGGTTTATGCCCGATGGTAGATCAGGAAATTACAACGGTCTAGTACAAGGAGGCAGCAATGCTGATAATGTCCTTGCGGATGCTTATGTCAAGGGTCTGAGAGGTGGCATTAATTGGACAGCCGGTTACGAAGCCATGAAAAAGAACGCCGAAGTCCAGCCTTACAACACCTACAGTCTTGCCGATCCAACGTCCAGCCAGAAAGAAGGCAGGGGAGCGCTATACGATTGGCTCCCTCTTGGCTACGTTTCAGCAGATAGAAGCACTCGAGCAGTCTCGCGAACAGTGGAATATTCCCTCAATGACTTTGCACTGAGTCAAGTGGCGCGAGGAGAAGCCCCGGGAGATGTTGAGAAGTACCTCAACCGCAGCGCCAACTGGCAGAATATTTGGGCGCACAATCTGACGAGCTTGAACTTCACTGGCTTCTTGGCGCCGAGATTCGCTGATGGGACGTTTAATCTCACGGGTTATAATCCTGCTATATGCGGGGGCTGTGAGACGCAAGCCATCAGTTATGAAGCTACTCCTTTCGGTATGTCCATGTTCGATAACCCTAGGTGCATTACTGACTATCCGTAGAGTATTCCTTCGTTGTCCCCCATGACGCCCAAACTCTAATTGAGTTTATGGGTGGCTCAGATGCTTTTGAATCTCGACTCGATTACATCATGTTACCCAACACGAGCCAGCAAAATCTAGGAGTCAACGGAGCTGGCATCACAACCATCATGAATATCGGCAATGAACCGGATTTCGCCACTCCATACCTGTACAACTATATCAACAAGCAGTATAAGAGTGTGCAACAGAGTCGAGCGCTTGCGAACCAGTATTTCCATAATTCAAACTACGGAGTCCCTGGCAATAGCGACGCTGGGGCATTGAACAGTTGGTTAATTTGGCAAATGCTAGGGCTATATCCTGTTGTCACTCAGACTGTGTATTTGGTGGGAAGTCCATGGTTCGAGGACCTGAACATGACTATCAATGGTAATCAGACGCTCAGAATCACGGCGAGCGTAGCTAGTGCTGCAAACGAGTCTTCCACGGGCGCTAGTTTTGGACAAGATAACTTCTATGTTCAGAGTTTAAAGATTAATGGGGCGGACTGGAATCGTAATTGGTTCGACCACGAGGATGTTATGGTCAACGGGGGAACAATCGAGTTTGAACTCGGATCGGAGCCGAAAGTTTGGGAATCTGGGGATGTTGGACCAAGCCCCGGGCGCATGTGAGGAAGTGAAGATCAACTTTTGAGGCATTTGTTAGAAGGAAAATGCAAGCATCTTGACTGACCGATGTGGTCTCATTATCATTGATTATATAATTAGTAATGGGATAGATGAACCACTATTGACCGTAGGCTGTGTACGTTGCTTGAATCACATTCTGCAGTGCCGCGAGCGATTCTACGCCTCGATAATCACTCCAAGTATGATCCAGCAAACCTGTCTACGTCAGCGTACAATTCATCTCTTACCAGGACAGAGCCATAGGTATCAGGGTTTAAGGGGGCTCACCATAAGTCTCGTCATAGTCTAGAGTACCTTGCCTGATGTAATAACTCCCAGCAAGAACCCAGAGCATCCAACCGTACTGTTTGCCTTCCATGAAGCTAGTGAGGCACGTGCTGTAAGCACTGTTATAAGCTCCACTCGCATCCGTCTCATCGTGTCCCCATTCGGAAATGACAAGAGGAGCTCGGTTTGAACCAGTCCCAGTCTTAGTCGTTGCGTCTGCTCCGAAGGAGTCTAAGATACCTTCATAGACGGCGCAAATGCCCGAGATGCCCTCGTCGTATTCATGCATTTCAAACACGAGCTTGTTGGCCCACTCGTAGGATGCGACGTCGAAACTAAAGCCGGGATCAAGAGCAGTCGATCCGCCGACGGCTGGCTCGATATTAAAGTCCGAGTCGAGCCCGGAGAAGAATATCAGTACATCAGGGTTTGCAGCATAGACTGCTGATGCGGCAGCTGTCATGTATTGCTTCCATGTACTCCAGGTGTACGGCTCAAGAGTCGAAGCCCCTGTGGTTGCAAGACGAAGTTCATTTCTCAGGCCGACGCTGGTGAAAGTCGGCCAGTTTGCTTTGCCCTAGACCGAGTCAGTATATTTTCGAGGAGATGAGTGAGTTTCTCGAGGTATTACTGACATGGGTAGCCATGTATGAGAGGCCTCGGATCCAGTTGGTTGTGTTGAAATAGGTATCTCCAAACCAAGAATTGCCATCGCTCAAACTACAGCACCACATGGCTTTCGAGACATCTGATGCCTTGATTAGCACAGTCAATTCAGAAGAAATTTCGCAAATCCTTCAAATGATAAAGTTCAAAGAAACTCGCGAGTTTTCAGCAGCCAAAGTAGCAATCATTGCTGAGAGCCCGGGGTACTTACGATTGTCTAGATGAAGGTAGATATTCTGTGCTGCAAGTTCAGCAGCTACAGCATCGAACACCTATATGATTCGTTAGACGAGTTTACCAGCATCGTAGGAGCAGGGAAGCTTTGTACCTGCAGTCTTGTTGTGCTCGCTGTGAACTGAGGATTATTGCTGAGTATATTCCCCAAGACGATAGATCCATTTCCTTGGCCCAAAGCATTGTTCAACGTATCGCTGAGGCTCACATCTCCTCCATTGTCCAATATGTCATCTACCAGTTCAATGGCGAACGTGAGTCGGACAACATTGAAACCCGTCTGAGAGATCTTCTGGACAATGCTGGCTATGGATTGGTAGTTTAGCCCTTCGGGGAGCACTGCATGGACTCTGGCTTTAGCATATGGTTCACTGCTAAATGGGCACGGAAGAATCTATTGAGGCTACATTAATAGAATCACTCAGAGATACTCACTTGTCTCGGCAGCTCCAGGCCAGTTGATACCCACAAATGGCACGTGATTGCTGTCGGCATCGATAATCCACCGGTCGCTTCGTGAAAGGGGCAATGGCTGTAGAGAGATTTGAAAAGAAGAAGAAACGAGGGAGAGAAGGCCTAGAAGGCCTCCAGTAAGTCTTGTGTTGAGCATAGCGACGACTGCAATGTTATTGACAATCACGTGTTATCGTGAGATGATATTATGATTTGTTGGCCAGTTGGAGGAGATGCCCTACTGTAGAGCTTGAGGCCTGTAGGAGTTGACGTTTCTTTAAGTGAAGGCTGAGTTGCTCGCATGTGATAACCCCCCATGGACAACACAGAACACCAGACATGAAAGGATATTGGAAAAGTGCTACAATCAAGCTCAACCTGGTCATACGCTTGTAACCTTCCTATTCATAATTCGCGAGCGAGGGGTTATTCCTTGCCCCTCTCAGCTATTGGTCGAACTTGACCGTCGATCAGTCTGGGGTGCGCACGTAGTCGCCACAGCAATATTATCCACCCAAAGCGGAAGAACCTCCGAGGCCGAAGGATTCAGGGAATGGAAATCCTCCCCTCCTTCTGCAGCGGAAGTGCTATATAAAAAAAGGTAGTTATTGCGTAAAGGAAGTAGAGCAGTGACAAGAACTCTTCATTCACTACGTAGTTTTCTACGTAGTTTCTGTTCCGGCTGAAGTCATCAATCGATCCAAATTCCTCCATTGAGAGAATTTCTGGTCGGAGTGTCATGGTGGAGCAATGATGGATGTTGCTCGTACTATAAGAAATGTGCAACAGGTCAGAGAGATTAAGCAAACGTACCAGACGAAAACGAAAGCAGTCGTTCAATCATTCTTATCCAATGGCTGTTTCGCCTGTCATGACCAGGAATTTCGAGCTCCGAAAGAGAGCTCTATCCGAAGGAAACCAAAGCTCAATTCTGAGCTTGAGGAGCACTTGATCCCACACAAAAGACCTGTTGCATATTCGGTATGCATAGTTCCATTTGTAGCAACAATAGAATTATTTGCTTTCCACTTTTCCCAGTCACAAGCACAAAAGTCATGCAATCGTATTCGAAGTCCAGCATACCTTGCCAACCAATAAATCAAGAACGTTTTCAGACTCCATTAACCATTCTGTCGCGACTCATATCATTCTCTCCTGCACCTCCAACTAAACTCCAATCCCTCACTGCTCCCTTCCAATCCGATACCCTACCATCCCTAATCTCTACGACCACAACTCTCACTTCCTCATCCTCAATAAAGCTCACTCTGCCACCATCATTATCTTCCGCGTCTCTCCCGCTCCAGTCCCTCCTCTCCTCCCCGTCACTGAATGTATTGTTGTCAAGATGCTGTTCCCGATAGAATGTCTCCTCATCCGTGCCTCTCTCCACTAACCGCGCATCACCATTGATCGTCACCGATATACTGCTCAGCGCAGATGTATTGAGATTGAGCAGCAACGTAGCGAGGGAGGATCGCGAGGCTTCAGGGGGTGGAGAGCCATTCCGTTCGTGTGCAGTTGAGCCCCGGCGGTTAGAGGTTGGTGGTCTGTGGGAGACCCAATCGTGAACAAGGAGGGAGACATGTGGGTTGGAGATTAGATTGAGGGTTTTCTTCGAGGAGGGGTTCGTGGTCATTATTATTATGGGAGAAGTCGAGTACGCCGAGGTGGGGAGATAGGTGTAGTTCATGAGAGACACGTGCGGGAAGAGATTGGTACATGTTGCAAGGTGGAGCTGTAGCAATTAGTTGAAGCTGGTGAGATACGAGGGTGGAGTAGCATACAAATCGTGCATTCTGTAGACATTGAACGACTTCCGTAGGGAGGGCGTTGGTCGTTTGGAGATTGGTCGTACCAGCAGACGCCTCGTAATTAAGAGGTGGCTCTGTCGCCATGTTTTCATGAGCTTCCCGAAATATATCCTGGCAGTGGGACTGAGGTCTCTTTGACTTTGGCTTTGGCGGAGAGAAAGAGGAAGAAGAAGCAGACGGTTGCTCTATGTCTTTATGATTGCTGTCTGTCGATTCAATCTGGGACCAGCTATCTCTTGTACGCTATTAAAGTACGGGAGCCACAAGTGACGTTGGAGTAGATTTCAGCTCACGTGCCACATCTGAAGCCAGAGAGGAAGAGATGATTCTATTATTGGGTTCGAAGTTGACGCCAGAAGCCTGCAAGGCTTAGCTCGATACTTTATATGATGATTCCTAGGGCCTAATTGCTCAAATATAATAAATGATCCGAGGCTACAGGAGTCTTTCCAATAATCCTAGCTTGATCGGGTCTCTAGTGAGCATGCAAGATTCTCGAGTACCGATTACTTTTTTGATCGATTTAGTAGAGCTCTTATTGACATCTTATAGGCAAGGTCACTAGAACATTAAAGTTCCGACCAACAAGGCACAAGCGATCAACACGATTTATTGAAAAACGATAGTCAAAAGGACGAAAATACCCCTCATACCCCACCATCATCACGTGATGATATCGCCATTTGGTGCTTTGATCGCGGACTCACTCTACTGTAAGGGATCGAGGCTCAAAAGATCTTTCTTCACCGTGAGCCAGACTCGAGACAACCATCGGACTAGGGGGGCGACTTACCTCCACCATTCATTCACACCATATCTATTAGCTTCTTGTCTCGTTGAAGCGACGAAATGTAATGCAAGATCTCGGGATCCTCTGAGTCAGACCGCAACGGATTCTTGCTTGTTTTCCATTGGCCGCTTTCACATACTTTTCGATAACAATTATCAACTCCTTGAATACTTAAACAGCTGCCCCAACTAAGAAAGGCCTGCGCGGCAGTGACATTTTGCATGTCCCTTTCTCTAACCTGCTTGGCAGTCGATCTCTGAATCCAATACTACTCAGAGTTCTGAGAACAAGCAAGAAGCATGTCAAGCAGTGTTGGCACTGAAGAATCAGCTACGACGATTTTATGTTCGTGCAAACAAACTCGATTCCATATTGAGAATCCAGTGTATCAAGAGGCGAGTTTTCAATCCCAGTTCCTTAAAAAGCGGCATTTTGATAATTAAACAGCTCGATATCGAAGGTCTGAACATTACTGTCACGTCAGGAGGAAAATCGGGGGTAAAGCCGAAAGGCAAAGCCCGCACTGAAGGACTGGAGATTCTGGCCAATGCTAGCCTGAAGCTTAAAGCTGGGATACATTATGCACTTATTGGACGGAATGGAACTGGAAAATCGAGTGAGTTTATGGAAATTATACCTTGCCGAAGTCAAAGTTGTTGATACCCCATCCCAGCAATCTTGAAAGCAGTCGCCGAGAAACTCATTCCAGGGATTCCTGTACCAACGAGAATCTCCATTTTACAGCAGACTTCAACGGAGGAGCCTCTACCTGCAAAGGTGGCAGGAACGGCTGACCAAGCGAAAACCGCTGCTACTCCCCTTAGTCAGCTCTCAGTATTGGAAGAAGTCATTGATAGAGCAACTTCGAGGAACGAGATTCAACGCGAGATCGATGGTTAGTCCCTGGCGCCCATTCCAATACCTGTTCGTACCATTCGATTGACCTGGATTCAGTTCTGTCAAAAGCAGTGAACGAGCCCGAAAATGCTTTTGCTCCTCTTCGTGCACTCCGCTATGTCAAACATGAACGCCTCAAGAAAGAGCTATTTGAGCATGACAAAGATGCAAGGCTACGAAGTGGTACTAGAGGAATGGCTGCCAGGAAGAAATTGATCGCATTCGAAAAAATTGTGACAGAATCTACTGAACGGCTTGAACAAAAAGATGAAGATATAAGTCCTGAAGTGCTGGCCGAAGAGACTCACGCTGCTAGCGACCTTTTGGTAGAGCTTCAATCTCAAGTTGAACCCGCCAGAATCGCAGATATTGAGGTTAAAGCCAGAAGAATTTTGTCTGGCTTAGGATTCCCCAAAACAACTCTAGAAAAACCAGTTTCAACACTATCTGGTGGGTGGCAGATGCGAACAAATCTCGCCAGCTGCCTTCTTCAGCCCGCAGACATCCTCATCCTTGATGAACCTACAAATTTCTTAGACCTTCTCGGAATTGTTTGGCTCCAACGGTTTCTACTTCAACTTCGAGAGGAGCTCAATCCTCCCACTGTCGTTCTTGTATCTCATGATCGAGACTTCATCAATATTGTGTGTCAAGAATTGATCATCCTTCGAGACCAGATCCTCACCTACTTCCGTGGAGACCTGATATCCTATGATGCCTCAATTCGGGACAAGAAGCTGTACCTAGGTCGGATGAAAGCTGCCCAAGACAAGCAAAAAGCACATATACAGCAGACCATTCAACAAAATATGAAGCAAGGAAAAGCTGCCGGTGATGAGAATAAACTCCGGCAGGCCAAGTCTCGCCAAAAGAAACTTGACGATAGAATGGGAATGGAGAAGAGCGCTTCAGGAGGAAGATTCAAATTGAACCGTGACCTAGCAGGTTTCCATCTGACATCTCGAGCTGAGATCGATGTGCCTGTTGACGAAAGAGGAATTTCGATTCTCTTGCCTGACGCTCCAGATCTTCGTTTTCCAGGACCTTTAGTGTCGCTAGAAAAGGTCACGTTCAAATATCCGACCCTGAAGAAGACGCAACCTCCACCGCCAGTAGTCCTGCAGGATATTGATCTCACAATCCACATGGGAGATCGTGTGGGAGTTGTAGGGCTCAATGGATCTGGTAAATCAACACTAATTAAACTACTCACCGACACCAGCAAGCCCACAAAAGGGATTGTGACTCGACATCCTCGACTTCGGATGGGATACTACTCTCAGCACGCAGTTGAAGACCTTCAAACTCTCGGCCGATCGGACCCAGAACTCACAGCTCTCGCCCTGTTGACCCGCGATGTAGAAGGCGAGCTCGACGAAGGAGAATTACGAGGACTTCTCGGCTCTCTCGGACTACCCGGTCGCACTGCATCAGATGTTCCACTCACCAAACTCTCCGGAGGGCAAGTCGTGAGGCTGGCATTGGCGAGACTGCTATGGAAATGCCCGCAGCTGCTAGTTCTCGATGAAATCACTACGCATCTGGACTTTCACACGGTGACGGCACTGGGTGATGCTCTGAGTGAGTGGAATGGAGCCATCTTGGTAGTTAGTCACGATCGATACTTGATACGAAGGGTTGTTCAAGGAGAGAAAGATAGACTCGAGGGCGACGAAGATGACGAAAGCGAAGGCGAGGAAGATGAAGCGATCAGGAAACGGACTGTTTTCTTGTTGAAGAGTGGAACAATGAGGATCCTTGAGAAAGGAGTGCAGGGCTTTGAGGAGAGCTTGGAGAAGAGGGTTGAGAAGTTGCTGGCTTCTTAGAGTCAAAGGCATCTTTCAAAGGTCAGGACGAATACAATGCACTTTCTTTACCTCTCGAATTTCTGGATCGCAATCCGTCGACACCAACCGTGTTACCCGATCAGTTTTGTGCACGATTGCGGCAGGTAGATACAGGTAGAGGTCTTGAATCTGATCCCTGGACTTGCATTAGCAAGCTCCAAAGACAAGCTTTTAGGGGGCAGGTACAGCCCGCAATTCGCAGTAGCACACCAATCGATCACCCTACGCTGTTCCCACCTTATTTCCCCGCTGACACACCTTCCTGATTCAATCTTAGCCTCATCGTTCACTGTCAAACCTTGGACAGCATTGGTACTCGGTAGTATGTTCCTGCATGGCTATCTTTTGCGATTCTCCTGCTGGAATGGCATCCTCAAGCAGGGTGTTCGATTGGATACAGGCTGTTCTGCGATATGCTAGGACCCGTCCTGTCGGAATTGGGAAGCTCCCTTGTCCTGCACCAAGCTCTCTATTTAGAAAGCCCCTCGCCCCTCGATCATGCTGCTCCTCAGGTCACTTTGCTGTGATCAGACTTCGAGATGTTGCTTTCCCAGTGCCTTGTCATTGCCATTGCCTCCGTTGCAGGTGCTGCTCCGGCCTCAATCAAGCATGTATTGCATGAAGCTCGACAATCCCCACCCTCGGATTATAAGAAGGGAGCTCGCATTGAGGGCTCTGCTATCCTCCCCATGAGAATTGGATTGACGCAAACTAATCTTGAGAATGGCTATGACCATTTAATGGACGTGTAAGTGGACACATCTCTCCTTTAACAGCCTCGTCTCTGATGGAATAAAATGATATGTCCTAGACCAATGCTAATGCAGCCATAGTTCACACCCAGACTCTGAAAATTATGGGAAGTATTGGACAGCAGAGGAAGTGCACGATCTGTTTGCACCACCTGAGGAGTCTGTGAATGCAGTCAAGGAATGGCTTCACTCATCAGGAATTGACCACTCACGTGTGGTTCACTCCGACAACAAAGGCTGGATTGCTGTTGATGTGACCGTCGAAGAAGCGGAACGACTTCTGCTTGCAGAGTTCTACGAGCACGAGCACAAGCAAAGTGCTAGCGTTCGTGTGGGATGCGACGAGTAAGAACTCTATTCCCAAGAATATAGAAAGCAAATCACTGACAACTCCTTCAGATATCACGTCCCAGAACACATTGCGCCGCATATCGATTACATAACTCCTGGCATCAAACTCGCTCCTGTTGTCAAGAGAGATGTCAAGGTCAAGCGAGGCCACCCGTGGTTTCCAAAACCAAGCAGCAAGATGTCACAACCACCTAGTGGAACATGGCATTACAAGCCTCCAGGAGCTAGCAGCCTTCCTGAGGATCTCCAAGGCTGTGGATTGAATATTACACCCCCGTGTATTAAAGCTCTGTACGATATTCCTAACGCATGGAGCAAGACACCAGGCAACTCACTCGGCTTGTACGAACAGGGTGACTACTTCTCCAAGTCCGATCTCGACTTATTCTATAAAGAATATGCCCCTTATGTTCCGCAGGGTACCTACCCAATCCCAGCTCTGATCGATGGAGCACAATTCGGTGTGCCAGCAGACAGTGCTTTGAATGGTGGGGAGTCAGACATTGATATTGACATGGCTTTCTCTCTCATCTATCCACAGACTGTCACTCTGTACCAGACCGACGATCAAGTTTACAGTGTCGAGGATCTCGATACTACTAATTTGTTCAATACCTTCCTCGACGCTCTCGACGGATCATACTGCACATACTCTGCTTACGGTGAGACCGGAAATGATCCAGAGATCGATCCCGTATACCCAGACACCCAAGCTGGTGGCTATACAGGCAAGCTTCAGTGCGGTGTCTACAAGCCTACGAACGTCATCAGTGCATCATACGGACAAGCAGAGGCGGACCTGCCAGTTAGTTACACTAAGCGACAGTGCAATGAGTTCATGAAACTTGGTCTCCAGGGCCATTCTATCCTGTTTGCTTCGGGTGATTATGGAGTTGCCTCTTTTCCTGCGGATGGTGATGCCGATGGCTGCCAGGGTCCCGAGGGTACAATCTTTAACCCACAGTATCCATCCAATTGCCCGTAAGTACAAGCCATTGTTTGATTCTACACCTCTACCTTTTAGACCCTTTTACTTTATATCCTACCATGTTCTCCATTTCCTTACAAGTAGTATCATATATTTCTTTTACTTCTGAAATCTCTTTGAGAAAAGATTACTAATTCGACCTGTTTCTAGGTACGTTACTTCAGTCGGAGGAACAATGTTGTATGGCGACCAGACCGTCCTCGATCAAGAAAGTGTCATGCACGTGAACTTAAGTGGCACAGCCCAAAACTTCTCCTCAGCTGGTGGCTTCAGTAATTACTTCCCGCAACCAGGCTATCAGAAGAACGCTGTGGCGGAATATTTCAAGATCGCCGATCCCCAGTATCCTTACTACTCCGAATTCGAAGTTAACTTTAATACGACTAAGGGTATTTACAACCGTATTGGGCGCGGCTATCCAGACGTCGCGGCCAATGGTGCTCAGTATAGAGCTTATACAGGTGGTGAAGATTTCCACTGGTATGGAAGCAGTTTGGCATCACCCCTATTTGCTTCTGTCTTGACTTTGGTAAGCACTCTCAATTCACTACAACACCTCTGCAAATGTAATTCTGACAATTCCAAGCTCAACGAAGAGCGCTATGCTATTGGTAAACGTCCTATTGGCTTCGTGAACCCAGCTCTGTACGCCAATCCTTCCGTCTTGAACGATATCACGAATGGGACGAATGTTGGATGCGGGAGTGAGGGCTTCCACGCTGCAAGAGGCTGGGATCCAGCGACTGGGCTTGGGTAAGTTTATTTTTACATTGAGTTCCTGTTTCCGTGCGACTGGTCCGGAGCTTGAGGGCTGTCTTAGGAGCAGCACCGCAGTTTAGTCTTCCTGTTTGTGGTTCCTGAGACAGCCTCCACACTCCAGAGCTCCACCCCAAACCACCACTATTTGCAGTACTGACCCGATCATTAGCACGCCTAATTTCCCTAAGATGCTTGAGTACTTCCTTGCGCTGCCGTAAAGTAGCGGCTTGTGCGGCCCGCTCCAGCGTAGCTAAGGAAAGCCAAAGTAGCCTTATAAGAAATAGAAAGCCTGATGAAAAATGATTGTTGAGCATCCACATTTGAATTGCGAAACCACTTTGTGAGCCATTCTGGTGACAAGATGTCATTGAAAGCAGAAGAGACCTTGGAAGGGCGGTGGACATCACTTCTCGTCTCGACCAGCTAGTGACAGCCCCACATCCCTAGACATCTGCATTATGTCCGGTTGCATCCGCCTCTCGTCACATCGCACTCCTTCTAACTCACGTGAAATCTTTCCTTCTTTCCTTCCTCCGCGTAGACGAGACCGAAGCTCCCACACTGATCGAACCATCTATCAGCTTGAAGAACAGTATCCTGTAGAGCGAGATGTCGACCAACTTCCAAGGGAAGATAATAGCCGTCACGGGCGCAGCCTCAGGCATAGGCCTTGCGACAGCAAAATTACTGGCCTCGCGTGGCGCCACGCTCGCACTGGCTGATGTGAACGAGGCGCTCCTTGCCTCGGCCACAAAAGATATCAGCGGCTCAGAGGGTCCTGCTTCTACTACGGTCCTCGATGTGCGGGATCGTCAAGCCGTCGAGTCGTGGATAAAGGCGGTGGTGGACAAACATGGCCGCTTGGATGGAGCGGTGAATATGGCCGGGGTCGCTTCGAGACAAAGTAGAGACTCCTCCGCTGCTCATCTTGAGGTCTGAACTGACTGTAAACTTCAAGTCGGGAAGGCGAACATCGAGGATATCGAGGATGACGACTGGGATCTCGTGCTGAGCGTGAATCTAGTGGGCCATTTGAACTGCTTGAGAGCCGAGATCAAAGCCATGGGAAACCCGGTAGAGAACGGGCGAGGGGCGAGTATTGTCAATGCGGCGAGTGTTGCGGGCATTATGGGGATGCCAAAGAACGGAGCTTATATTGCTAGTAAACATGCTATCGTAGGCTTGACCAAAGCTGCGGCGAAGGAGTGTGGGGCAAGGGGGATCAGAGTCAATGCAATTGCGCCGTAAGACCTCATCGCTGGGGATTGGGAGCTTTGATTCGAAGATGCTAACGAGACAGAGGACCAATCGATACGCCGATGTTGCGGAGCGCGATAGCAACATCGAAGGGAAACTTGCTGCCTTTCGTGCCGATGGGCAGAGAGGGCCAGCCCCTGGAAGTCGCCGAATTGATCTGCTGGCTGCTGTGTGATGGGAGCAGTTACATCACAGGCACGGTGCAGAACATTGATGGAGGGTGGCGGACGTGAAGTCATCGATTGTTCCTCTCATTACCTTCATTCATAAGCAGTCCTCCACCTGACATTTCCCGGCGGCGAGTACCTCGCCACAATAACCTGCTTCCCATGCCTCTCGGCCCTCGCCATTCCAACGTGCGTCGTGTTGGGCCAGATATTCTGCGTATAATGCCCATACTTTGCCAGATCACCCTCCCCAATTCTCTGGCCTCTGTAATCCACGATTTCCTTATTCCACGCATCAACCGCTCGCTTGAACGTGCACCTTCCCTTGCAAGACCCAATAACCATGTAAAGATTCTCGCCTTCACCGGTTCCCGAACGGTCGTGTTCAAAGAGATTGTTGCGGACCAAGTGCTCGGCCCATCGTTGAGCGTGTGTGGCGAGGCGTTCATCCCACTTGAGATCTGGACGCGAACGACCCGGTGCGTTGCGGCGAGCTGGAAGATGTCAGCCTTAAGTCTACTATGCGGGAGGATAGAACCTTTTATACCTGTGTTATGTGTGCTCAAACACTCTTTGATCTCCACTTCCCTTCCCTGCGGGGCTTCGTTCTGATGTGTTTGTACATATGGTCGCCGTTGATGAGTCCGTCCACGAGGCTGTTGCTGAGTATTCTGTCCATGTAGCCGTTGAGTGGTCTGTCCACTAGACTGTTGCTGAGTATTCTGCCCATGTAGCTGTTGATTAGTCTGGCCACCATAAGCTGTTGGCTGATATATGTGTATTGCTTGATCTTGTGGATAGCCATTCTGGCGATTCGTCTTCTGCAAGACGCGATTTATTGCCCCCTCGACTCTAGCAGCAAGAGGATGTTGAGGGGACTGTGGTGGATAGTGTCGCTGCTGTTGCTGCTGTTGCACATGACGAATCTTGCGAGCAGCGGATTGCTCTTTGACGAACTTCCTGACGAGGGGCAAGACTTGCCTTACCAGGTCTTTGGCTGCGTCCGCCAATTTAGGAGGCTGATTGTTGGGATTCATGTTTGATAATGAGTATGGTTGCGAGAAGGTGTTTTTGGAAGTGAAAGAAAACTCTGACTATGGACGTTTTATTCTATTGTCATTTTTTAGGCTTTAGATGATTCACCGCAACTTCAAGGAGTAGTTCCATGGTAAATAAGAGCTTGGTATAAAGACGTGATTACTAAAGAGATGTGATGTGTCTCTCTCACTGCCTACGAAAATATAGAGGAATCAAATTGAATGCTCAAGTGATGAGGCTCTAGGAAGCAAGCGCCATGAGACCTTCATCGAGCTGCATATCCGGCGTTCTTGATTCGGACGCTGGGAAATGCCGCCAACTCGATATATCTCTCCTTCACACCTTTTTGCCATTCAAGTATTGAGGTGGACTTGCCGATTGGAAAGGCAATTGGAAAGGCACACCGACTTCAAACCATCCTTTTGATATCCACAGCCACGAAAGATTCCCCCTTCCCCCGAAAGAAGCTCCGGCAGGAGGCATTTTAAAAGAATATCCACTTGGAAAAGTTCCGACAAAAGGGCAGAGCGATGTGCAGGAGCGTCGAATCAATTAGCGAAGCGTCAAAATGGTGACCCGTCAGAGTCATGCTCAAATTATCTATCTCGACGAGTCCAATACTCGCAGCAACGTCGCGCATGAAGCCAGTAAGTACATGTGAATTTGGGAAAGGTTCTGGCCATGACTGCTCTCTCAGAGCGGTACAATCTGCAGCTATAGGCTCTCGGGATGGGCTTGTGAGGAGGATGATAGCAGGATCTGCGGACACACTCTCTGTTCCTGTATGCGAGCGAATTAGGATGGTAAAGTCCGACCGAGCCTTGACCATTCGGAGCTGGCATGCATTTCCCAAGCTGTGTGCAAGTTCAGAGCTGTGCAAAAATAGCATTCAACACATGATAGTGTTCTCTACCAGGGACAAAAGGGGAAACGAGATCGCAATGCCTTGGAAGCAATCATCAGACTGTACCTACATAGTCCAAATGCCGGGAAAAGATACGGTCTCATCACTCGATCTTGAGACTTGATGTTTTCGAAGAATCCATCAGGTATTGGCCAGTGAACCATTGTATCCGGAGGGTGGTTCCAATGCTGCTACTGCATAGCTTGTCTTTTCAAGTGCCGAAGGAGCGAAGTTGATGAAAATGAGGGGGCTTCGGTAGAAAGGAATCGGCTGAAATGCCCTTGGAGCTGGATGAAGGGTAAGGAGTGACCTCGAAATGTTGCCAAAGCCAGAATGAAGGATCAAGAAATAGAAAAGCTTCCCCGCAAGGCCTGCAGAGCCCCACCACGGTAGTAGGTAGTGGTAGTACTTCGTATTGCACATTGTTTGCTTAGGAGTGGAAGTACCCAAGGCATTGGCGACCTCAGGCTAAATGAAACAAAGCTTGACCACCAGATTGAATGCGCCGTCGATGACGCTGTCGCTGCATTGTGTCGTCCTCCACAGGTTCCCTCGTCCGAGGGTTCCTGACTATCAGGAACCGAATTGCTCTGCTGACTGATCAACGCTCAGGCTTGAAGGCATCCATCGCTTGGACGCAGGGATGGGAGCGTTCATGCACGTCGTCTGAAGTCTGGTCATCCACCATTCACAGCCCTTTATTCTCCTCGCTTCCTAGGACTGAATATGAATATGAATATGAATATCTGCCACGGACCCTGTTCTTCCGCTAGCCTCCATGGCTGCCACCTGCATTGAAACGAGTAAATTCGACAACACCATACCAAACAGCTCCATCAGAAGGTCGCAACCACGCAAATCCCATCCCTTCCTAGTAATATTGGTGAAGTAAGAGCAGGGCAAAGCAGTTGGACAAAAATCTTCTATCTACCAGCTGATGGTCTGATTGCCCTTTCCGGCTACGACTCGACACGGCCATCCCACCCTCGCCTCGTAAGGTCTAGCCAGCGCTGCAGCCTCTCAGGAATATCATTTCAATCCTATACGAAGCGTAAGTCTATGACCATCCAGTTTCTAGATTCATACGAATAGCTCCTCAAGTAGAACCGAGAAATCCTCCGCAGTATGATATGTCCTCCTGCTACTTGCTAGAACCCCTTGCGAATCTATACGACCATACCTAGAATCTCTATTTATCCTACCACCTTACTGTACTATCGTTAATACTCATATCAGCCACCCCTCCATCAATCCCAACCGTTTCTAGAAGATTTCTCTTCCCTTCCCTTCGGCCGCTCCTTACCGAACCCCAGATCTCCGCTGAAATTGAACCTGCATGAGACATCATCATCACAGGGTCTGGGGATGTGGAAATCTCTCCTCGAAAGAACCACTTTAGATCACTTCGTCTGATACCACCAATCCACAGTGGCGGATTCCTCCCACGCCCAGCCAACCCCAGGAGAGCTCCCCTGCCAATAGGCCCACTCGTTGTCAGCGGTGCACGCGGCATGTACTCAATTCCTTACACTCGGAAATAGATATCGGTTCCCTGTCCCAGAACCTGCTTCATCTTCATCTACTTTGTGACCCAAGGTTGTACATAAATCCGTGTCCGAAGCAGACTTGCAATCGACGAAAGAAGCCTGCTATTACCAAAATCATTTATCCAACGACAAAGCTTTGATGAACACGACCTTCGGTTCTCCCTTCCAGGCGCAGCAGCAATGTCTAGCTCCTCACCCGAGGGCTCCACTGCCTCTGTAAACGGAGGCAGCAGACAGCAGTTCTCTATATCTAGAGACAAATTTCAGATCGACATCCCGGAGAATCATTTGACCCTCATTACCAATGGGAATGGCCAGCTCAACGGCACCCTCACCTCTCCCAATCCACTCAAGTCACCTAATCGTCGACGCGTTGCTGGTTTCTCTCGCGAAGGGATCATTGGCTCAGCACAGAAGGCGAGGAACTTGTCGCAATCATCAGGCGACCGAGAATCCATGAGCAACGGCATACAGAACAGGCAAAACAGTGACGATGGCATCAACCCTCTAAAGAGAAGAAGCACTGACGCTGGCATTGACTATCCCCGGAGGAGAGCCACGATCGCTGTATGCAAATATCTCTTTTGTCTTCAATTCCCGTTACTAATCATTATAAACAGTGCGAGATCTGTCGCTCTCGAAAATCAAGATGCGATGGAACGAAACCAAAATGCAAACTCTGTACAGAGCTGGGTGCAGAATGTATTTATCGCGAGCCTGGCATTAAGCTCGATGCAGGGGACAAACTCATCCTAGAACATCTCACTCGGATTGAAGGTTTACTTCAGTCAAACCTCGTCGGCCGAACTTCCAACCTCGCTCTATCAACGGGATCACCTTCGATCAATGGAGGCACTACTATCAGCAATGATGAGGTTATGATGCAAAATGGAAACAATTTTGTGTCGATGATCCCTGCCACTGGCCTTGGCACGTGGACCACTCCGACGAATATCTCAACGATGCCAAAAGTCCACACCAATGCTGCACTTCATCTTCTTCAGTGGCCCTTAATTCGTGATCTTGTATCCAGGCCATACGACCCTCAGATCTTGTTGCAACTCGAGATGGCTCGTGAACCACTCGCACTGTCCAAGACGCCCTGCCTTGACCTGTCAAACACATCGGCTTATATTGAAGCTTTTTTCTCGAAGGTTAATGTATGGTATGCCTGTGTCAATCCGTTCAACTGGCAAAGCCATTATCGTGTCGCTCTATCAAATGGATTCCGAGAGGGACCAGAAAGCTGTATTGTGTTGTTGGTTCTCGCACTTGGCCAGGCCAGCTGCAGTGGTAGTATATCACGAGCTGTGAGCACTGACGATCCACCTGGACTACCATACTTTGCAGCCGCATGGGCTCTTCTTCCTGGGCTTATGACTCGGAACTCTGTTCTCTCTGCACAATGCACTGTGCTGGCATCCGCATATCTCTTCTACCTTGTCCGCCCTCTGGAAGCGTGGACATTGTTAAGCAGCACGAGCACGAAGCTTCAACTACTGTTGAGCGCTCCCGGACGAGTGCCTGCAAGCCAGCGAGAACTGAGCGAAAGAGTGTACTGGAATGCGTTGCTCTTCGAAAGCGATCTTCTCGCTGAACTTGACCTGCCCCATTCCGGGATTGTCCAATTCGAAGAGGTGGTTGGTCTTCCAGGAGGGTTTGAGGAAGAGGGTGAGGAAGAAGTAGGTCGAGATGAGCTCTGGTATTTCCTCGCTGAAATTGCGCTCCGACGACTTCTCAATCGCGTTAGCCAGCTCATATACTCGAAAGATTCCATGGCCTCGACACAAAGTTTAGAACCAGTCGTCGCCGAGCTCGATTTCCAACTCAGTCAATGGTACGAAAGCCTCCCTTCAGCTTTACAATTTCCCTACAGCCGAGCACTACTCTCCGATCCCGTACAGACTGTTCTACGGTTACGGTATTTTGCTTGTCGGACAATCATATTCAGACCATACATACTCGCTGTTCTCGACAATGAGCGGGCTGCTATGGATCCATCTGTTCGTGAGAATTGCAGGAAGTGCTTGGAAGCTTCTATCCGACAGCTTGAACATATTACTGCACAGTATGTTTCCTTTCTTCTCATCTTCAAATACCGCCCTAACAATTGACAGTCACGCTGGACATATACCCTATCTTTGGCAAGGCGCACTATCCATCGTCTCCCAAACACTCTTAGTGATGGGAGCTACCATGTCTTCTTCTCTTTCGAATATTCTCGGAACGCTTGTCCCTCACCTTGATACAGTGGATGCCATCATCAATGACGTCGTCATGGAAGTTGAACGATACGCACATTTAGCCCCAAGCCTTGCACTGTCGGCTGAGATAATCCGAGAAGCTGAAATGAGGAGACGCAGTTTCTTAGGAGGCATGTCCGGCATGGGAGGAAGTTGAGTTTTCCCTGGCGATACGAATCGTATACACTCTACGATCCACATGGAATATCATGCAAGCCATGAATTGCCCTTATCCTCATCACCATTGTATACCAAAAACCAAGAGGCGGAATCTCCTCGACGTTCAGCATGAAATGGAATCCAAAAGCCCGATTTTATTCTCCTTAAAGCAGAAAATCCAGTCAGGAAAACGGATACGACAATCGGTCTTTGATGTTGGCCAGCGTCTGTTTCTCTTCTTCAGCGTCAGGATGCCCATTTCCGTATTCACGGGCACTCGTGGTGTTGTGGCGCTTTCGCTATCGGCCCGTCAAACCGGAGAGACATACCCCGCATTTCCATATCGAGAGCCAGCGAAGGTCGCATTGGAGGGGAATGAGCGAACACAATTCATAGTCTGATTGCGGAGGAGGATCATGTCGGTGATGTACATATCACGTGCCATATTCGGTCTTGAAAACCACTGTACAATATGGAGGGCTTCTGAAGTACGAGCGAAGGCATAAAAGGGCATATTTGCATACTCACGGAGGATTTTTCATGATGTAGGCTTGAAGCCGGAGCAGAGCTCTTCAATCTAAACTTGTATGACAAACTAAGCGTTACTGGTGATAGTCTAGATCTCTTGATTTCACTCGTAATAGCAACATGTCTATACCGTGCATCAGCTACAATCATCAGCACATTCAGATAGTCACAAACTAGCTTTGACTGATGACAACTGATCCCGCCGCATTCGCTTTCACAATAAACCTCCACGCGGTCGTTCAAAGTACCAGCCTGCACATGTACGTAAAGGCAAGCTTCGCTACCAAATTTCACTTGAATCTGGAGGAGTCCTTAATATATAATATCCGGGGGATGAGTTTCATGCAGCACCGTAACCTCTGCATAACGAACACCAAAAAGCTGCAGGCACCGTTCGTTATACGCAGAGATCCGTAATAACAAGACTGGGTTGGTATGTTGAGTACCCTGTTAGTCGTTAAAAAGAGTTCGTTGGACGGAGGTACAGTACCCAGAGGATTGACATACCCGGGTTCGTCATAACCAGAGATTAATATAGCCACTTGTTCATCAAAATACAACACTTTCCTCACCCCACGGGCCCATCAATCATCAGAAACCGCCGGACATCGTCATCGCTGTCGACACCACCGGCTTTCCTGCCCTGGTAATGCCGGCTTCGAGCGCTAGGAGCGGACGAACGCCTGGGGTTGAGGTTGCAAGCGAGGGGATGGTGTGCGAAGGTATGCACCGCGTAGATGAGCTGCAGATGGTCTAATACTTATGGAGTGCGCTATCAACCAGGAAGCTTGCTATTGCATGCGTGAGATACTTTGGTTTCAGGAACGCAGCAGATGTCACGGCTCTGAATGATGGGCTGAGAAATGCCGGGTGCCTGCCGGGTGTCTTGCGGCGAGTGGGAGCTTCATTCTTTGGCGAGGGAGGAGGGAAGTTCATGGTAGAGTGTAGGGTGAGGTGTAAGCAATCGTCGACTCGCGTAGATTGTAGATGTATCTTCCACTCTGTATGAGGGGTCTTTCGCAAAAAGGGGGTCTCGGCTATGTCGTTCTGCCGACCCAATTTGTCGTCGGAGACATTCACGCTGCCTGTTGAGTGTAACGACGCAGGGAAGTATAGAGGGTCACGTGTAGAGGCATATGGGAGTGTGTAGCGTGTGATTCTATTGCTCCGATCCTATAGTCTGGTATAAAGGAAACAAGAAGTATGACCTCTAGACAATGGAAGAGAATGGACCTTACATACACGATCGAACCTGATCTAAAACCACCTAGTATAGACTTCCCTTGGCTGGCTGGTCGAATTCCCAAACTCGCTTCCCCTGACCTGCTACACCTTTGACACGTGACATAGCCACATGATGTGACCAATCAGTTCCAGTATATATCAAGCATAAATCAAACGTCACACGTTGGTGAGACTTGTCATATATAGATTCATGGAAGCCTGATATCTCAAGCATCATTGCTAAGCCGAGGGCTAGCACCAAACGTACGCGTACTCAGCCCTACTACCGTAGTTCGTATACGGAGGTACAAGAATAGACTCACAGATTTCACCACCCCATACTTCATGACAAATATACTAATAAGACCATCTTTAGTGGTTATCATCTCTATAGGTATATAGAGATAAGGTGCCTGAACCGACGATATAGTGTCTATTGTAGGGAGAGAATTGGAGATAAGGAAGGTAGTATGATACTGGATTTAACTTTTAAGAGATTGATGAGTTTATTTGCGCAAGCAAGTATTGTACGAGACTTCTAATCTGTTGAGCATGGAATACCTTCGTAGTTATTCTCTCCTATATAGAAGAGTTTTCCACATATATAGGGGAGATTACCAAGTGCTAGACTAGTGCTTATACAGGTAACTGCCGTCCCCGCCGGCACTGCCTGCAACACAGACCTGGGAAGACGTAGGACAATCAGACGGCTCTCAAGAAAAGCGGTCCTAGAAAAACGGTCCTCAGTGTGGATCTGGACGAAAAACATATTTCGACTTCGTTGCCTGATCACGGTCCAGCGCTGTACGGTGCGTGCGGAAGGAGAGCTGGAACGCGAAATTGCACGGGAAAAGGTCAGGTTGGAGCAGATAGGAGTGAGTGGGAGGGATGCACATAAGTGGTCGGGTTTGGGGGAGGTCGTGACCCGAACGATTAACAATATTGTAGGTGAAGATTAACAATCTCGTGGGTGAAGATGGAAAAAACCTCGGGATCTACGTGTTGGGCATAGCGCCAAACGATTAACAATCTTGCAGGTGAAGATGAGAAAAAAACCTCGGGATCTATGTCCTGGGCATAGCGCCAAGATCAGCCCCGGTTTCCCCGCACTAAGGCCGTCCAGTCACACATCCGGGTGGCTTTTGATATCTTTTAGTCTCTTCGCTGTTTTGATGCTGTGTCTCGTTACAACACATCCGGAACTACATGTAGGGGTCAGGTGATACAGTCTTGATATCGAGAGTCGAACTGTAGGAGTTCAGACCGAGCTGTGGTCTTCCGGTCTCTCGTGCTCGTCCTCCCTCTCCCTCTCCCTCTCCTCCCTTGCGTCTCCCTCTTATGCGCCTCGTTTCACTCCCATCCACACATCATCGTGCAGGGTCCGATCTTTTTTGTTCCTTCTCCTGGGCAGATGGCAGATGACAGATGACTAACAAGTCTCGCGAACTTGGTGTGCCCGAAATAACATGCAGTGGCACTTGAGCGGCGTCGATCATGACCCGCTTTCGGTCCAACACCAAACCCCCTTTGTGTTCTGGTCCTGGTTGGCACTCGAACACACTTATCTCCCACCATCCTCCCGAGGCTGATCGCCTCCGTCATGCGATGAGCCACACTCAATCGTATGCAGTACTTAGCAGTCTCCCTTCTCCCTCTGCTCTTCCATCTCCAGCACAAACACACGGTTCATCATCACGCTCAACATAACTAACCTTACGAAATCCCTCTAAGATGGATATGCCGCCCGACATGGTGGTTGAGAAGGGGGAATCCAAGGAGTTGGAAAATGCCACTGGCAGCAACGACGACGTCGACAGCGGCACCAACCGCACTTCTCTCGACAAGTATCCAACTCACGAGCCTGGCTTCGAGAATAAGGTCTGTAATGTTGCCATGCACTCTCACCACGATTCAAAAGGGTCGTGTTGACCCCATTACTGACCCATGGAGACAGGTCACTTTTGGTTTCTTCATGACCATGCTCGGATTCAGTCTGTCCTTCTCCATCGCAGAAGTCATCCCCTTGTTCTTAATCACCCTCTTCACGGTGATAGCCTATGATCTGGGCGATGGCGGCAAGTCTGTCTGGCTCCTTGTTGCTCAATTTATCGCTATTGGCTCCGTCGTACCATTCGTCGGCCCCCTCATCGACCTGATCGGTCGTAAGAAGGTCACTCTTCTCAGTTTGGCTTTGACGGTCGTGTCCATGATCCTCATGGGTGCCACACAAACGATCGCTGGAATGATCGGCGCTATGGTGATTTCAGGAATCAGCATTGGTATCCAGCTTCTCACTTCTCTTGCTGCTGTTACTGAATTGGTACCTACTTACAAGCGCGGAATCACAATCGGCTATGTGGTCATGGGCTTCCTGCCTTTTGCACCAGCCTCTCTATACGGACAACTGCTCGCCGTACACAGTTGGCGCTACATTGCCCTGGTCATCGGGGTACTTGCTCTCGTGTCGTTCGTCGTTATTGCAATCTGGTACAATCCTCCACCAAGATCTAACGCAGTTGGTCTATCCAAAAGGGAGGTCATCGCTCGCATGGATTTCGTCGGTGCTTTGTTAGGAATTGGAGGCATCACAGTTTTCCTAGTCGGTCTGAACTGGGGAGGCCAAGACTATACGTGGAGCTCAACACATGTCATCTCGACTTTGACAATCGGTCTGGCATCTCTGGTAGCATTTGGTTTCTGGGAGAAGTACGGAGCTAAACACCCGATGTTTCCATGGAGGCTGGCGACCAGACAAAAGCGCATTTTTTGCACGATTTGCTTCCTCTGTGTGACCTCCGGCATCAATTACGTTCCTGTCGTTGTATTCTGGACAGTCCAACTCTACACAGTTTATGGCGCTTCTTTCAGACAGTGTGGAATTTGGCTTCTACCCATTGGTTTCTGCATCGCTGGAGGTGCTATAATCAGTGCCGTGATGATGACAATCTTCAAGAGAAGGATCCAATGGGTTCTTCTGTTCTTCTGTATTCTGCAGACAGCTGGTAAGTTATGAATACACCGGCTTTCGGTGTCAACCACTGACAATTTGATTCAAGGACTAGGATCTTTGGCAGCAATCGATCCAGAGAACATCAACACAGCATGGGCCCCACTCGTTCTAGGCCTGATAGGAGTCGGAGGTGTCCTGCTACCCAGTCAAGTCGTTTTCTCGATCATCAGTCCCGACGACCTCATTGGGACATCAGTCTCCCTGTCCATCGTTGTTCGATCCGTCGGCCAAGTTGTGGGCGTCTCCATGTTTTACAACGTTTTCAATAAACACCTCACAGATCGTGCGACGAACGACCCCTCGCTGTTCGTCCTTCCAGCACTTGCAAATGGTCTCACCATCAACAGTCCCGCTGATCTCGTGCCAACCATCACGAACCTTATCACAGCCCTAACGGCTGGTCCGTTCTCCAGCTACGCTTATCTGTTCCCTGGAATTGACAGCCCTGCCCAAGTGGCCGCCGTTCAACTCGCAGGACATAATCTCTACAAAGGCGTCTTCCCTCCGCTGTACTTCATCTCCATTGCTTGGGGAGCCGCCGCCTGCATTGCTTGCCTTTTCCTTACTGGGTACGTATTTCCCCCTCCCTTGCGCCTCTCGAGTCGTCGATTCGGTTTGCTAACAACGTACTTAGAATGAACGATTTCATCAATGATCATGTCGCTGTTGTTTTATAAGAGGATTATAAAGAAAGAAATGGGACAGAGCCGAGTTGTCAGGTTATCTGACCTATTGTGACATCGCACACCCACACGGTAAATACAGTCGATTTATTTGTAAGCAGGTAGCAAATCAAATCAGTGCGCAGAAACACATCTCGTCCCTGAACTTTGCGGCCAGAAAGTGGGCTCGCCGCTGATGCCAAGAGAGGAAATGGCACATGTGCGAGAAAATGCCTCTTTGGGTCCCAAATAACCCTCCCTCCAGACCAGACACGAGTGAGTCCTCGTCAGCGAATCGTGGAATCATCACGAACACGATTTCAAATCATAGGGTATGCCGGTTAGTTCCAGCCCTGTGAGAAATCGTGACATAATGATATCCATGAAAGATGATCAAGATTCTTTTAAGTTAAGCATGTTCAGCATTCATCACAGTTTCAGATCAGATGAAAGAAACATATTAAAAATTTCAATTCCTCTCTTATTCTCCAAATCCCAAAATACACGACCTGAAGAGCCTCGCTATCTAAACCCGCAAAGCGCACCACACAGCATCGATCTTCTCCTGCTGGCGAGCAACAAAGCAAGCCAGCCTCTCCTTCTGCGCAGCGGCAACCTCATCCATCTCCATCTCCCAGGCAGCCGCGAACGCCTCCAGGTCATCCTTCAACGCGAACGCGAGTCGAGCGCCGCAGCCACCTTGCTCCGTCACGTCTCTGGGCCGTGGAAAGGCGTGGGTATTACAGAGCACTCCCTACGCCTGTCAAAGAGTAGAAGTGGTTCTGTTGTATTGATGCGTCTGAAGAGAGGAGAGAAGATCTAGCTAAGCGGGGGAAAGACCTAAGTACAGGCGGTGGCGCTAGTTCCGTAGTGCACACGTGATAATGTGTTCAGCGTGCCGGGCCATGGCATGAGATGGCGCGAGCCGATGATGGCCTCGATGGGAATCTCGAACGCGCTGGCTTGCTCATCTGGCGAGGCCCATCGAGAGCTGTTGAGGCCTTTGGCGAAGAGGCCGGAGCGCTCTGAACCGTCGTAGCTGGTGAGGCGGTGGTGGTGGAGCCTGGGTTGGAATCATCGCTGAGTGGTGTCCATCGCTTCGGGGGGAGCGTCTTCCAACCTGGCGAGGTTGATATCTAGGTCCTTGGTGACCATTCTTCGAACGACCACCGTGGTGGTTGTAGGTCGTTCTTTCTTAATGGGTGTGGTGATGGGAATGGTGGAATTGGTGGCTTTGGAGGAACGTTGATTTCTTGGGGCCTTCTTCTTTGTGTTGCCAGCGATCTCAATGGCATTGGTAGGCTTCATGGTGATGATTGTTGACTGTTGGTTATGGAGGTGTTTTGAAGTTTGAAAAGAAAGATTGTGGTTGGTAAGCTGTTGTGTGGATGATGTTGTGATGTTGTATGAGGAGGGGAAAAAACGGGGAGTTGGGGTTCTTATATAGTTATGGGAACCCTTCCTATTGTCATTAAAAAAAGCACACAAATGGATTAAAATTTGCAGCTAGAGCAAACAGATCAAAGGTAGGCGCAGTCACTAGAACTATTCGCTCCTGTTGGCTCTGAAGATCGGATGATTAAGCGAGTTATTGAAGGCAAGCTAGTAAAGTTGAATGGAAGCAACGGCCCACATCCATTACATCCTTTAAGCAAGTGCGATAACTAGTTCTCAATAGAATATCCAAATACTTACACCTACATTCAGGTCTGTTCTATTCTCTTACACGTCCTGAACGATTCAGATGCTCAAAACCCGTACTTGTAGAGCTCCCAAATACTTTTCAACTATACTCAAGACATGCCCGAATTTTTTATAACCTTTTAGTGGCTCGGATTCTTCGATTTCATAGATCTTGTAGGTTGTTTTGCCTATATCAAGCTCACAAAGTCTGAGTGATTCGGCCATCTGAAAAGTGCGAGTATAAGAGCGTTGAGCGTCAAGACAATTCTAATACTTCTATAACTCCTCTTGAACAACCTGTCCGCTATTTGATTCCTACCACTTAAATTTCAAGTAACCTTGAGAGTTTATTTAATGTGAAGGAAGAGAGCAGACCGCCGAAGGCTCTCCTCCGGTTGTGGTTAGACACTGGATTCTTACCCGGAGTCCTCGGAACAATTTGAGCGAACAGTCAGTAGCTTTCATTCATCTTCTACCACCATTAGAACGACAAAGTCGGTCCTTTCACCCTCTCCATCGCATCCTCAAACGCACTCATGAATCTCAACAGCAGATCCTCCCTCCCATCCTTCACCAACAGGAATAACCCAAACGGACTTCCGTCCTCCTGATTGCCCAGGGGAACCGTCGCGCTGGGATAGCCTGCACCAGCGGTGAAGCTAATTAAGCCGCAATCTGAGCCCGAAACTATCATCTCGATATCATTCTCTTCCATGTATTTCTCCATACCATCTTTCCCGGCGAGTAATTTGAGCTGAGCGTATGCTTGGTCGGATTCTGTGTCTGTAAGGGGAGAATCGCGACTCCCTTCCAGTCCACGTTGTGTGGTATGCGCTGAATATCTTATTAGCTTTGGGTCATATGTTGTATTTGGTGCCGAAAGTATAGAAATGAGTATGGAAGGCCCATTTACGTTCTACCAAGGCTATTTCCTTGTGGTCCAAGTTGAACTTGATGATGTCTTCCACTGTCCTTACGCTGGGATCCTCAAACTCGTTGCAGAACTCTTGGATGACAGCCTTGAATTCGTGGTCTTTGTTTCGGTCAATTAGCTTGGCAGGAGACGGCGAGCGAGAATATGGACATACAAGCAACTCCTTTCATATCGATGTCATTGTAAACCAGAGTCTTAGGTGCTGGGGGTATAGAGGGATAAAGCACATGTGCGCCATTCTCCCTCAGGGTCTTGACCGCACCCTCGTATTTCATTTTCTGCTCTAATCAGCCCCACAGCCTCTCTTGCATAAAGAATTTACTCACGACTGGATCTGTTCCCCATTTACGACCGATCTCTTCACCACCGCCCCAACTACTGTCAACAAACCCAATGCGCATTCCCACTAGCCCCGCCTTGCCCTTCATCATACTAACAAAACCACCCTCCGGGACTTTCCTAGATGCGTCAGGCGTCAAAATTGCCTCAATAAGCATGGCCAAATCGCCTGCTGTCTTGGCCATCCCTCCAATTCCATCGAAGCTGCGACTGATTCTAAAGCAACCCTTTGCGGAGACGGACCCGAGGGTTGGACGCATTGCATAGAGACCTGCTTTGCTCGCAGGATAGACAAGAGACCCTCCTGTTTCGGTACCTATTGAAAATGGGACAAATCCTGCCGAGACGCTGACACTGGAGCCAGCGGAGGATCCACCTGCGGTCTTTCGATGTTAATCAATATTTGTAGGTGATAGAATAGAACTCACGGCGCCGTAGAAGTCCGGCAATGGGCTTCCAGCTGGTGCAGTATCGTATGCAGAGCGTGTTTGACCACCATAGGCAGAATATCCTGGTGTAAAGTCTTCTGCTCTGCTCTTCGTCAGTCTCCTGTTTAAAAAGACTGAAATGAGGCGCCACGAACCTATGTCCACAGAATTCCTGCCGTACTTATCAATATCTTTCGCGACATTCCAATTAGTATCAATCCTTACAGTTAGATTTGCTGTCCCCAAGATAACAACCCCCTTCTGCACCAATTGCTGAATCAACACTGCGTTTCCTTTCGCCTCTTCCCGCGCGAATACATGACTCCCAACCGTAGTCTTCAGGCCTACCTCAGGAGCGAAAGTAAAGCAGTCTTTCACGACAGTTGGCAGGCCATGTAAAGGGCCTCGCAATCTGCCTTCTCTCCTCTCTTGATCCAATTTTTGGGCTTGTGCGAACAGAGAGTCTCTTGGTGCGATGCTGATGACGGCGTTTAATTTCTGGCCAGCATGGTTGTGCTTTTCAATTTGAGCGAGATAGGTTTCAAGGATTTGGACGCTGGTCAAGGAACCGGATCGCAATCGCGATCTGAGTTCAGAGACAGTGGTTGTGAGAGGGTTGAAAAGCGGTGCCATCGTTCAAAGTCTGGATTGAAGTGAATCTGACAACTATCGATCACGGAGGCAAGAAATGCTGTGAAATATAATCATTCTCGTTGCCTAGATACTTGAAACTAGATATCAAGTGTCCGATTGTCTAAGATATCAATTGACGCGTCTCGGGGGTTTCTTCTTGGTGGTGCCTAATATCCCGAGCCTTCTCCAGTCAGGTGACAAGCCACCTTATATAAAGACTTGTATCTATCGTTCACTCGCTGTCTCATGCCGCCAGATTGAGATGGGGTATATTAAATTACATAAATATGAAAGAGATCTAATGATTACTAATATTGAACAGTGAAAGAAAGCAGAAACAACCGCACATCCTCAGCCCTCCCCTCCTCTTCAGTAAGTCAGCCCAACAATCTTCCCCTCCCATTTTACCTGTCCACCCCCACTGACCAGCTCCTGATAAATCCACAAGCCAACATCTTCTCTTCGGATCGAATACCCTTTCTCCTCGCTTTGAAGCTCTGACTTGCCGTCCTTCGTCGGGATTTCCACACCAATCCTGACCTTTCCCAGGCCCTTACTCTCACCATCAGTCAGATGACTAGGTCTCACCATGCACCATCTCAAGCCGGATTTTCGGATCGCCGTCTCCATCTTCCGTTTATCGATGATCGGGATCCTGACGAAAGCAGCATAGATAGGGATCATGAGGAAAGGCACCTCTCGTCTCTCAGTAGAGCAGCCCTTCGTTGAGATGGCGACAATCTTCGGGTCATCGCCTTTCGCTCCCTCAGCTCGAATCTCGGTGATTGAGGCGAGAATGCAGTTCATGCCGTCCTCGCAGATCGTGGGCTGGGATTCGCCAAATGGCTGCATTCCCACGCCGCTAATGATGATGTCGACGAACTTGGTGGACGTCCCCTCGGTGATCGTGAGAGTCTGTTTGACGGCTTTGGCGTCTTTGATATCGCCTTCGATAACGGTGAGTTGAGGGTATTTAGCGAGAGGAAAGTCAGTGGTGACCTTTGATGGCGTACGAGCGAGGACGTTGACACGGAGTCCAGCTTGAAGAGAGCGGCGAAGGACTGCTTTACAACAGCCTCCTGTTGCCCCAAAAAGCGCGAGGGACGGTGAGGTGGAATTAAAGGAAGACATGTTGGCTTGGTAGAGTATGAACAACTGACGGTTGAGTTTGAATCTTAAAAGAAGATCGGAGTTGGAGTGCGCAGAATTGTATTATAAATGCAAGTGCGGATTGAAAGATGTAATTGCTTTGTGTGTGGAACTGAGCTTTCAACAGGACTTCGCAGCCACATATATACAACGTCGACAAAGACCTTCAATTCCACCGTCATCAATTTCGGTCTTACCATTCCATGCCATAAGTGCGATAGACACGAATCATGTCCGAGCCAGCGCCTTGCGTTTACGAGGCATAAGCAGCACGGTAGGGCAGTGTTGACGCCATTATCATAAGATGTAAATCAGAACACAGAGGTCTCCAAGCCACCGATTGTTTTGATGGAAGCAGATGGGGGGTTTAGCGAGCGCGTTCCTCATTTGGACCAACCGGGGAGACATTCTGGCCGATCACGTGCTTCGTGGCTTCTCAATCGGCAGGATTTGGGGGATGAAATGGAGAGTGGCGTCGACTTTCGTCAGGCTCCAGACAGACAGATAGCTCGTCCATCTCGGACTTTTCGCATTACTTCATCATCCCCTCAGCCGGCTGGCTATAAGCAAGGCGTTCAAGACGATTTCTCGGGACTGAGAATATCTGTCCAAGGAAAGGGGGCTACAGTAATCTCTGGATAACGAACCTGGTTACAGAGAATCTCTGGGTATACGAATCTCTAGGAACGAACGGTTCTTGCCACTTTTTGGTGTTCAGAGATTACTGTATCTGAGAAACGCAGCAAACGTAGTGTCTAGAATGTCCAAGTAGTAAGTAGAAATGTCTCAGAGCATGAGGCTTTAGGGGAGAAGGGAGAACTTCTCTTGAGTTTTCCCTCAAGTGCTTCGTAACTCTTCGCAGACACCTGTCCTGTCCCCTGCGAGATCAGGAAACTCTCTGTGAAACACAGCGCAGCGGTCCAGCGCGGCCAGCATTTGCGGGCCTTGGGGGCCCTACCCGCCCGATGAATTGGCGGCCAACGGCGCATAAAGCAGCGTACAGACCTTCGCCATCGGCCAGGCGAGGGCGTCGAATCCTCTCGGGAATCAGACATTGCAAGGAGAGATCGCGGAGTACACTGTGCAGGACGATGGGGGCGGGCTGCTGGGTAATGTTACTGGGGTGGTGGCCAAAACAAATCGCCGTTCATAAATAGACGTTGATCTCGCTTCGAAAGCCCCTGACCTTGACTTATTCGCAATATCTAACTTCGTTTTCCTATCGACGGCTTCTGTACTTTTATAAGACCGTGAAATCGTGAGCGAGAGCTCCAGAATCCAAATAAGATTGCTAGCAAGCGTTCTCATGTTTTCTATCGTCCATGTCCCACAGTACAAACCTAATGTTCTGCTTGCTCGCATCCTTGCCCACCACGAATGTGAGTACATTGTGCTGCATAAGCGCAGCTTTACCTGTTCATCATCACTTGCTGGATTTGGTTTGTTTTTTTTTTGCATTCAATTTTTTTTTGTCGCACATCGTCTGCCCGTGGCGGCCAACTTTGAGGATATTCGAGAAACCGTCGGCCAACAGGAAGTTTGCCCGGGCATCTTGGGCATTTTGAGAGGCCAACCCCTTACTTCACCGCCAGTTGTAATACGTGTGCAGCAAAGTTTCAACGTTGTCAATGATATGGTATCTCTGATGAGTTCAGTCAAAATACCAATCTACTTCAGTTCCAGCGCGGCGAACCCGTCTGAGTTGTTGAGTGGCGACTCATGCTCCACCAACTTCCACATCTCGTCAATCTTGCCCTCTACCTCCTTACTCAATGGACCATTCTTAAGCCCATCCAGCGTGCCCTTCAATTGCCCTATGTTCCTCGCCCCAATGATAATCGAATCGCCCAAATCCCCATTCAAGATCGAATTACACGCCACCCAACGATATGCCAGCTCTGCCTTTGAAACTCCCGCCTCTTTTGCAATCCTCTCCCATTGATCCAAAGCTTCCAGCATCGCGGGCTTCTTATACAGCACATTATGTAGCTGCCCAAGGAAGGTCGCAGGGTCCCAGCGGCCCTCTCCGGCTTGTTCAAAGTCTGCGCGGCTCTTCGTCAAGAACCCTCCGGCGATCGGGCTGTAGGCGTAAAAAGCGATACCATGTTTGCGAAGGGTCGGAAAGAGCTCGGTTTCCGTGCGGCGAGCAACTGCTGAGTACAGTCCCTGATAGACTGTGGGCAAGACATAGTTGTTTTCCTTGGCGATGCGGATTACCTCTTCGACTTCTTCAGCTGAGAAGTTCGACAAGCCAAACCGTTTGATCAGGCCAGATTTGTGCAGCTCGTTGATTCCAGCGAGGACAGGCTCCACTGGATGTTTGGGATCTGGGCAGTGGATGTAGAAGAGGTCGATCTGTCGCTTGTAAGCTTGCCCTCACGGAACAAACCGACATGGAGGTATTACACTGTCCGTCTTGAGCTTCTTCAAACTCTCTTTGCCGCCTTCAACCACAACTTCCGCTGTGGCATCATTTGGAACCAAGCCGCCAGGATACTTGGTATCAATGGTAAATCGAGAGGCGGCGCCAATCTGGCCAAGCAAATTTTCGCTTTCGCCATATACTTGCGCTGTGTCGATGACCTTGATGCCATAGTCTTCAAGGACTTTCAGCACCTCCGCTGCTGCCGCTTTCTCTGATAATTCACCCCCAAGGCCTATTGAGCCGCCTCCAAAAACAATGTTGGCGCTAGACTTAGCCATTGTTGGATGCTTGGATTGGTGGTGTTTGAGTTCAAAGCAAAGAAATCTTGAGAAGAAAATAAAGAGAAGTGAGTAAGAGAAGAGAGTAAAGAAAAGAACGGGAAATGCCAATCACCTACAGCGCGTTTATATAGAATTCAGAGACAAGTCGTCTGGTACGCGGTAGATTGTTACCCCGGGGCATTTTGGGTTCTACACCACGCTAACCCCACCTCGTATTTATCATCATTTGGAGCCTCGCGATCGAATTGCAAATCAGATCTACGGAGGCTCACGGATTATAAAGCAGAATGATATGCTTTCCACGTTGGACCGATTCCGAAGCCGCTTCCATCAACTTGGAACAATTTTGACAGAGATAACAGGGGGACGACGGCTTAGAAATCACTGGAAAGCGGAGAACTTCCGCGATCATTGTCAGCTCTATTACTAGGACAAGTGTTCCGCATACAGGTAACAACAGTACTATCATTCATTCATTTTCGAAGGCTGCAGCCCATGTGCCTCGTTTCCCTAAATTGCTCTTCCACCAGAGTTGATTGGAAGTAGCACCTAGGGGGAATCTCGCACTTGAATTAGGACCTCGCAATACTACTTCAAATATTGTGCCACTAGGCTTCTTTCCTAGTAGGCTTGCTTCGGGCCTCATCGAGAAAGTGGGAGGTACGGATAAGCTTAATAAAACAAATCCACGAAAGCAGCTAGGCGAACCTAGGGATATTACTGGAGTTCTGATCTACTTGCATTTTTCTGCCGGAAGCTACATGTATATCACCTTTGATCCACGTGTATTGCTCATCCCAGGATTAACGTCCGCGTGGAGATGGTGTTGATATCATCGTCATAGCAGGATGGTCTTTTCGGATAGGAGAGGCTCAAAGTTATGAGCCATTATATTCGAGTTGTTCTTTGAACCTCAGACTTTCAAATCAGTAATGTACTCACCTCTTATTTACACTGGTTGTCTACAACTTTATCTCAATATTTCCCTACACTGCAGTCACGCTTTGATGTGCATTTCATGTGAATTATCTTGCCAACAGTTGGTTCAGCTAAAGCCAATTGGACTAAGATCGTACTCGCGATCGTATTCGCTGGCAACAACCCAGTCAAGCTGGAGTCCGACAGGATAGGAGTATCTGACCAAGTGTCCAGCCAAGCAGCTACATACAATCAACGCCAGCTCGTTTATGCCAATGGACTAAATCTCATTCACCGACTTCAAATACTAAGTTCTCTTTCTGAACGAAAGTGCGACCAAGAAGATTTACCAAAGTTTACAGTCTGGCGAACTTACAGAGTCATGTAATGTCATTCGAACAAGTCAGTTCGACATAATATCCCACTCGGGACAGCAGAAGCTCCAACATGACGAAGTCAATTTCAATGCCACCAGATCCCGAATTGATAATCGCTAAGCATCGTCTTGTCGCATCTCCATCTCGAAGCAACCAGCATGCGTGTCCCACCCAGGCAACCCAACCCTCATCGACACCGGGCTCTGCCCACCTCAGACCACTTGAGCGCTCCGCCCATCGCGATCACCCCATCCGCTCAGAACTCCCCCGTCTCCCAATATCTGCATTCAAGCCAATCCATGCTTCCAAAAACACCGCTCCCTGAGCTATCAAGCCGAAACGAGTGGCCATCAGACCACTGTTCTTCCCGTCAAAGCAGATAGTTTGAGAAAAGATCGATCTACGGCGACTAGGGATGCATGCAAGCCTTCTCGCACATGTTCGCTTCAAGTTTCAAGTCCGGTAGCAAGGTCATCTATATTCCATAAATATACGCAAGGCAGAGAAGGCCCTTGAGTTCAGCAGGAGCCCGAGCTGCGAGACATACAAACCCCCGATGAAGCACGTTGGACGCATGTGATCAGCTCGCCCGAGGAGCAGTTTCGTGCTGCGGAATCGCTCCGGATTCGGAAGGTCGTGGTTGATCGCTCTCTACGCAGAGGGTTTTAGGAGACTGGTTTTGTCAAGGGATTGTCTCACTTGTCGATTTGCTAGGGGGGTGTATCAGTCTCGTCTAACATTTGAATGTTGGATTTAGATATGTATGTATGTATGTATGTATGTATGCAAGCAGAATTTGGTATAGATTGCTCATATCTTTTGAGGGGCCTGGATGAAATCTCCATTGGGAGTTATCAAAAGAAATTTCAAATCGCTCACAGCTTTTGGGCGACCTGACTCTTTCTCAGACCACATCACACTATCCAAGCAGTTCCTACTGAATACCGCACGCCATGGAACACTGAAATCCAACACTAAATAAGAGTAGAAAATAGATAATTTGAGAACAAAATCTGTGGTCAGAATTTATTTTGCCATTGCTGAGAAGTCTAGTATATCTTCCGTGGTATTACAATAAAAGGGTATCTCCTAGATCTCTGTCTTCGCCAGGGAGAGCATATTCATTCAAATCTAGTATCGCCGTACCAGGCTGGCCTTCCCATCCCTACCCAGTCTTCTACGTGAATGCTATAATATTCCCCATCTACTTCATTCTTGATTCAATCTCTTGAGTCGATCTGAAAGGAGCCTCCAACTCCAGACGCCCAATCCGATCAAGAAATCGCTCAAACACTATCAGCTATGACTTGCTTAACGTTCATGCTCAGGTGGAGGACATTCGAAGCAAGTGCTTTCTCCTAAAAGAAAAGTGGGTGTCAGTAATGTCAACTCTCAGCGAGCCAAAAGTACTTACGTAGTAAACAATGTGCTGTCCATTGTACACCGAGCTCGTTCCCGTGATAATAAGGTCAACGAAGCCGTTTGCATCCATAGCGTTCACTATTTGGGTCTGATTGATAAAGGCAGTCATTGGGAGTGTGTTGTTGCCCGGTGCAACTGTCATGTTCAAGATGGTGGAGTTCCCTAGAATACCGGTCTTGGTTGTTGCGAGGGACAACGTGACATTTCCCTACAGAAATATTAACGGTGTCCATTGATGGAAGCCATGATAAAGACGTACCATAGCAACAGTGATGATGGAAGGATTAGGGATATATGCGAATCCGCTGAAATTTGGCTCTCCAGTGGCAGCAGTGAAGTTGACCTTGGCATTCGTGACGTTGAAACCAGCCAGGCCATTCAGTCCTGATATCTTTAGTAAAGCGGAGTTTAATTTGGAGGTAAGAAAACGTACCAGCATATGTTGTAGTCGTGTTATAGTTGATGTTTAGCACCGGTAGGTGGCCTTCATGTAACTTGGTCTTGCCGGTCAAAGCTGTGCTCACGTTCTTGTTTGACAGAACCTGCGTGGCGTATTCCGCGATTTGATCTTGACTTAGAAGGGTGACCTCCTGGTTGACGACGCTGGCATTGGATTTCGGATGCAGTGCGTGGATTTTGGGCATTGTAAGAATGTTGAGTGGTGCTGTTGCGAAGGTGCCATTGGTCACAAGCCATAGTGTGGCGTTGAAAGGATCCAATGTTGGTGTATAGATACTTGGGCTGTGAAGGATGGCTTTCTGGGTCAATACGACAGTATCAGGTGTCGGATTAAGAAATTCGAGATCGGTCAATTCGAGATGAGATTCCTTGACGCCATGGTTCGCAATACGGGGCATCGCAACATAAACTCTGGTGTGGTGTGAGAATGGCGCTTTTGAAATCGGATTCCTTGGGTGTACTCACAATAACAATGCAATAAGCAAGAAGCCCATGCAGAAAAGTATGAGGTGAACCCACCACCACCTCGCACAGTGTCGCTTCGCCTTTGCTCCAAATCCATCAGGTCGCGCAGCGATCTGTTGTTGTTGTTGTATGTTCTCGATCTCCGCCTCATACACCTTCTCAGAGTCGTTATCACGGTCAATGGACCCGAGCTCATTCTTAAGAGAACCCATATCGAAAATAGGTACACAATGCTAAACAGAATCGTAGTAAAGAACGCAAGTCGCAGACGAATCCACGCACGAAGTCGAGAGAAGAATCGCAGAAAACGGGCACCGGTGTGGAGGAAAAGATGTGGAGTTATGAAGAAGCTGGGGACGCCAGAGGATTTCGAGACGTCGAAAGCGTCGAAAGGGAAGGTGTGGTGGAGGACGATCTTGCTGTAGTGGAATCTTGATGGCAAACCGACTCAGGTAAGAGCTCCGAGTGGGGCATGTGATCCCGAGCAGCAGTGAAATGAAGAGAGCGATAACTGCCTCTCTCCATTTGAAATGGGGATGCTAAGTACAACATGCTAAACAAGGGGCGGCCGGCACTCCGTAAAACCCACTTGTCCAATTTCGCGATGCTCAGGGGAAAACACCGCTATTCCACTATATATGACCTGAAGATATTCACACATCCAGCTGAAAACTACAGCAAACGGACGTTCGCCTCAGGATTCGGCGCTGGATTCTCTCGAAACCCCCTTTGCCTCCAAACTGGTGCGCCTCCTCGTAATCGCGGGACGTTGGAATCAAATGTCTGTAGAGCTGGAAGCACACTAGCTGCCGAGGCTACGCCGGGGTGCAGTTGGTTTCCACCGATTCATGTCAGGGGATTTGACGAATGGGTGGGACCAGTATGTACGGAGGGGACAGAAGCGTGCTCACCTCGCCCCGCGTTGGTGTGCCGATTTGGCGTGGTCTCCGGACCTTCATTGGGCCACAGACATCGAGGCAGGACCCAGCTTGTTTTGCGCCATCGAACAGAAATTTCGGCATCGCCCAATCGGACACCGCGCATCCCCCTTTTACGAAAGTATTCTTCATGGCAAAAGTGCCAAAGGATGTGACCCTTCGGCCAGGAATCAGGAGCGCACGCGAGCTATATTTATAGCCTTGCCATGACAATAAAGCTTCAAATCTTCCAATTCTTGCAAGCAGGCTCAAGAGCTCTTCTTGAATCGTTGTTGGGATGGGATAAGAGAAAGTACCTTTCAAGACTCCAGCTCGTGGTCGCCGCTGGTTTCATTTACCCCTCATTATTCGGAGAAGTAATCCAAAATTGGTCAGAAGATCGGTGAGAATATGCGATCTGCACATGTCTGTCACCACTGAGCTTTTCTATTTTATCAAGTACTTGCGTCATTTTCTCTTATCTTGGCCACTCAGCCAACAGTTCTACTGTATGGTCGTTATGCTTGCAAGCTTGGATCTTTTCAGCAGAGTGCGAAGATACTGTAGATCTCAACTTTGAGAAATTGTAGGGTAAACGCTGCCCCACGATTTACGGGTCGTTCGGTGGTTTTCTCCGCACTGTCATCACATGCATTGTACGTCGGCTTCTTACCGATGCCTTTGCGGAGTAGCGGAGGTACACAGCCATAGCCTTCGAACACTTCTCCTTCGAAGTAGCCCTCAAGACTGGGCTGCTCATAAGTACACAGCACCGCTTATGCCGTGCCGATCAGATCGTAAGGATTGCTCGAGCCTTGATATTGTTTATCTTACCCACCCAAAAGCCGATCCTTCATCAAGAGATCGTATTTGAGCCAATGAATAAACACTTCTCATCGATGAGTACCATAGTATCACGTTCAAGAGCCTGCGAATGTTTTCTTCCGTCGATAATAACTGGGACTAAGATAGTTACCAAGCCGAGCCCGCTTGGGCCGAGGAGAAGTCCCCTCACATGCTCTTTACTCTCCCCTTGATTGTTCTTCTTGATGTTCTTCAGTATGAAAACCCTTGGCTTGGAAACTCTTCCAGAACCTTTGAGCTGCAGTCTTGTTGGCCAGAATCCTGGTTCTTCGACTGCTTCATGCTCTCGGTGATCAGGCCAGCATGTACGTCCGCACGTCAACAGTAATTCAGCATAAATAGTTGCAGAAAAGGGCAGCCGATCTTCACCTCTTCCTGAATCGCACCTGAGGCTCATGATCTTGAAGGGCTACCACAAGTTGAAAGCCATAGAAGAGACAGTTTGGGCTGCTAAAAGCCACACAGTCTTTATGTTGCCACTTGTTACCTGTAACAGCTTCGTTCACAGGACGTTCATTAGCATCGACAGATTGAGAGGGCTCATGGCAGGGAAGCTGACTCTGAAAGCTGGGCATGAGCAGTTCTTCAAGACACGTCAACATATAGAAAGCATACAGTATTTGATTGGAAGGAGATATTTCACTCATCAAGGCCGGGGTACATAAACGCACATGCACATTCTGAATTGGAGACAGGGAGACGAGGCTGAGCATCACTCTGGTCACTAGGAATCTGGAACTACTCATTCCACTCACTCACGTCGTAAAGCTCTCGTAACATAGATGCCGACTTGCGGTATAGAATAAAAAATTATCTTGAGATGAAATAAAGTTTGTAGACAGCATTCAAACATGAACAAACGTCGATTTAAGGATTTCGAATGGCGAGCTGAGAGCGTAGTCGAGCCATATGATGGGGTCTAGACTACGCATGGGAAGGAAGACCCCACTCTTATATACGCTAGTGTAATAATTTTGGACTGGCCAGCCTGACGAAAATCTTCACAGCCTTGTGTCCATGACTGAAGCCTTTTCTGTCTCCGCCGGATGACACTACTACTTCGACGAGTATTGAGGACGATTTTGGAAAGAAATGCGACTTTCAACTCATCAGCAATAGCTCTGCACGTCCGCAGATCCTGCTCCCAAGCTGTCACCATGTCCTCCACCGCCCTGCCCGACATTACAGCTACTCCTGCTGCGGACCAGCACATCTTGCATAACGGAAAGGAGTATACGACCATCAAAGAAGGTCTGGCGTATATTCTCATACCTGCAGAGGCTTCAAAAGTCCCTCAGACAGCACCGAAGGGCGAAAACCAACCTCAATCCGTTTTCTACAACCCAATTCAACAGTTCAATCGAGACCTCAGCGTCTTGGCGATCAGGGCGTATGGCGAAGATGTAATCGCTAGGAAGCAAATGGCATTGGAGAAAGATAGAGAAAGGATATCCAACAAGAGGAAAGTCAAGAAACGAAAAAGAGATGAGGGTTTGGGCGATGCTCCCAGGAAGGCTGGCAAGATCGTTGGCTCGGATTCTGCGCAAGAAACCATCGCTGATCATGCGATTGTTACTGATGCCATTGTCGAAGATTCAATTGTTTGTAAGCAGCAAGAGAGCGCTGAAGTCTCAGAAGTCAATGCAGAGGTACCAGCTATCGACATGCAAGACTGCGGCGATGGAGAGAAAGAAACCCGAGGCGAAGAGACTCCCAACCCTCCCCCGAAACCGCGTACTCCTATTTTCACCATTCTCGATGCACTCTCCGCTACGGGTCTTCGAGCTTTACGATATGTCAATGAAATTCCGTTCACTACTTCTGTCACCGCGAATGACCTTCTTCCTGCAGCTTCAAAAACCATCAAGCTTAATGTGCAGCACAATAGGCTTGATGAAAAGATCAACGTCGTAACAGGCAATGCTCTGACACACATGTATGGTATGGTAGGAGAGAATTGCAAAGACGACAAAGGTCGGGTCATGCAAAGCAGGAAATACGATGTTATCGATCTCGATCCCTACGGCACAGCTGCTCCCTTCCTTGATGCCGCGGTGCAATCAGTCCGAGACGATGGTGGACTGTTGTGCATTACATGTACAGATGCAGGAGTATGGGCGTCAAATGGCTATCCTGAAAAGGCATACTCGTTGTACGGAGGGATTCCAATTAAAGGGTTGCATTCGCATGAAGGTGGCCTTCGACTCATTCTACATGCAATCGCTACATCAGCCGCAAGATACGGCCTTGCAATCGAACCTCTCCTCTCCCTCTCCATTGACTTTTATGCCCGAGTATTCGTCAAAATCAACAAGTCACCAGCAGACGTGAAATTCCTAGCTGGAAAGACAATGGCGGTATACAACTGCGATACTGGCTGTGGTGCGTGGACAACTCAGATGCTAGCTAAGAATAAGCTTGCACAAAACAAGAGCGGAAAGGGCTATTTCTGGAAGCATGTCTTTGAGCAAGCACCGTTGACGAGTGAGAAGTGTATTCACTGTGGGATGAAAACTCATATGGCTGGTCCAATGTACGCTGGCCCTTTGCACTCCTCAGACTTCATCAAGAAAATCCTTGACGCTTTACCGAGCGTCTCGAAAGATACCTATCAGACTACTGAGCGAATCGAAGGCATGCTCAGTATGGCTCTTGAAGAAATTCTTCCTCTGGAAGAGAATCCTGATTCACCAACCTCGACGGCCAAAACGAATCGCCACGACCCCGCTATTGTGGACCATTATCCTTTCTTCTTCATACCATCTGTTCTGGCCAAAGTGGTCCACTGCATCACTCCTCACGAAAATGCTCTACGGGGTGCGCTGCGTCACTTAGGGTATCGAGTTACTAGAAGCCACACGAAACCTGGAAGTATTAAAACAGATGCTCCATGGGAGGTGATATGGGAAGTTATGAGGGAATGGGTGAAGCAGAAAGCGCCGGTGAAGGAGGGCGCACTGAGGCAGGGGACTGCGGGCTGGAATATCATGGGTCTAGACAAGATCGAAAGCTCGAATAATGCCAACCAAGAGGCGACTGGTGAGAAAAAGGAGACGATGAATGGGCTATTTGATGAAAAAGCAAAGCCTACCATCGTATTCGACGAAGCGTTGGGAAAAGAGAAAGATGCAAAAAAGCTGGTCAGATTTCAACTCAATCCCAGAGAAAATTGGGGGCCAATGAATAGGGCCAAAGGCCACGCGTAGCTTTCAGATATGTTTAACAAATGACAGAATTCTTGTTGAGTGTATATTCTTCAACATTCATACCTTCATCTAGGCCACGATATGCCTTAGTTCTTCTTGGAGAGTATTTTCGCGTCGGTATCGAACTCCGCTATTGATTGGGTTTCAGTACTGGGGCTGGGATGGCTAGGTTTTAGATTTCTCAGCATTCTTGCCTTTCTCCCCCATTCCCATGAAAGTCTTGGAGGTGCTTGGACAGCCCTGCTTCAGCGTCAAAATCTGGTAGCAAGGGATAGTTCCCATTATCACTCCGGTGTTATGATCTTGCGGACCCACTGGGTTGTTGGAGCTGTTGAGGCCGATTCCGAGTAAGCAAGCATATTACTTCGTTGGCAATCGTACTGTTGTCACGTATGCATCGAGACCTCTGTATTCATTCCAGTTTACCAACTTGGTAATCCAGAAGCCTTAGATCTCAGCCCGAGCGCATAGGAGAAACACAGAAGACAATCCCCAAGTTTCGTAATGTTTCCGGATCTCGGAGAGTACAAAATGCTGGTGTCAATTATCTGGGTAACATTTCCTTCTCCCTGTTCCACGTTCGAAGCTCACGACAAACATTGAGGAATACATTTCAGCCAGAGGAAGGTACTCACAAACATGACGATGAACGTTCTCATGACAGATATTGTGTTACATTGTCCCACGCTTCTAATTCTCCGTTTCAAGCGGAATGACGAGCCGAGAGGCAATGAATGGCATGATTGCCGTAGAGGCCGCGTCCCGAACAATCGAATCCGGGCTGAACATTGGAGAACACAAGATCTAAGTGCATGGTCTCGAGTCTGGTGCTTGATCTCAGTGCAACAAGTTATAGGAAATTAAAAGAAAAAAGCTCCGAAGTCCATCGTCCAATGAATATCGCCTCGGTATGCGAACGGAAGATATGTGGCGTCTCTATCGGTTGCGCTCTCCCTCTCTCCAAATACATCGTGCCGCCGTCACCTTTCTCGAGCAAACTTTGACTTTCGAACATTGCATTGGGAATTCGGGTACCCGTTGACGGACTCGGATATATTGCAAATACACAATGCTGGAACCCGTCCGGCCCAGCGGTGAGGTTCTGGATTTGACTTTGAGATCCCGTATAACATTGAAGCCAACTACCCGAGCGCCATTCCAAAGGGAGACGCCACTCCGCCTCATCTTTTCTGTACTGTCCCTATCGAATTTGACAATGTTGATCACTCTCCTTCGCTCCTTCCCGTCTCTCCTATCCGGTACTTCGGGGCTTCCCTTTCCATGACCTTTCCTTCCATTTTAATACATTGGCCTTGTCGAAGTACCCCTCGTTGATATTTGGGCCGAGTTTGTGTTTGTATCTGTACATGTCATGATTCATGAAACTTTCTGCAAGAGAAGACGAGTGTGTCATATAGTCGTGATTCATGCTGTAGTTCCTTTACATTGTCTCCAGCTCTGGTCTTCCTGATCACCCCAGTCTCTATAGCAGTCCAAAATGCTTCAACTGCAGCTTTTGATTGTTCTAGCAGCCTATATCTCCCTCGTTTGGAATCGATACTTAGCTCTGCGTCGCAACATCAAGCTTGCTCAAGATATCAACGTAAGTAAATCTTCCTCGAGCAATGTCCATGAACTAGTGAAGCCAGCTAACTCCATCACGTAGCTTCCCTATGTGATATTACCTTTTCATCCTGGAGGACTGCTATGGGTAATCTCCTATACCGTCGTTGCTCCAATCTTAAAAGCATGCCTTCCAATCTGCTTACAGCGAGGCTGGATTGAGTGAGTTTTCTGCTTCTTCATTATAGAGATCGTTTTAACCGGCGGTAGATTCACCTTTGTATACTGGACGTGGAGTCTTGGGTATGAGCCCTTTGAGACATTGGGTAGCGATACGATCGTGACAGTAGCCCCGGGAGGCATTACTCTCTTCACATGCTCTCCCGAAATCATTGCACAAATTGGGAGGAGGCACAAGGACTTCCTGAAGCCAACTCGGCTATATAAGATCGTCGATGCGTACGTGACTCTCTCCTCTATTTCTATTTTGATATTGCGAGACTCAAGATTATCAGATTCGGATCGAACCTCGTCAGCTCGAATGGGCAACCATGGCGTCGACAGCGCAAAGCCATTACTCCCTCCTTTACCGAGGGCAACAACTCTCTCGTATGGACAGAGTCAATACGTCAAACGAAGTGTATGCTGAGACGCTGGGAAGGGAACTTGCAGTATTCATCTGGAATCCACTCGTTCAACATACAAGACGATTTGAAGACGCTGGCCTTCCACATACTCAATCGAGCAGGATTTGGTGTTCGACTGCAATGGCCTGGAATTCCTGATACTATAAGTGCGGACACTGCTGAGAATTTGGATTTTCATACACCACTGGATGGCGACAGTCTCGAGGAATGTCAGGGGATGAGATTTGGGGATGCAATGTTGGTGGTGGTTGATCACCTTAAGGAGTTGTTCATCTTTCCGAAATGGGTCTTGAGTGAGCACTTACCCAAGTGCGTCATATAACAGGAAGATACTGATTCAACACAGAGTACGCTCCTTCAAAATCACTAAATAGAATTTGGTTCGCGTACGTTGGTTCTGCTATTCAGTCGGAAGATCTGTAAGATTGACTAACTTCCCGAAGACACAAGGAGATTGAAAGATATCTTGGAAAGTACATTTCCTGTAACCGAAACTCGTTCCGAGAAGGAGAAACAGGTCCAATTTCAAGTCCCAACATCCGCAGTAAGACAATCTTCTCTACCTCTTCCCCACCTCTTGGTACAAATTTCTGATTTACCCAAAGGCTCGCTCATCGAGAACACCTTGCGTCATGCTTCTTCCACTAATGTTGAGAAATCCCTCACAATGGACGAAATAATTGGCAACTGTGTGAGTTAAACGGGTCGTATACTCCTCGTCATTATACCGTGTTAACATGTGGAGTTTACTTCCTTGGTAGCTGGCCACGAAACGTCCGGCTCCACGCTCTTCCTAGCAATAATATGCCTGGCAATAGAGCCCAGTTATCAAAAGTGTATGCAAGCAGAAATCGACATCTTGTTTGGTCCCGAGGAGCCTAGCGACTGGTTGTATATAGAGAATGTGGGGAAATTGTTTGGAAGTTACATCGACGCTGTTATTAGCGAGAGTAGGCAACTGGTGTCCATCTAAGTTGCGGAGGCCAGCTAATATCTCATCAGCGCTACGATTGTTCCCACCTGCAAACATCATCCCAAAACATACAGCCCAAGGTGGTCCGCATGTCCTGCGATATAAGAGCAGGGAGATCCATGTTCCAAGCAACACAGCATTGAACATCCTAGCTCCCAGCACGCATCAAAATCCGAATTACTGGCCACATCGACCAAGCACGCGCCACTCCGGAAATGATCTTGACGAATTCAAACCCGAACGCTGGTTCTCTCTGGTGTCCGATGAGTCGCATCACAGAGACAGTGGCGTCGACCTTGGCAGCGACCCGGACGACTGTCTTTCCACTCGGAATAAATTCTTCTCGCCGAAGAAGGGTGCTTTCATACCATATTCCATTGGACAGAGAGAATGCATTGGGAAACGGTTCGCTCAGATTGAGATGCTAGCTGTGATGGCTGTCATATTCCGGGACTGGACTGTGGAGTTGGTCGTTGACGGAGAGGAGGGGTTGTCCCACGGTGAGAAGAGAGTTGCTTGGGAGAAGACGAGGGATCTTGCGAGGGCCCATTTGAAGGCTGGTATGGAGCATTATATGACGATGCAGCTCCAGAAAGGGTTGATCCCCTTGAAAGTTGTGAAGAGAGGATCCGAGAGGGTGCTGTAAGGTTATGGTCGATCTGGTTTGGAGCGATGTCCTTGCAGCGTATTTTGATGGATGATTGAGGGGGATGGTGCTCCATAGCACATTCAATTAGACCCTTGTTTTCCACATTAGATATTTGTTTACAACCAAGAACCAAATGCAACTAATCCAAAAGGCACCGAACGTTGGTTTAAAGGAGACTCGTATTTCTCCATGGCTGGGCGTGCCACCAGTGAACGAGAGGTGTGCTGTTAAGCAACACGAGTGACACCACACGTCTCAGGCCACGGCGAATAACATCCATCCCCAAGGCAGCCCATTCACAGCTGGGTACGAAGGTAATCTCCTGAGAACCCTTGAACCGGCCAGGCCGAAGGTCCTTCGGCGGTCAATCTTCTCCCCAAACGACCCTGGTTGGTGAATCCCCAGTGTGATCGCCACCCCCTGAGACCGCTTCTCCACCAACCCCAGGGCGCAAATCCCCATCTTCACGAGTCAAATCCGCCCAGATCCAGTCAACACGGTGACACAGCGAGAGAGCGTGTTTCCAAAGCCTTAAGCCACCCACCAGCCCTCTTCCAGTCAATCACCCCAATTCACCACGAAAGTGGCGCTGGACGTTGCAAGGTTCCAAAGCTGACAAGACAGACAGCCCATGGCCCCCCGTCGGCAGCTCGTTCTGCCAAGGTTGCTCGATATATTATCCTAAACCCTCGAAGGATCAGGGCCCGTATCAAGCTGCGAGCTCTGCAGTAGTTGGCAACCTCTTCTTGGAAATGTTTTCCGTCTTCTCTCCATTTCAACCGTTTTCATCATTAAACCGTTAGTTCTGTGCAAGTGCAACTGTTTGCGGGTACCTTGCCGACTCCTGAACAAAGAGCGTCATCCCACCGTTTCCGTCTACCCCTTGGCTCCGTGACAGCAAAACCAGGAGGGCCATTGAAAGCTTTCTTCCTCTTCTAGAAATTCCATCATTCATCTGCGGCCTTCAACATGGCGCTCAGAGTAGCTCAAGGTATGTGCTCGCAGATCCATCGATAGGACTTGCTAATGGGTTTCTAGTATGCGGTCTTTGGTTCTGGGTGGCAGCGGTTTTCTTCGTTTTCGTTCTACTCAACCACTCGAGAACTCTGTTAGCTACAAGTACCCACGAACAATATACCGAAAGTCCTCCTTCCAAAGGCCTCCCTGGCCTGGGCCTCACAACGCGCCAGCGCATGGCACGCTCAGAGACATCATGGCAATCCAGTGTCTCCCTCCGCCACCAGATGGCAGAAGAACACCCCAAAAATCCGCAAATCCCTTTCTTTCCCGCGCAGTCACTGGCCGAATTTGGAAAGTATCCTTACACAATCTGGGACTTCTTTCCCGCAACATATACGTGCCCTCATGATATACAGAGAATCGGGCGCTTGGGAGATGGCGGGAAATGGGTCTGCGGGATGAGCCTTTACGAGGCAAGGCCAGCACCGGCAGTCTCCCAAACCAAGCCCTCTCCCCACCCCGAGACGATCATCTACTCTTTTGGCGTCAATGACGAATCGACCTTCGAGGCAGAAATGCTTGCGCGCGTTCCATCCGCTCAGATATTTGCTTTCGATTACTCGGTGACATCGTTCGGGCCTCAATTGTCGCCCTCATATTCTGCCCGGGCCCATTTCAACCAGGTTGGTCTAGGACCCACGGACGACTCCGCCAGAAGTCCTCCGTTCTACAAGCTCAGCACGCTTATGGCCCAAAACAACCATACCTACATAGATATTCTAAAAATCGATATCGAGGGCTCGGAATATGATGCGTTCGACTCGTTCATGGATGGCTGTGATTCAACGGGCATCATGCCGATTGGACAGGTGATGATCGAGCTACATGTGATTGATGACATGCGTGTCGACTTCTCGCGATTTATGAAGTGGTGGGAACGACTGGAAGCGTTCGGCATGCGGCCGACGTGGCTGGAGGTAAACCTTCTAGCGGTGACTCTGGGAGGAGGTAAGACGGATCCAAGATGTGTTGAATATGTATGGGTAAACGCAAAGGACGACAAGAGTATCTTGTTGCAGGATTGAATTGGGATCATTGATTATTCACGGCGTCTAGGTGTGTTGAAACGGGGGCTCTAATGGAGGAACGGAGGATAAAACACAGGTTTATAAAATCAAGATGACGTTAATTTCGGCTTGCTCCTACCTTCACGCTTGCTTGGGCATCCAGAACTTCTTTGCGCGAAAGGGCTGATCTGCGTTGTGCTGCTCCAATCGACACTGGGTGGAGCAGAAATGAAGTCTAATGTTGTCTGATGGATCTTTAGTTTCAACGGCCAATCCTTCTATAAGCTGAGTCGAAGCTCGGGGATTGGGATATCCATAGCACCATCGGAATGCGGGAAGTTTCTCTTCATCGTCTTTCTTCGCCCACAACGTGCGCTCTCGCTGCACCGGGCTGGGCATTAGTTCAACATCGCGCCTTTAGCTGGGCGGAGAGCTATGAAGTCCATGATGTGATACTGGAGACGGAAACAGTGGCCAAGGGAAACCCTGTAGGGTAGCTATAGTTGTCTTCTCATCACCCAATATTAAATACCAAGGAAGGTTAGGAGTGACTCTGTTGACGGAGTGTCCCCAAGCGTCAATGTAATCTTTACTGCGGAGCTATTTGCTAGACTATCTTGATGCCGAATGTGCAATAAATATATCTCGTCCATAGGGGATTGCTTCTGTTTTACTTTCGTATAGTATAATATTATAGGAGTGTTAAATATTTTCATGTTCGTCTATTTCTCCTCCGTGTACTTGATCGGACAAAGAAAATTGAAGGACAATTACTAATTATGCTATTCCTCAAATCTGCTTCCGCTCCTGCAAGTCAACTCTTATCTACCTCTTCATCAGGAACATCATTGCTCCCAGCAATAACATTCTCTGATTGTAACTCCTGGGCCTTCACCAGCATACCTCTCCTGATCCCTCTCCTGTCGAATGTTCATCGTACCTATCGTACCCCTTTCTCAAAGGATCATGGGCACCGAAAAGCCGTCGCTTACTTTCGACTTGTGCAGGTACTTGATCTATGTTATCCAAAAGAGATTAGCTGCATCTTCTAATAACATTTGTATAACTAGTTCCAATTTCAACCTTGCTAGTACTCTCTGTCCCGTACTGTTTGCCTCTTGGGATATCTGCAGGATTACTAGCGGCCTCATCCAATCAATCTCACACTCTTGGAGCATCTCACTCCTCTCCCCTCAGACTTTTATTCAAGAACGCCTTATTTCTTTGTTGTACGTTTTGTATTCATTTCCTGAGTTCGGACTCCTCATGGACTCCATCCAAGCGAGTCGTTCCACTCGGTCCCTCCTCCGTACGACTAGCGCATCTGTGGGCCCATTCTGTGGGTTTATGTGACGGATGACATACGCATAATATGCAAAGACTGGTGAAGACGAGATCTCTGTTGATCCTTCTCGACTTGTTTATCCGAAACAGCGAAACAGTTTCACCGGACCAGGTATCCCTGAAACACGAGACCAATCCCACGAGGCCCGCTCATACCATCTGTTGCGGCTCTTTGCATTGACAGTCAATACTTCCGAGCTGCTGCAGGTACATTCGGCACATATCTGACACTGGTCTGAAAGCCGCTGCTGAATGATCAGCACTTACCTCATGGCGGCAAAGGATTTGCCCCCTAGTGGGAAGCTTGAGTTGGGGTAGACCCCTGCAGAGCTGGGAGACTGGACACTTCCGCCAAGTATCGTGGTGGTTTTTTTGACATACACTTCCTCTTTTATTTCTCATGTATTTTCTATCTTCACATCACTCTCTATCCATTTCCTTGCGAACTGACGCCGCCGTTGAAAGATATCTGCTGGTCTGATTTCATATCTAACGTTGGCTTCGGAAGCTGAAGGCTGTCGACTGTTGGACGTTGCTGTTTTCCGAGTCTACCGCGATCTCGACCTGTTGTGGTTGACATCTCGCCCGCTGCAGTGGATCTGCTTCGTCCTGTTTCGAGATTTCGTCCAAATGACCAAAGAAAATCGATCTCGAGCGATCTGGGCAGCCCTGGATACAGACTCTGATCCAGCGCAACTCCAGGACTATACGATATTCTTTGGTTCTGGGAAACGATTGTTGCAAAAGCTAGCCTTCGGTCTTGTACCTAGTTTTGTACAGCGGAAAGTACGTCAAAATCCTTCGAAATCGAACAGGTTATACCCGACTTCGTATCTCGATGGCTTGCGTGGAGTGGCTTCGTTCATCGTCTTTCTAGGCCATTACACAGAGGAGACTGTAGGATGGTATACAGAACCTTACGGCTTATACGAAGACGGAGCAGCATCCTCTCTCCTTCAGCTACCCTTCATCCGAGTTTTATATTCCCCTCGACCTATGGTACATATCTTCTTCATTATATCTGGATACGTCCTCGCCTACAAACCTTTAAAGCAGATCCACTCGCAACAGCTATTGGCCCTGGCTACGACACTCTCTTCATCAGTCTTCAGACGGGCTCTGCGGCTTTTCCTTCCTTCGATCGTTACCATGTTAGTCATGGCATTCGCCGTACATTTCGACGTCTCCGATGATCGTTTTGCACCCTCGTTCTACTCGCTCTCGGATCAGATGTCGCATTGGTGGGATACGTGCTCGGAGCTATTACGAGCTTCTTGGGCAGTGAACGATTTATCATATCCTCAACCAGAATACAACCCCGCTCTTTGGACGATACCCGTTGAGTTTGCACAATCATTGCTTCTTTTCATCACAATCATCGGCTTATCACGCTGCGTCACAAATGTCCGCCTTATCATCCTCGCCGCCATCATAGCCTTCTGCTTTTTTGGCGGACAGCTCTTCACCGTCGAGTTCCTCGGAGGGATGTTCATCGCCGAGTTAACACTTCTCCAAGACCGCTCACTCTTCACCCCTACATCCAGCCCAACCCTCCTACCGAAATACGACTCCGAAGAACTACGATTGAAAGCTAAAAGCTGCCCCACGATCAGACACTACGCAGTCCAAGCATTCTGCATCGCAAACGTCATCAGCGGCCTCTTCATCGCCTCATGGACAAACAACCACCCCAACGAAGTCCCCGGAATCCGCTTCCTAAACGCCCACACGCCCGCACCATACGCAGGCCAACAGCTCTGGTTCTGCCTCGGCGCCTTCCAGATCGTGGGAGCGCTCACCCAAGCCCCGCCCCTCCAAACCATCTTCACAACATCCATTCCGCAATATCTCGGCAACATCTCCTACGCACTATACCTAACACACAACCTCTCCCTCACGATCCTCGAGCCGCGATTAAACCCTTACCTGAACCGCTGGTTCGGGACCGCTACTTATTGGGGCAGACACCTGACGTGGGGCGCGGGATTGGCGCTTTACGTGCCAGTTATCGTTTGTGTCGCGGATGTGTTTTGGAGGGCGGTGGATATACCTTCCGTGAAATTCGCTAGGTGGTTGGAGGGGAAATGCGTCATGACGCCGAAGAAGACGTGATGTTCACTACTATTAGACCTCTTTCTCTTTCTTCTTTCTCTTTCCTCTTTCTTTCCGCGCGGCGTTTGGAGTCTCTAGGCCTCATTTTACCAGGATATCTATTTAACTTGCATTAAATCAGGAGCATCAGACGGAGTTCGGTGGGGAGAAAGGCTGTTTGTTAAGAGCCACGGCGTATTTCAACTGGATACAGTATGAGGATAGAAAATACTAAGATTATTACTTCTTTGCCGATATCCAAATTGTCAGGCCTAAGATAAGTATTGTAAGACCCTACGACGAGTTTGGCACGGAGTATTGTGCTATATTTATACTTAGGCGATCAAGTAGAAATGTCGGATTATCGAGATGCCAGTCCCTTTGACGAGTTCTTCGCTAGAAGAGCTTGCCTTGAAGCACTTAACTTCGAGCTGTATATCTCCCGAGTGGAACATGCGATTGTGGTTTCTTGGATCAAGTCACTCAGTCATTAAGATAAGAGAGCATGAGACAACATGATATATTTCCGCCTCGCAGCTTCAAATCCATGTAGTCCCTAACAAAGGAGATGTCTCGTACACTAACAATGAACATACAGCGCGAATATACGCAATGACGATCCCGAGGGACGTCCAAGTACAATATCCATCTCGATCAATGCTTCATCCATATGAAATCTCCTCCAATTCGCGCACCAAAAGAACCCCTTCTCTGCTTCTGATATGATTTTCAAAAGATGACCGCTTTTGAAGAGTAGGTATGGTAATAGTAAAAACATGAAGTATAGAGCCAGCACGTCCAGCGCATCGAAAGAAGAACGCTGTGATCGATCAGGAATATTCCTCCCGCCAGTCCCAACGCCTATTCACGAGGAGGGGAAAGGAAGGAGGTATAAAGTCGGGGCATGAGATGCGGAGAAGAAAAGGGCATACAGCCAACAAAAGGAAATATTCGCGTTGGACGTAAGTCGCCCTTTCGTCTCCAGGAGCTCCCGGCATATCGTCAACGGATATTGATTGGGTTTATAACGTCAGATGGAGTGGTCATCGTCTCGGCTTTGGTTCGCGATGCTTGAGTCTGCTTGTTCTCCATCCTTCGTACCAGAGCTCCCGACTTGCTTCTCTGAGTTCGCCTCGCCACTCGCTGAACACAGCTTCCTTCAAGCGGACGAAATCGCAGTGCTCGACGTTCATTGGATCTGCAAAGCCCCAGGGGAACTTTCTACCAATGACTCCGGGCTCGTAGATGTCGGGGGAGATGATCGAGAGAGGGAGGTAGGGGGTTTCGGTGGATTCCTTATCGTCTGTGGGTATGTGTCGACGAACAGAGCCTGATGACAAGCGCTTTGAGTTTGGAGATGAGGTTGGGTCGGGTTTCTGGATGAGGAGGTCTTCACCCGAGTTGTTGTCTGAATTCTCCTCCTCATCTCCTTCATCAATGCGGCCTGTGTTCAATGGGCTATCACCATCAGTGTCGTCCAATCCGAGGGCTTCCAAGGGGTCGAGGTTGGCTTTGCGCAAGCTATCCCAGACAGACTTTTTGAGGTATGTCATATGAGCGGTGGTGATCGTGTCAGCTTTCGAGATGACAGGTACAACTGTTGTCTTTCCTTGTAGTGTGCGGAGCGTTTGCAGGTCAAGATCCTCATCAAGACCGCCGATTAGACGAGGCGTAGAGGTATACTTCCCATTTGAACCATTTCCATTCGAGGTTGGTGCTTTGGCAGCAGCCAGATTTCGATCGAGACGGACCGGGTCCAAGATCAGGAAAGCACAGTGGATGTGTGTGTCTTGAACACCGGGTGCTCGTACGACCTTCATCTCCTCTGTGAATGTCTCCTCAAACTTGCTCTCCAAGAAGGACGACATCTCTCGGAGCTGGAGGTCGACAACATTCTTTTCCAATCCTTCCGAATCCCATAGTGTCAGGCCAATGCGCTCACCATCAATCTCAGTCTCGAGGTAATGTGATTCAAAGTTGCCGGACTTGTTGTTTTGCGGTGCAAAGATATCGTCGGCAAGCTCGGTCGGTCGTGCGCCTCTCCTCTTTGCTGGCAGGGCGAGCGAGGTCTTGAGGAAGTTAAGGAAGGAGGTCTTGCCGGAGGATCGAGCGCCGATGATGAGGATACTGGGTGGCTGTGAGCTGGAATGTAATTTTGATAAGCTTATCAGCTGGACTTACTTAAAAGGAGTCGGGTCCTTGCGTCGTCTCACCCTCCTCGGGCTGTTGATTGTGCTGACCGCGCTGCTGGCATAGCTGTACCGTCCACGATGTGTCATGCTCTCAGTACGAGCATATGGGTCGACCCAGTCGCCGTTCCGACTCCCATCCGCAGGAATCGGCGGGACGGGCACGCTGCTAGTCGCAGCGGATGAACGCGACGGCTCCATCGATGAACGGCCCTGCTGATATCCTTTCTTGGGCGTGGGTGCAGTGTCACCACCAAACGATTGTAGTTGAGGAGGTGCACCGCCGTTGTACAGATCAGGAAGACGGGGTGGGGATTTCGGGATGGCAGCTGCCTCGCGTTGTTGTCGCTGTAGCTCCTGCTCTCGGGCCAAAGCCTGCTGCTTCTTGCTTCCTTTCAATTCGGTCGACTTGGATCGCTTTAGTAACATGCCGAGACTCGATCGACGGGGAGGATGTGATTTTCCAGCTTCAGGAATTGCCGCCAGCTTGTCGGCGGATGGAGGTGAAGTACTTGCGCTGGGGGTGCGAGGTCTCGATGCCGATTTCATGCTGGTTGGATACGAAGGGTTTCAGATTGACAGGGAATCTGCGGTTCTCCTCGCGGCGTCGAGTTGCATGAAATAATCTCGAATAGTTCCGCAGATGTATCTTCTTCGAGTGTGAGGATCGCGTGTGTAATTCTAGAGGATGTGATGAATGAGCCCTCGATTCTTCGCATATGCAACCCCGAGTGCTTTGTTCCAAATCGTCGCCTCAGACCGGGAACAAGGAGCAGACAGCTCGTTGAGGCCGGGTCGCAATCGCTACGTCGGAAGATAAAAGTGATCTTATCGTGACGCCGATGCAATGGATACAAGCAACGTGCAGATTGCGAACAGAATGGGGGAATTGGGTTGAACGGACCTTGGAGCGAATCGTGGGTGCTCGAGTGAGAATTGAGAATTAGAGTAGTCGAGACGTGCAGGCGAAAAGAACGTCGGCGCTGGGCCTGCCTGGCGGTTGGAAGGGTTCTTGCAAAGTCAAATTAGGCTGGTGCAGAAGAAGAACTGCTCCGCGTGAAGGGAGAGAAGGTGAAGGGAAGGTGAAGGGAAGGTGGAGGTGGATGTGAAGGTATCACGAAGGTGGACTGGACGTGGGACGTGGTGCTGTAGAATTTCTAATGGGGTTTGGACGGGAGTATGCACGCATTCAGGGGCAGCGTTGAAGGCGTGGGCTTCGGCAGCTCTTCAGGGGAACAGGGCCCTCAGCCAATCACAGGCCTTGAACGGCGCTGCAGAGGATCCTCGCTTCGGGCATTTTCGATGCAGCAAGTAGTGCTAGAGTGAGAGATGAGTACTTCGTAGAGTGCAGATATATGACATATCAGGCAATCGGAGTGCTGCGACTGTATGGTATTGTAGCTCTAGACTTGCTGTTGCGTTCAATGTACTACTTCCTACGACTTCCTACGACTTGCTAGTAATCATTCATCAACCAACCAACCAATCAACCAATCTCTCACCTCCGTGCGTCTATTCCCAGATCTTCCTCCTCCTACAGTACTACTCTGCCGGCAGCCGTCAACATGATGAGCGACTCTAGCTCCAGGGGTCCCGACTAGCTAGCGTCCAGTGCACCAGATGGGAAATGTCTCATTCGAGCCATGCGTCTCCACCACGTTATCCTCAGTTCCAGAACTTCTTTTTCTCCTCCCTCAAGCCTCGCCAGACGCCCTTTCTGCAGTCTTGATCACAATCGAGGGACGTGTCATATATCAAATGTGATCTCTGATTTTTCTTGTGGGGAACGCCGTGCCGCAGAGTGGTGGTTCCTGGAGGCTGGACACAAGAACCCCTTTAATCAAGCGGATATTTGAAATGTCACGTGAGCACCCCGGTCAACCAACTCGTTTCTGAGGTGCGATATCAGACGTCTCGGGCCACAGGTTTGATGGCAGGAAAGCATCACAATCGGCGCACTCACGTTTCTGTGGGGTGAAACCTGCGGGGTGCTCCAGAAGACAGCTTCCAAGTCAGCCCTGCGCCACGGAGGAAGTTGATCCAGCGCAGTGCAGTGCGTCAGATCTGACCGCCATACTGCAACAAAACAACATCCTCCTCTGTAAAGATCGATACCCAAAACCTTTTCCCCTCTTAGACCTTTCCTTTCCGTCGTTGTATTTCCGTATCGTTAAAACTCTCTCCAGAGTCCCCAGAGCCTCAAGATGGCTACACCCATTTCCCCACCATGGACCCGCACATCCCTCACCCTCTTCTTCATCTTCCTAGCCCTTCAATTCGCCGCTTTGATATGCCACTCCACCTTCCTTACGCTATGGATAGGCTTTCTAGGTTCGAAGAGCAAAACCGGCGCGTTCAGAACGTATGTGCTCATGCCTGTGTCCCCCCCAGCAGTCCGCAAAGCTATCCCCTCCCCTCCCACATCCCACCACGCACCTTCCTCACCCGCAAATACACTGCCCTTCAGCCCTCCCCTCGCGCTCAAGCACAAGAGCTAACCAACTCAGCGTCTACCTAACCCTCCTCTTCACAACCACCCTCCTAACCACGCTCCTCGCCTGGGAAACAACACTCTACATCCGTTCCCTTTCCCGCACCCCCTCCCCCTCTCCCTCCCACACGGCCTTCTTCCCCCGCTTCCTCAAGCTCCAACGCATCAAGACGCGCCTCGTCGGTCTTGAATTCCTCAGCCTCGCCATCCTATTCCACGGCGTGCACGACCCGGGCATGGTCGCTAGAATCCTGCTCCTGACGGGTGTTTGCAGGTACGTTAATTATGTTCTTGATCAGATCAGATCAGATCAGATCAACGAGATGAGTTACTGATGGGCAACTGTTAGGATTCCGGTGAACTTGAGTTTTGGACTAGCTGTGTTTGTGGATAGGAGGGAGAGGAAGAGGGTGCAGCGGGAAGCGAAGGAAGTTGACGAGGAGACGCCGCTGCTTGTTTAAGTACCCCCTCTCGCTTGGATGGATGGGCTGGTTAGGAGATTCCAGGTGTGGGAGGGGAGCGAGATAGTTCACGATGGGCTAGGCGTTCCGGCTCATTCGAAAAGCTTAGGGTTTATTTAAATCTTAGAGCTCAACTTCGGGACGGGATATGCTTTGAATGTAGTGGAGCTGTTAGACTGAGCCGTGGCGTTCAGGCAAGACGTAAATCAGGATATACCGGTAGATAAATTTGGGCGAATATGAACCCCTTTCAGACTGGTTTAATCATAACATAACTAGCAACAGTACCATGTCCGATTCATTGCTCCGAGCTGGCGTGGTGCATGGAAAGGAACCAGGCGCCAAGTAGAAAAGGCTCAGGATCCAGTCAACCTCTCGAGAGTCATTTCACTCGATGTGAGTATTCAGGGCATCCACGTTTGCGATTGTTTACCTTGAACGCCGGGGTAAAAACGGTGTTCTTCTCGCTGCTCCTCTGCAGGATACCCGTGAGTTCTGTCGGCAGTGTTCGACTTCGCAGCGTAACGAAATTGGAGCTCTTGAGTGAAGTGTTTCAATACATCAAACAGGGACGACGTCGTACCGGAGGTTGAAGCAGTTTTGGTCGCTCGTAGCTTGGTTGTATGTGGATTATCGACTTTGTTAGAACGCCTTTGGGTTTGTAGGGGTAGTGCCGATTCGTTCATGGGTGGATATTGGTTGAAGAATGTCTGAAGCATGAAGCGAAAGGCAAGGGGTCAAGAGCATTCATCGTCTATTTTCTGTACTTGAGAAGCTATCGATCGATCCATTCATACACTGCCCCCATCTCACTCCGCTAGTATCCCCTCGTATGTCCCTGTACACGCCCGTGCCGAATCTCCCATCGTCATGAGAATTAAGAAGCCCTTCGACGGGCTCCAGCCCTCATGCAAGCATGATATCCACCTCCACCACCCTCATCAGAAAAAAGAAAAGCCTCTTATGCCAAAGAGCTCGACGTGGTGACATCTCACATGCCAGTATTTACAAAATCGACAGTCCCATATCAAAAAGGTAGAACAAAGATGGGCCTTGAGAGACCATACATCATCAGCATGATGTCAAAGATGTGTTTGCTCCCAGTGCAACGAGAATGCCGAAACGCCTCCATCCGTGGAGAATCTATACGACAAAGAAGAAAAGAGCTGCCATTATTTACGTTTCGGTTTTTTAAATACGTTTCGAACGGTGTGCTTCTCGAGAGAAGAAAATGGGCGAGATAGGTTGAATGAAGAAAATCCGTTGATGACAAGTGTGACGCGTTAAAGAGCTCTTGCACCAGGATATGAGCTTCCCGGAACCATAGAGGCACCTATTGGAGGCGGCTGTCCCCTACCTCCTCGTCCTGGGAACCCACCTCGTCCGCCACGGCCTCCGCCTAGTTGGAAATCTGGGTTGGAATTGAGAAGGATATCATTCCGCTGAGGTGCATTCACAGAGCGTCGGTTTGGCATTGAGGGGCCACCATAGCCACCAGGACCTCCATTCCACCTGGGGTTTACCCCTCGCTGTGATATAGAGGTAAAGTTTGATCTGTCAGATTCGGCAGGGCTTCGAGCGCCTTCTTGAATATCCTCGTATGAATTGTTTCCATCCAGACCTCCAATACGAAGGTTACTGTTCAAAGGCGCTGGTGCCGGGTATCCGGTAGCAACTGCGCCGGGGACAAGTGCGGATGGCGGTTCAGCGAATCGAGGGTCAACATCTTCAAAGTAATTGTCCCCTGAATTTACACGCCTGTGTCCAGGTGAATTGCTGAGTTCCACGGGTCGTGCTGTCGCTGCTGTGGCTGGATTCAAGGGCGAGGAGCGTCCCGCCTCTCCCCAAGCTTGGTGAGGTGGTACATATGGTCTGGACAAAGATCATTAGCGTGGTACCATTCACTGGTTGGTTATAACTTACTCATCAGCACTATATCTGCTGCTTTGGCTCACAACAGCTTGCCTTCCAAGGAGGCCTTGTTGCTGAAGCCCAACCATACCAGCAACATCCGCATCACTATCTCTCAGTTGACCGAATTGACCAAAGCCTTTCGGTGCAGCAGAGGGACTTCCGGTCGTCGCGTCCATCTCAATAGCCTGACCAACAACTTCGTTTTCCAATCCTGGTAAGGGAGGCGGGCTTTCTGCTCTTGGAAGACTCGATCGTGCCTCGTCGGGGTGATATGCGGCGTACTGGTTTGCAGCTGGAGGAGCTGGAGACATATCTCGACCATAAGCATCAGGTTGGGATGGCCTTCGACCATAGCCATCATATGCAGGCGACTGGCCTCGAGCAGGCCTGTACCCAGGCGGAGCGCCCCGACCTCTGCCACTACCTCCCCTCATCATTGCTCCCGCACCAACTGCACCTGCTGCCATCATGCCGTCATCCATGGCTCCTGGAGGGCCTCTATTAGGTCCTGGAGGACCGCCGTACCCACCTCGTTGGGCTCCATAGCCTCCTCTTGGTCCATTAAAGTATCCTCGTGGTGGCGGCCCATAGTTTCCACGGCCGTTCATAGGATACCCTCTGCCACGAAAACCTCCCGGTGGCATTCCTCCTCGACCTCTTGAATTAATGGAATTGTCCGAGTATTGCCTGTTCAGTGACGGGTCAGTTGATGGGTCGCGACTTCGAGAGCCAGCGTATGCTCCAGGTGGTGGCATGATTGGATTGCCGTATTGATCTCTAGCTGGGCCTCCTCCCATCCTTGGAGGTGGGCCGCCGTACCTGTCACTGCTGCCTGGAACTGCAGGTACATTGTTTGGAGATGAGTCTGATGGTGTTCTCGTTGTCAAAGGTATCCGTTCGTCGCTAGTCCTTTCGTCTTCCTTTTTGGCTACCTCAAAAGTAGCGAAAGCTGGCATCTTATCGGCTTCAGGACCATTGACCAACGTATTGCTTGTGGTTGGCACAATTGGATCCCCGCCTTGTCGATTATAGAAGTTCTCCCCATTCATCTCTGCATTTTCGGCGATACGACGCTTTCTTGCTTTTCGACTAACCAAGGTTCGGCGCATGGCACAAGAAACAATCCCACTTGCAGCAATCAGAACGGTAGCTGCGAGTACGAGATAAGAACCCCACGCCATATGTGGGACGAAGAGTAGGACATCTATGAGGAACGAAAGCAGGGCGAGAATTAGAGTCAGGATGCTCAGGATGAAGATTCCAAGAAGGTATCGAGGGGAGTGCGAAGTTGAATGGAAATGCGCCGAGCCCGCCAGGATGGTCATGACGAGTGTAAAGAGCGCAGCGATAGGATGCACAATCAGAATTGCAGTGAGAGAGTTTCGTGTGGTGGCGGGAAGGTCAAAGTTGGAGTCTTGGTTGGAATTGTAGACAGACCCTGATTATGTCAAAGTCAGTATCTGCTTCTCGACGGAGTTGGTTTTCCCAGTCAAGCATTCATCCACTCACCGAAATTGTATCCAACCTCAATGCCACTGCATGCGCTCCCTTTGCAGAAGCCAAACACACCAAAATCGGCTCCATCGAACGTCGCCAGAGGGATCTGCTTGATGATTGGCGTTGAGAGTACCGAGATAAGCAGTAAGACGAATGCCGCGAAAAGCAATATCGTCAAAGGGGTCGCCGGTCTCAACATGATGAAAGAAAGAGAGAATTACGGCCGCTCGAAAGGATTGTGTGTGCCAGCGTCGTCAAGACGCGGCCTGGAAGATTGTGAAGTTCGCGATGCGACTCGAGATTCGGAGGGATTCAAAGCGTCGTTTAATTCGAGGGATGCATTGAACGTTTTGGATAGAATCTGTGTTTTGCAGTCGCATTGAAACACAATTCGAATAGAGAGAACGTTCTGTGAACGGATTCGTCTGAAAGAATGAATTCGAGTTCGACGATGTCGAATCTGGGGAGGGGTGAGATTGGGAGCTGTGGTTCGCAAATGAGAAATGGTCTGGAAGTGGCGCGAACTGAGGCTAATACAGTAACGGGCAATTCGCTGCGGTGTGAGGTCCACGTAAAGCGAGACGTATCTTCTGCGGGTGTAAGTCTGGATATCGCACAGGTGCTTCTCCACGTTCTTTCTTTGTTCTCTCCGATCTCGACTCGGCCTCAGGATAAGGAAATGTGGGAATCTGGTAACGAGTGATCGAAATCGAAGTCGAAGTCTAAGTTGAAGTCGCAATCGAAGAAGATGTGGTAGTGTGGGCACGGTGACGGCGTTGTTCGAGGGGGCGTAGCAGCAGAATTGGGTGTTGATTGGCCAGGAACAATCGAAAAGGCAAGTCGAGAGGGGGGGAGAAGGGGAGAAGGGGTGCTAGAACTTGGAATCTTGGATCTCCAGGATCTCACTCAGCCACGTCGTATTCGTCCGCTGCACCAAAGATTCGACATCCCCAATGGTGATGACGAGTGAATGACTTTGAAGGGAATGGAATTGAATGGCCGAGTATTCTTTTGCTCTGCAGCAGATGAGACGACCAGCAAGGGGATCCAGAAGAGGCTCAAGCCCAATTTCCCGTGACAGGCGACAAGTACTGTCTGCTCCACCCAGCTACCGACGGAAGCACTCCCCTACGTACAGTCCAGTACAGACTGCGCAGTTTCTTGCCAGGAACATGCAACGGTTCACGCCACACCATGGCCAAGAATCCTAATAATATCCACAAAACCGTGCCCTGGCTGAGGCCTTTGCTGTCTATCACCCTCCGTCCTCCGATAACCCAATCGCCGAGAAGAAGGATACCCCCTAGCCCCCTAAGGGAATCATCAGGGAAAGCATCCACGCGAACGGAATCTGGATAAATGCCCGGCCAGGCTGCATATCGATAGATGATTTGGATAGCCCGACTGATAGCTGCAATCTTCCACCTCTGTTCCCTCGTTCCTGGTCTCGAGAAGGCTTAGAACCACACGCACCTTTGCTTCAAGTTGTTGCGGGAGGAGAAAACTCTACTGTACATTCCATACAGGTACCAACCAGCCTTGACACCGCCCCGACATAATGCATTTAAAGCCATGCATGACAGGGAGCTCGTGAGGTAGTTGCTGCAATGGTGCTGATTTCTCAAGGCTAATTTTCTCAAAGCTGACTTCCTCAAGGCCAGTTTCCCTAATGTCAAATGCCAATGGCCTCAAAGAGGTCCATCAAAACTCCCTCTCTATCCTCTCCATCTCTCCTCTCCGTTCTTTCGGCCTCGCTGGACGGAGATAAGATAACCTTATCCACTACGGTGACCCAGAAGTCTCTCGGTGAATATCATCTTTATTTTCTATCCTCATCTTGATGTCCTCCACTACCTACGACTCTTGTAGATATGTCCCTGCGCATAGCAGGAGTATGCTCTCGCTGCATCAGATCCCAATTTAAACCTCAAAACTGTGCAACCTCCAAGGTCGCGCCCCCTTCCTGCAAGATATCCATCCAATCCAATATCCGAAGCACACGACTTTTTTCCTCGAGCAGAAATGGCCATGCACAATCTACACAAGGACGATTCCAACCACTCGTGCCCCCTTCTCCAGAGTCCCTGGGCAAAGCACGGCCTGCGAAGCTGTATCCGCGGTCTATAAAATGGGGCCGAAGACTCCTTTACGTCTCTGCGACAACAGGACTTCTATACCTCCTGGACAAGGAGCTCTATGCTTCCTCGATTACCAGATCGCTCCGCACATTTGGGACCGGCATATTGGTGGCATTGGATTACAAGCTTAACTTCAGGCCAGAACCATGGTTCGGGGGCGATATCGTAGACCTGCATAGGAGAAACGCTGAGCGGTTGTTCGAGCTTTTGCATTCGAATGGGGGGTTGTACCTGAAGATCGGGCAAGCGATTGCTATGCAGAGCGCTGTTCTGCCTCCAGAGTTCCAGAAGATGTTCGCGCGCATGTTCGATGATGCGCCGCAGAATGATTGGAAAGATGTCGAGACGGTTATACGGGAAGAATTTGGCGGTAGAAGTCCAGAAGAGGTCTTTGGAGTCAGCTTCACTAATGAGCCTGGATATGGTGTCATGGAGAAGAAGGCCAGGGCATCTGCTTCTGTGGCGCAAGTCCACTGGGCAAGACTGCCGGATGGAAGAGAGATTGCAATCAAAGTGCAGAAACGAGAGATTGCACACCAAGTAGGCTGGGATTTATGGGCTTTCAAGTAAGTGCATTCAGCTAAGTGCAGTCAGCCAGGGTGTTCGTGCTGCTAACAAGTCTCTAGATTTGTCATGAAAGTATATACATCGTGGTTCGACTTGCCTCTCTACAGTCTTGTGCCCTATATCACCGAACGTTTAATGTTAGAGACGGACTTCGTCAACGAAGCAGACAACTCCGAGAAAATGGCCAAGCTCGTAGCAGGAGAACCTCGTCTTCGAGGACGAGTCTACATCCCAGTAGTCTATCGTGATCTCTCTTCCAAACGTATCATGACAACCGAATGGATTGAGGGAGTCCGACTCTGGGACAAAGATGCTCTCACGAAGCCATGGCTTGGAGGTTATGGCTTGGGCTCCCCAGGAGCAAATGGAACACCTCTTTCGCCAGCAAAAACCCCTACACGAGCCAACGACGGTACTGGACTTCTCAAAACCGAACGCAATGAGTGGCGCGGTCGCAACGGTAAAGGCGGGCTAGGTCTTTCTCTCAAGGAAGTGATGACAACCATGATCGATCTCTTCTCTGCACAGATGTTCCTTTGGGGTCTAGTACACTGCGATCCCCATCCAGGAAACATATTCATTCGACGCCAACCCGGCGGGAAACCCGAATTAGTCCTTATAGACCACGGGCTCTACGTATCCATGACTCCCAAATTCCGACATCAATACTGCCAATTCTGGAAAGCAATCATGACGTTCGACAACACCACTTTGAGCGAGATCACCAGCGCATGGGGCGTCAAAGCCCCTGATCTCTTCGCCAGTGCAACTCTGATGAGACCGTACGAGGGCGGCGACAGTAGCACGAAGGAACGTATCACCGGGGAATTGAAGGGCAAGACAGCCGCAGAACGCCATTACGAAGTCCAGGAACGAATGCGGCAAGGCGTCCGCGAGATCCTCTCCGAAGAAGAGAATTTCCCTCGGGAGCTGCTCTTCATCGGCCGCAACATGCGCATCGTGCAGGGCAACAACCAATTCCTCGGTTCGCCTGTCAACCGCATCAAGATGACGGGCTCCTGGGCGAGCCGCAGCTTGGTCGAGGACAAGAACTTGAGTTTCGGCGAACGCTTTGTGAATGGCTGGCGTCACCTGCTCTTCAGATTTGTTCTATTTAGTAGCGACGTTGTGTTTTATACTAGCAAGGTAAGGCAATATTTCGGATTTGGAAACGGCATGGAGGACGATATTGAGAAGCAGATGAAGTTTATCGCCAAGGATCAGTTTGGGGTCGAGTTGCAGCACGATGTGTTTGAGGGGTAGAGAGGACGAGCACCGCTGGAGGCTTGTATATCATTCCACTCTGTAATGTTGCATAGCACGGATTCAGGATTCAGATAGATGGTAGATGGCGTTGAGAGATAATCCACTTCTTTTGATCAACTATCGCGGGTTCATCAATGTCATGACTCGCCTCTGTCTGGTGGATGCCACCACAGTTCATCGAACGAGTGTTCATTATTTATCTTCTTATTTCCCATTATTTCATGAACTTCTGGAGTGACGGGTAGGAGCAGGACCCTGAAATGACTGCGTTTTTTCACTCACTTCAGTGCGTTAGATTCAGCAATATCTCTTTTTTAAGGACAGCTGGGATGTAGTATACAATCTCTATTCATTCCAAACTACTTTCCCTCTCCCTCTCATTCCTCATCTATCCCCTCAAATCAAAGAAAACACAGCGCAACCCCACTCCCAAAATACACCCCCAGCAAAGCCCACAGCAAGCACAACGGCCCCCCGAAGATCCCCCCAGCCAGCACGTCGAAGTCCTCTACATGATGCATATACAGCAGATCCAGGACCTCCAGTCCTGTAAGCAGCGCAGCCGAGATATGTATAAACGACAATGTCTGGAAAAACGACGGGGCTTGCCCCTCGCGGGTATCTGAGGAGGCGCTCAGGTACAGATGCGTGGTGTCGCGCGGGAGGACGAGGAACACGGGGGTGTGCACGTGCTGGAAGTCATGCGTGGGTGGCCAGGCGGACGGTAAGTGGCTGAGTTGAGAGTACGGGGATGTGAGCAGGTTGGGATAGGCGTAGGATGGTGGGAGGCCCTTTTCGAGATCGGAGGGCGTGGGGGGGACGGAGAGGGTGAAGGGTGGCGGGGAGGCGGATTGGTTTGGGGAGGTTGCTACTGCTGTGTTGTATGGTGGGGGGGTTGAGGGAGGGGTGATGCGGATAGAGGGGATGGTCTTGAAATCAGCTTCTTCGCTGTCGGTGTAGGGGGTGATATATGCGTCTTGAGTGGGCTGGGAAGTGGATGGTGCCATCTTGAGGTTGGGCTTGAGTGCGAGGTTTGAGAAGCACTATTTTTGAGAACTGAAATGAGAGATTGGTAATAACGGCCTATCTCTTTTTGTTTTATTCAAACCTATGATACTAGACATGGTGAGTATTATATGCTCGTTTGATTTCTGCCCGTTTTCGTAGTAGTAGGATATGATTGCCGTCGTTGTTGGATGCGGACTTGGGATTCGAATTGGGTTGACGACATGTCTGTTTTCGGGACTTTTCCTACCTTACGGCTGGCCTAAAGTTCCTTAGCGTGGAGGACCTATTTATGGACGATTAAGCGTAGTTGGTTGGGAATTGGAGAGCTTCTTCGAAGTCAAGATGGAAGCGGACATTTCCCAGCCCCCTCGAAGAATTTCTGCACGACCACCAAAACACACGCCTCAATTGGATCTGCTGAATTTTATCACTCCGGCAATAGTCATGGATGATTTATGGCAGTTTAAAATACTGTTTTTGTGTGCTGCTGCCGCTACTTGGTTTCGTAGGTCTCTTCCAGTTACTTTTGTGTTGCTAGAAAGAAAAACCAGCTAGTACTTCCAAAGAAGTACTCAACGCAGCAAAGAGTTATGAAATAAAGTTGTAACATTGATTGGCGTGTCTCCTTGACTGGAGGATAAATACATATGAGGAAGTTGTGTACTGTTGCTTTTGTCAAAAAAAAGGGAAGATGAGGCATACTCAAAAATTCACCGCAGCTATTTGGATAAGAGAGGCATACCGTGACACGAATGAACTCTGCTGCTATGAGAGGATAACAAATCTTCGAGAAAGCAATAACTGGATGTAACTGAGGTGACAGAAGCTGCGCAATAGCAAGCACATCGCCGTGGCAACGTCTAGACTAGAAAGCGCTATATTCTTCGTACTTTCAACAGCACATTTAATTCATCCAACTCCTTCAAACTATTTAAGATCTCATCCAACACCAAAACTCCTCGGCGGTAATACTTGCCTCTTTTTTCTTGACTTTGAAATGGTCCATTCTTATGCTCTCTTCAATTTCCACGTCACGTACCCCCGTTTCATTACAAAGTCAACATAGTATCGAGCGACACTTTCTTATCAAGCTAGCTAGTCAATTCAATAGATACCGTCTTGAGTTATTTATTCTCTAACTGCGTCAAAACTCCGACTCCCACCTAGACACGCAAAACACATATCCTTTCTTACACGCAAGCACGTGCTCTTTCACTTTTTCCACGCCAGTCAACAGCCCAGCCACGGCAGCGCGAACTGTGAAATTGAGCGGTAATCAAAACTACGAGAGTCAAGTCTGACTGCGAAGATATCCCGACAATAAGCCTCTTCATGGAATTTAGGGAAAAACCCACCCAGACTTCCGCGTTCAGCCATCGAAGGAAACCACAACATGAATGTGTTTTTAGTCATCGAAAGGCACTCGTCACGAGGGAAATATTGCGAAGCCACATCTAGAACTGCTCAATTAAACTTCTAGCCTTCTCCCCATCTTCGTGTCGAACTTCGTACAGAGCTACAGAGCCACAATTATCATCCATCCCTGTTACATCTTACATACTGCGAAAGAAACCTCAACTGATTCGACACATATTGTCCTCACTCAAAGCCTCGGTTTCTACGTGCGAGAGTTGAACCTCCATGTTCAGAAATGCCACAAAGCGGAAAGTCGCAGTCTTGACCATCATCCAGTGCAACGACTCACGCACTGTTTTGACTACCATGTTGCAGCAACTGACGTGTCTTCCTTCGTACTGAGTCGGCTATTTTTGAGGATTGGTGTGGCACAATTGTTACCAGCCTTGAGCATTCCACAAACGCGGGAGGAATGCTTCCAATATTTCTCTCCAGCCACTATGAATGCGAAGCTAACACAGTAGCAGGCAGCGAGAAATTCCTTGTTTTCCAAATTGGCCAGGGAAAATTAAGACACTGTCGGAGAGTTGATGTTGTGTCAGAGAATTTTTTCGATCATCAGCCAACATGCACGACGGGTGTGTATCTCCACAGTGCAGTTACTTTCATCGCGACAAATGTGCCTGAATGCACGCCAGCCGACTTCACCAGATCTTCCAACGGAATCTCATCAGCTGTCAAGATGTTCCACATGGAATAGGATGATAGGAGGACACCAAAGTGAACGGAAGCCATTGCGACGAGAGGCACGACGGACGAAAACTTGCTTGGGAAAGGAAGTACAGCGTCCAGGAGCTCCTTCAACGTCAATGGAGCAGCCCAAACCTCAAACACTCAGTTTGAGAAGGACATTCGTTAAACCTCTCGCGCTGTCTCCAGAATACGTCCGCAGTATGACGACAAATGCAAAATGGGAGCAAAAAGGACATGAGGGAGATATGCGGCGAGCCTCAGTCACTCGCTGAGTGTCCACTGGCAACGAAACCACCCAGGCATCATGTCTAGCTGGACCTTGAACTCTGGGTAGATGATATTCTATGTGCTACGAGATTGGTTATCAGTTTGTGAGCGGCAAAGCAATATGAAGAAATCTATTGTGTGCATATGTGGTGAACACAGTACAATCTTTAGGCTTCTGTCCATCGATACATCAAGCTATATGCCATCGATCAGAAGCTTACTTGCTTTGAGGTACACTTGTTAGGCATTTCGGATTTTATGACGCCCAATCTCAAATACACTTGTGGGGCTGCATCCCCAATTCAATGGAAGCTCGACCTTCAGAAGAATCTATAACCACGATCGCCAACATGATCTATCTCGAAACTGAAGGCTCCATCGATACGTCCAGCGCCCCGGCTACCAAGCCTCACATAGAGACACACGCCAAAGGGGAGTACGCTTCCATTGAGCCGCGGCAGAGCTTCATGCTTGGTCCTGAGTTCTTGCAGCCCACACGCTCGGCTCTCTTCTGCGTTCTCAGCGGTCTATCGACACCTTCAGAAACATCTTTTCGTCTATCACCCTTGAGAAAAAGGAAGGAGCGAACTTGATCCCTCATGAGAGTCTCGCAAAACTTCTCACTGTGGAGTCCGCTTGATTGCAAATTGGCAATAGTGGGAGGGATTCGAGATGAAGCATATCGAGATAAAACTGAATTAGCTCAAAATTGAGAGAGCAGTGGCCAACAGAAGACTTGGCTAAGGCCGGAGAGAAGAAAATCTTCCACAGAGCACTGCCACGGATCTTGTGGGAACTCTGTTTAGCTTGGCAGATATCACACCATCACCCCATCATAGCAATTCGGAAGACCTGATCATGCACTTGCAGCCAGTTCCGATGTCGATGCTTCATCGGCAACAGGTCGCAGTGCTAGGAAGCAATGAAAGAAGGGAGGGGGTTCTTTGGGCCAAGCCCAAAAATCAACAAGACGTCTACTACTTACCGAATCCCGAATGGTGATAAAACCATCACGGCGCCAATCCTAGATATCTCTGCCTACAATTATAGCACAGTCAAGATCAATCATGCTCTTAAGGAGTTCCAGGAAGAGGCTCTGAAGGGTTCAGGATTGGGTCGGTCGAGTCAGGCACAGATATCTTCCTCCCAATATGCTGACCATCAGCTCTGCTATTGCCAAGCAGGGTTGGTAGCATCGAGATTCTCCAGATCGCTTTGTATATGATTGCCTACCAGCTCAGGGTCGTCATCCAAAACCGCCATGACTTCTCTGCTGGGCTGCCCAGATGTGCAAGATTGATACTCTATCTCACAAATATGTGTCGTGGTTTCTATATTCATTCTTGAGATCAAATTCGGAAATCTTGCGGGAAGGTCGATCTAATTCTAAACCATCGAGTTAGCAACCATTCCAGAAAGTGGGTTCTCGGATGACATCTGAAGAACAGAGAAGAACAAACGGAGGGGAATGATTGACTATGAGAAGAATAACTTTACCACGGCAGAGAACGGAAACACAAGTCAAGGCTGGCAGGAGCGAAACCTTGGCCGTTCCATTTTTGAGGATCTGCGTTTATACGCTTTCTCAAACTCCACACTTTCTCATACCGAAGCGACATTTGCTTAACTGTCTTCGTCCTTTTACTTAGCTTTAGCTGCTCTTCTGCCTTGAGATTCTATGCAATTCTCGACGAAAAGCTGGATGTACTACGTGGCGTGCATATTGACAGATGGACTTGGCCCTGCTGGTCCCTCAAGCCGATTTGCACCTAGTTTTTGATAGCTGCCATACTAAGAGTAGGAGGATATATTCTGAGGATGCCAAAGCTCCCGTTGGCGTTTTGTTCTGCCAACAGCGGCGTGGACTAAAATCTCTCCACTCAGCTGCTGCATTGCTCGAAGGGCTTTCCATTACTGTCCTCATTTCAACATCCTACTGAACTGTTCTTGTTCATCTGTTCTGCAGTGTTGACAGTGTTATCTGGCATGGGAAAGGTGTTATACAATGTGTGCATCGAACAGCGGGACTTGCAGCAGCAAGATATCACAAGGAAGTTCTCTTCCAACTCAGCAGTTTAGTTCCTGCTTACTGGTGTCACAAACAGCTTGCTAGCATTCAAGCAAAGAGCCGCAATCTGTCTGTCATCTGGCATTCTTGATGGCCACTGTCGCTCTGCAGGCCGTCGTCTAAAAAGCGATGGGCACGTGCTGCGCTAGGAATCGGCTATTACCGTCTTCATTTGACGACGTCCGTCGCCCCCTTTTACACAGATGTTGATACCTAGTAAGTCTTTGTAGGCTACCGGTTTGTGGCATATCTCTTTTTGAAAATCGATTGCTGGCTCATATAGTGATCTTGGAAAGGGAGCGAGCGAGAATGATTTTCCATGGTTGCTTGCCCCTTCAGCCCCTCCAGGAGAGCTCTGTCATATCCTCCTAGCTTTGGCATACCATCCCCGGTATTCGTTCTCGTAATCGATGGAGGGCTTGCTCGTATAGAGGTTTGGTAATGATGGAATCGGTAAGAGGTAAATCGACAGTCTTTCTCTCGTGATGCACGAAGGCCAAAAGAGGAGCTTCTGCGATTTCTGTCAGCTGGCTCGTAGGTTCCTAGACTACTCATAAGTAAAAGGCTATTCCATAAGCATACGTATCTGAATAACACCTGTAGTTCTTATGTGTGGCAAGTGCCTTGACACTCCTAGCCCGTCTAAGTCTTGGTTGTAGGTCGCTAATTGCTCTCCTCTTTGGCCTTGCTGGACTGAGTGCAGTCGTCTGCTTGGGAAGTGTTTCAGCTCCTCGAGGAGAACAATTAGACTATCCGAGAAGCCCCAGATAGTGCGATGTATTTGTTGTAGCTCTGGATGGCAGTGCGGTATTCTTGTAGCAGCTCATGTGGTAGTAGGCTCACTCACGAGGCTGGTGAGATCTGAGGAGCGCGTCGACCAGGAGTCTTCGTAATCAAGGCAACGTTTTCGTTTGAGACTTCTTTCCTTCTTATTGATCTAGTCCTACTTACATTAATATTTATGGTAAATACCTTTTGAGGCTTGTTTCGACAAATGTTTAATCAATCTCAATCGTGGAGGTGTTCGACACGGTACCCAGGAGCCTCGAAGTGATGCTCGCCCTCCCGGCCAATCAAATCGCCGTGCCGACTGGCATCATATGCAATTTCTCACATAAAATGCCACAACTTTACCTTCCCAACTCTCTTCTCCCATACAACAACAACAACAACAACAACAACAACAACAACCTTGCTTGATCACCAGCTGATCACTTTCTCATCGCAGTCTCAGGCAGCATCTGCGTCTGATACTACGTTCTCTTCACAAACGTGAGTAGCTCTCCAATCCTACCACCTCGTCGCCCTCTGCCTCTTTGTTTACCCCGTCTCCAACCCACAACCTCTCACATCATCTGAACGACCCAACGCCAAAGCAAATCACTGCGTACACTTTCCAAGCCCTGTATTATTCAAGAGCACCTGCAACCTCACACTAACTATTCTCATCACAGCGTAAAGAATTCATTGCGATTACAGAACCAAAAAGTAAGCCTTCATCTCCAAGTCCAACAATGCATCTATCTCGGCCTCCCCACCCAACAAACACATACCTCTACCTCTACCTCTCCCTGCTTCACATAGTCACAATGTCCCATACATTCTAAGCAATCTGTACTAACTGGTTTCCCAGCAACTCAATACGCCATAAACCAGGTATGTTAGAGCGCGCCACAAGGACTTCATCGACTTCATCGAAAACACCTTATCTTCATTTCAGTCATCTTATTCTTTATCCTCTCTCCTGACATGTCTTCACACACTCCCTCCTAATGCACCAATCCCAATTGATGGATTGGAAATTCATGTGTGGAGCACACAGCGACTTTCTTCTTGCCCTTCATCCTCAATACCGCCCTTAACCTCAGTCTGTCAAAATGAACTTCAAGATTTCACATCCAAGGGCTTAGCACATCTATTACTCTAGCCTTCAACATTTCATATCAGTCACACAACTTGATCTCAACCCATGATCCCTTCTCATACTAATTTATCTTCCTTCTTAGCCAAAATGTCGTGGACTGGTGAGATGGCTGCTGCGTTGCCAGACGCCGGTGGCGATCCTGCACCTGTCCATGCCAATGCTACCGCTTCTACAGTTGAGGCTGCCGCTCCTGACACTCGCGCTCAGGATCATGGCTGGATCGCAAAGCAGGGATATGATTATGAGTTGTACATGAAGTCTGCCGAGGACTTTGTTGAAGCCCAAGCTCGTTTCACTGGCGAGGAGCCTCAACTTGCTGTTGGCGGTTTGTTGACTGGCAAGATGGCCTTCGAGGTTTGTATTCTGTCTATCATTAACTAAATCTTTGCTGATCTTTATGCAGGCGGCGGTTTACGAATGGAATGATGATTTTGGTGATGTCGGCCCTCGATTCGAGGAACTTGAGAAGCAGCTGTTCGGTTCCGAGAACCATGTCCGCGCTGGAATCAAATTCGAAGCCAACCAGAGCCTTGCTGTTATTCAGGAGGGTAACATTCGAGTAAAGCCCATCCGCAAATTCGAAGAGGCCGGTCTTCATCCCCTTATGTTGGAGAACGTCAAGCTTGCCGGTTATGTGATTCCCACACCCATTCAGCAATATTGCTTGCCTTCCATTACGAATGGTCATGACGTTGTTGCTTGTGCGCAAACTGGTAAATACATTCGTTTTCTACTCCCACTTTGCTCGGCTGCCCCGTATTTATCCTACTGCTAACTATGCAATAGGTTCGGGCAAGACTGCTGCTTTCCTGATCCCGATTCTCTCCAAGTTGATGGGTAAGGCTAAGAAGCTTGCCGCGCCTCGCCCCAATCCCGCACTTTTTCAACCTGGCATCACCCAAGTTGTTCGTGCTGAGCCATTGGTTTTGATCGTCTGCCCTACTCGCGAGCTTGCTACTCAGATCTTTGACGAGGCACGCCGTTTCTGTTATCGGACCATGTGTAAGCATCGATTCTGCTCTTTTGAGATGCGATGATTCTAATAATCTTTCAGTGCGACCTTGCGTCGTTTATGGTGGCGGTCGTGTTGGTGATCAGATTCAGCAACTCTCCAAGGGCTGTGATCTTCTCATTGGCACTCCAGGTCGCTTGGTGGACTTCATCAATCGTCCTCATGTCTTGAGCCTCAGGCGTCTCAAGTACATGGTCATCGATGAGGCCGATGAGATGATCGGCTCTGATTGGGAAACCGAGATGAAGACAATTATGTCCGGTGGCGGTGAGCGAACCTGCGACGTATATTTCTTGTGGAGAACTAACTAGTAAGTAGACCAAGACGAAGGCAACGTTACCTATATGTTGTTCAGCGCTACCTTCCCCAAGACCTGCCGTGATTTGGCCAAGACCCAGTAAGTAGCCACATTGTGGGATCTCCCTCCTCTCCTAACCCTTACTGACTCCAATACCAGTCTTGCCTACGACCATGTTCGCATCCGTGTCGGTCGCGCTGGTTCTAGCACTTCAAATATCAAGCAGGATCTTATCTTCACTGAAGCTTCTCAGAAGCGACAGGCCCTCCACGATCTGCTCCTTGCGGCCCCGCCGTGCCGTACTCTCATCTTTGTCAACTCTCAGCGCACTGCTGATGAGGTCGATGATTTCTTGTATAACACCAACTTCCCTTGCACTTCGATCCATAGTGGTCGGACCCAACTTGAGCGTGAAGATTCCATTCGTGCGTTCCGCTGTGGAAAATCTCCAATCATGGTCGCAACTGGTGTTTCTGCTCGTGGCTTGGATATTCACAATGTCTTGCACGTCATTAACTACGATCTCCCTAGCGCACAGTATGGGGGTATCGAGGAATACACACATCGTATTGGTAAGCATTTCATTTTATCCTCCCAAGTTTCGTTAATTCTAACGCTTCTTTCAGGACGTACTGGCCGCATTGGAAACATTGGTCTTGCTACCTCATTCTACAATAATCGTGATACCGATTTATCCGAGGCTCTTGTGAAGACCATGTTGGAGACTCAACAAGCCATTCCCGACTTTCTTGAGTCCTTTATTCCCGAAGGTTTCACTGCTACTGGTGGAGGTGACACCAGCCTTCTCAAGTTCGACGCTGATAGTGACAATGGTGAGGACAATGGCAAGGAGTCTACCAAGGCTGGTAGTGGTGAATGGGGAGCTCCCGAGGCTACATCTGGTTGGGGTGTCTCTGCCACTCCTGTTGAGCAAACTGCTGGTGGTGAGTGGGGAGCTCCCGAGGCTTCATCTGGTTGGGTTGACTCTACCACTCCTGTTGAGCAAACTGCTGGTGGTGAGTGGGGCGCTCCACCCACCCATCCTCCTCCGGCCGTTCCTGAACCGACCTGGGACACACAAACACCCGCTCAATCTGCCTCATCTTGTCGCTGGGATGCTGCTACTGATTGGTAAATCATCCACGGCATCTAGCCCATCCTGACTCTTGCATCTCTTGGTTCCCTTCTGCAACGGATCTCTTCGGATTGAACAGTCGCAGAAGCTCTCACTGGTATTCATTCAGCCGTAATCCTTCACAGGTTTACGGCACATTTCGCGGTGGAAAGGGGGCTTGTCTTATTAGCGCTTGTGGGGAAGTGAAGGGACCTTGCTTTGGACATGGAACTTCATGGAAGGTGCAAGGGAGTAAGGACATGTAAAACATTCTCATAGATTGCGCCGAAATTTGGCTTCCATAGGCAAATAACGCGTTCTCTGAATCCCTGACTTCTTCGTGAGATCCTGTTGTTGCTCTAATTCCTCGCTTTCATCATGAGCGTAATGCATCCTCTCGATATCTCATCTCTTCGTCAGATATGGTGGCTTCCCTCTCAATCCCTCTAATTTCCCCGAAAGATTTAACAAAATTCTGTAGTGCAGAATGCCTATCTCGAATCTTCACTTCGTTTCGAGTAATCCGGATCTTTAAAATAAAACTAATTGCGGTACTAGCTTATGAGACTCGAGAGCAGCATTTCAGAATTTCGAATTCTGCAAGCTCGATACCTAAGCCTAAGAACTTCCTCTAACCCCCATGGCCAGTCAACATATTATCTCACAAGTCAAGTGACTCGCAGTTAAGGAGGACCCAGAAACTTAATATCATTAAAACAGCATATAAGCTGCTCATTATCCATATTTCTAGTCTTGTCATACGTGAGATGAATAATGCGAAATGGGTATGTCGTACAATGAGTAAGATGCCATCAACGCCGCTAATGCAATGTTCGATGCAGCCTTTTCCAAAATATGCAAGGCCCCCCTTCCTATCGATATAAATGAATTGCAGCTCGCTCATCCGACAACACTAAGCATCCAATTCCTAACACCCATCCAAATATCCATCCAAAAAACCTCCTCCTCTTCAGGCTGGTGCAGTACTTTCCCTTTGAGGATGGGGAGGTGGCGGATTGTCTCTACAGGTCGTTGATCTAGGATCTCTTCTTCCGAAAACCAGTTCCCGTGGAGGCCATACGGTACTCGTTGAGGTAGTATTACTTTGCAAACAACCTCCTTCATATCCATCGCTTCAATAACCCACAATTCGCTCCTTGAATCCGGTCCCGCATTTCCATCTTCGTCAAGCTGGGTCTCATCAAAAACATACGAAAGGAGCCAGCCATCATCTTCACTTTTTCCATTAACACGTGGCACGAATCGAGACTCCTGCGCATAGATACCCGGTGGGAGTTTGAAGACTTTAATGGGATCGTTGGGTTCTTTTGAGGCGAGGATTTCGGAAACGGAGCGATTGTCCACACAGCCTATGATTGGCGTTGGAGGAGAAAGTACGGCCTTTTGAATGAGGGCAGTCGCGTCAATCTTGACGAGGGAATCGATCTTCACTGCACGGCCGAGAGCAGCGCCAAATGAGCTATCGGACACGGAGCAGCCGTATATGTAACGAGCTGGTGCCATGGAAACATCATCTCTGAGAGACGGGAATTCGAAAGGGATGGAAGAGAGAGCGAATTGATGAGTTATTTTATTTTCACAGCCGGAAAGAGAGAAGCGGTAGTAATAGAGCCGACATTGCTCCTCTTCGGCCGGGTATATGATTGAGGAAGTTGGTTTTGGGACGGGAGCTGCGACATCACCGGCGCTGAACACGAGAGAGGCGCTTGTAAGTCTACAAGCAAGCATGTTGACTGCCGTGCTTTGAGGGATGTTGGTAATTGGATTCATAATGAGATTGTCCCAGGTATTGGCTGTGTGAAAGATGCAGCATGGATTCGTTTCAAACCATCGAATGGCTTCAGGTTGCCACCGAGGGAAGACGCCAAATCGAGAGCGTTCTGATGGATCGTATGATACGACAGGTTTATTCTTTACCAGATTCCGTGGGTCAAGCGACAATGGAAGATCCATGATCACGGTATGTGTCAGCGAGACCCCAAAATCATGCATCATTCTGGCGGATTTGATTCCAGGTACAGCGGCGTTGACGAGCCGTTGCTTTTGAACAGATGAATTTTGCGTGCTGGGTATAACGGAGTAATGTACAAAAGGCGCAATGAACGTGGAATGGAAAAGGATGAGATCATTGGTGATAGGATCTATCCGAGGGTGTGCTGTCGTCCACTCTTTCATGAAGCTCAAGAGGCCGTCGCCTCCAAAAGCGTCCCCTGACATGTCTTCTTGTATGGGCTCGCCTTCTGCTCTACTGCCATCGAACCAGCCAACCGTTTCGAGACCAGGCAAGGAGACTCTCATTGGAGGTCCACTTTCACAAGTTGCCAAAGCTCTTCCATCATGATAAAGAACTCCAGTATTTGCAACGCTGATCTTCTTTATTGCTTGCTGAGAGCCTGCAAGATTCGACAGGATGACAAGGAATATCGTTCTCAGGATCCGGAGAGTAATGGTCAGAAGAGACGAAGCGGGGTTGACAAGTGTTGCTATGCTTGGGAGGATCGGCAGTCGGAGAGAAGGTGTAGAAATTGTGGAAAGATATGCGTCTGTGAGGATATATTGATTTACGAAAGCTGGGTGTATTGAACCGTCTTCCTTCCTTCGAAATGCCACCCCGCTAAGCATCCCATCCCCATCAAACCAATGTGCGTCTCGTCCCAAATCCTCGTTTGTCGCTGGATTCCCTCCGTTCCGTACATATTCTCCTCCAGCAAGCTCTTGTGGTATTGTACCGGTAAAGGAGCAAGCACTGAGAGGCTGGATGCGGTGGATGGGAGCGAAGTTGCCATGTAGGTATGGATGAGGTCGGTCAGACCTGCTCTGTTTCTCATGAACAGTCATGAGTGCTACTTGAACAGAGCAGGAGGTGAAGTTCTAGAGTGACACATGGGTATAGTAGAGTGTTAATAATTGAGATCCAAAGCTACAGAATGTAAAATAAATGAAGGCAAAGGAATATCCAAGCACTATACAAACATGTTGGGTGAGTGTAGAAGTGGGCAAAAGTTATGATGAAAGACTGTTTGCCTATTCTGGAGCTTGGTAGTTGATTTGAACATGAGAGGTCGACGCCCATTCGTTACAGAAGTCTGGAGCATTGGCTTTGGCCTGTCCATGATGGGCAAGAGTAGTGAACAGAGGAGCCACCAGGAGCTACTTCTGGATATGACGACAGTTACCTACAGTAGAATGCGATGCCCTGGTAACGTTGATAATCTCACCCCTCTTGAAATATCCATGAGACGAGATGTGGGATGGGAAATGTAAGATAATACGAGCTTCGCGAAATCGATGACCAGTGGACTCGCTGGTGCTGCAACATCCGACGTCATGATTTGTGGCGTGCATCTAGAAATGTCTGCTAATCTCAATCCACGTAGCCCCGCTGCGAATCCTCATGCCGCTTCAGCGATTCGCATCCTCACCACTTACAGATAGCATTGTCAGGCCATTGGCTGCTAATCTCCAAGGCAGTGGACGCTGGTTGGATGAAGCTCCGGACCAGCATACCGCCAGACAGCCTCGTCGACGTTGTGCTTACATTCTATGCTATGCGATTTACGAAGTCGCTGTGCATCCATTCAATGCGAACTCAGGAAGCCTCGAACTCCCTCCCCGTCTCTGTACGTAGAGTGATGCCTTTGCCGCAATTTTTCGTACATTTGCGACCTCAATTAGCGTCATCATGGGTTTCGAATATGCCTTGGTGTTAGTATTCTGAGTGTCCCAAATGTAGTGTCAACAGCTGATTCTTACAGACATTTGAAGTACACGATACCTCCGGCCATTGCATTAACTCTCAGCTACCGCCCATTTCTCAATCGCATCGATGTGTACAAGATACTCTTCCTTACATATATTGCGGTCATTTCTACCCTTCCTTGGGACTCATATCTGATCCGGCGCAAAATATGGACGTATCCGCCGAGGGTCATAGTTGGACCCCTTCTATTCTCCATACCGCTTGAAGAGGTTTTCTTTTTCATCATCCAAACATACAATACCGGCCTTCTCTATCTACTGCTGAGCAAACCTGTGTTTCACCCAAGCTACCTCCTTCCACGAAAAGGCCGCAAATCCCCGATTCCTTACCAAGTTCAAAGAAACGCTGGTGCGATCATTCTGGCCGCGGCTGTGATCTATGGAGTGGCTTTGATTTGGAACCGAGGTGAGGGTACATATTTGGGGTTGATATTGGCATGGGCAGGACCCTTTGCACTGCTATTATGGACCTTGTCTTACCAATTTCTGATTGGCCTACCAATAACCAGCACAATTATTCCGATTGCCCTCCCAACTCTCTACCTTTGGGCCGTTGATACGCTTGCATTGAAGAGAGGCACATGGATCATTGAACCCGGGACAAAGCTTGGACTGCATTTATGGGACGGGCTAGAGATTGAAGAGGCAATATTTTTCCTCGCAACCAACACGCTGATTGTGTTTGGCCTTGTTGCATTTGACAATGCCCTTGCAATTCTTACAACCTTCCCGAATCTATTCCCAACCGTGCCGCCACTCCCTTCGCCGATTCTCCTGATACAAGCACTAATGACGGATACGTTAATGTACGATGAAAGCAGGATTGCTGGAATCCAGGATGCAGTTAGTAGACTCCAGAAGAAGAGTAGAAGCTTCTACCTAGCAAGCTCGGTCTTCTCAGGTCGTCTTCGCACCGATCTGATCCTGCTGTGAGGACGAAACCCCGGCATCAAAAGTATTCTGCTAATATCTGCAGGTACTCTTTTTGCCGCGTTGCAGATGATCTCGTGGATAATGCGAGCACTGAAAGTGAGGCACAAGCATGGATTGCGAAGCTCACTCGATATCTCGATTTATCATATGCATCTAAGGAGGCCCGGATCGTCTTAAAACCGCCAGATGTGCACTCTTATATCTCAGAGAATTTTCCGCAGGCATCGCAGTCTGCTTTGCTACAATTACCGACCCAAGTTCTGCCTTACGGACCGCTGTACGAACTGTTAGAAGGCTTCAAAACTGATCTTGAATTTCATTCCGGCAAGTTCTCGAAGAAGCTCCAAGTTTTCCCCATCGCCAATGAAGATGACCTGAACACCTATTCTGCTCGAGTTGCTGGAACGGTAGCAGAGTTGTGCTTGGAATTAATATTTCATCATAGCCCTTCTGCAACGACTGTATATCAGCGAGAACATCTTGTTCGATCTGGAGTGCAAATGGGGATTGCACTGCAATACATTAATATTGCGAGAGATATCGCTAGAGATGCGGCCATTGGGAGAGTATACCTGCCATCGTCGTGGTTGAAAGCAGTGGGGTTGACTCCGCAAGATGTTCTCAAGAAGCCGGATGGCCCTGCGTTGGAAAGGCTGCGAGGAAAGATATTGGACAAGGGCTTTAGCGTGTACAACGAAGCCCGACCAGCCCTTGCACAGCTTCCATACGATGCTAGAGCTCCTATGAGAGTGGCTGTGGAGAGTTATATGGAGATTGGGAGAGTTTTGATGGAGAATGGGTACAAAGTGAAAGAAGGGAAAGCTACAGTACCTAAACTTCGAAGGCTGAAGGTTGCATGGAAAGCATTGAGCGAAGGATAGACCATGATGGATAGCATAAGCACTGACAATGAGTTCTAATTGACCCCAACCTGGAGCTTCCATTGAAAGTCCCCTGTAAGAAATACTTATGGGCTTATCATGTTGTGGTCCATGCTCCCTGTAGCTCTAATCAGCGGCGTCATGATTTGGCGAGCACCTTCACTCTTTCTCGATGCACTAGAGCGTTCCAACCATCAGTATGTGACAGCAGCAGCAGTGCTACCAGTCCCGTACTGCGTAGCCTTCCTTCCATCATTCCACAATGGCAGCATCAGAGGACCAAAAGATAGCCATTGTCGTCGGTAAGATCCAAGTCCCAGCAAAATCACCCCACCTCCTAGACAGCCTACTGATGATTTCATGCAGGCGCAGGAGTAGGCGGCGTAGCAACAGCAGCCCGTCTGGCAAAATCTGGATTCTCCGTTACAATTCTCGAGAAGAACAGCTTCACCGGCGGGCGCTGCAGTCTCATAACCCACCAAGGCTACCGTTTCGACCAAGGTCCCTCGTTGCTCCTCCTCCCGAAACTCTTCGAAGAGACCTTCCACGACCTAGATACCTCCCTCTCCGCTGAAGGCGTCTCCCTTCTAAAATGTGAACCAAACTACAACCTCTGGTTCGGCGACGGCGAGTCCTTCCACCTCAGCTCCGACATGTCCGTTATGAAGCGCGAGATCGAGAAATGGGAAGGCAAAGCTGGGTTCGAGCGCTACCTGTCCTGGCTCGCAGAGGCGCATCGCCATTACGAGATCTCTGTCCGCGAGGTCCTGCATAGGAATTTCACCTCTATATTCAATATGGCGAGATGGAATTTCTTGAAGCATTTGCTGGAGCTGCATCCTTTTGAGAGTATATATTCTAGGGCCGCGAAATACTTCCGGACGGAGAGGCTGAGGAGAGTGTTTACGTTTGGGAGTATGTATATGGGTATGAGCCCTTTCGATGCACCCGGCACGTATTCATTGCTGCAGTATACAGAGCTGGCCGAGGGGATTTGGTATCCGGTTGGTGGCTTCCACGCAGTGGTTGCTGCGCTTGTGAGGGTTTGTGAACGGCTGGGGGTTGAGATCAGACTTGATACGCCTGTGGAATCTATCCTTACAACGCCGGATGGGAAGACTGCTACGGGGGTACAGCTCTCATCCGGAGAGAAGCTCACAGCGGACCTAGTGGTGGTGAATGCGGATCTGGTCTATGCATACAACAACCTCTTTCCATCTACTACCTCAAAATCCTATGCTCAATCCCTTCAAAAGCGCTCAGGGTCGTGCTCCTCGATATCCTTTTATTGGGCACTCTCACAACAAATTCCTGAGCTAAATACACACAATATCTTCCTTGCAGACGAGTACCGCGAGTCCTTTGACTCGATTTTCGATAGGCAGTCTATTCCCCGCGAACCATCTTTCTACGTCAATGTGCCTTCACGCATTGATCCCACTGCTTCTCCGGACGGGAAGGATTCCGTTGTTGTTTTGGTACCTGTCGGACATCTTCTTAACTCCTCGACATCCAAAAACTCACTCGGTGATCCAAAGACCAGTTCGGGTGCTGGGCTAAAGGCAGAGCAAGACTGGCATTCGATCGTTGAATCAGCACGGAGAACAATCATTCAGACAATTGAATCGAGAACCAACTGCGCACCACTCGCGCCTTTAATCATCCACGAATCAATAAATACCCCAAAATCCTGGGAAGAGACCTTCAATCTGGACAAAGGTTCTATCTTAGGCCTATCACACAGCTTCTTCAACGTCCTCGCCTTTCGACCAAAGACGAAACATCCCTCAATCAACGGCGTGTATTTTGTAGGTGCCAGCACGCATCCTGGAACAGGTGTGCCGATTGTTCTTGCGGGAGCGAAGATTACTACTGAGCAGATTCTGGGGGATTTGGGGAGAGGGAAGACGGCGGTTAGAGACCAGGGAGTAAGGCAGGGTAAAGGAACGAGAGATATTGATCTTGTCAGGAAGGACGGAGCGATTTTGAGTAATCTGGGGATATGGATACTGGCTTTGGTGGTGTTGGTTGGGACGTTGGCTTATATTAATAGTGGGTTGGTCATTGCTTGGGAGCCGGAGCGTAAGAAAGGATGGGGCAGTGGGAAGTTTTGATAGGGATCTTAACGCACCTGGAGTTGAGAGCTGGGATGGGAGATCTATAATGGCTAATATAGTAATGAAGATGTATGAATTGATCGTAAACTTGACCGCCTATCTGCTAAGCTAATTAGCGCTAACGTAACTTCATGGATCGTCCTGTTTTGCATGTTCTAACTTTGGGCTCAACGCCCCCAGTAAGCTCTTCGACAATTTCCCAATCACCATCCGCGTGTCCGATTCTAACCCGTCAAACTCTCCAACTTCTCACCTGCAACAGCGAATATGTTCGTCGCATCCAGCGGCCTGCGTCATTTTATCCCACAAATACGAATCTCCACTAAGGCACCAGTAACTACATATCGTTCCATCCACACCGCAATTGCGAAGCTCATCACCATCAGCCCCCAAGGAACTCCAGCGACCCGCGAGGTCGAAGTATATCTCGGAGACCCAGAGGAAGCATTTGTCTTGCTCGACCCCGAAATCAGCCAGATTTTCAGAAGCGGGACTAAAGTGCAGGGCCGTTGCTCCTCGACTCATGACCAAGACTTTTATCCCTTGAACTTCCACCACGATACACGACACTTCTCCCATGGCAAGTTTACAGAGCTGGTATCTATCCGGGATTTAGAACGCTACATTAACATCATGTAGAGTCGTCACCATATCCTCAACTCGAGATACCGCAAGATCTGCCCCGGCAATCGGTTGCGAACTGCAGCCCAGCAACCCTTCATTTTTATGGGGTGACACATTCAATCACGCTTGATGGAACGCCAGACGGTCTGTATACATACTCTAATATATATGTATGTGCTGCTGATATTAGACAGAGGCGTTTGAACGCAGTCTCAGAGAATCAACACAGCGGTTACAGCCAATCTTAGATGAGCTCAAAGATACATAGAGCATTTTCAGGGGTACCTGAGAGGGGTTTTTATAGAATTCGTAGCTGTCCTATCCTTGGATTGAACCGCTAAGTGATCGTATTGCGGGAAACAGTACCAAGCACGGCGTCTGTGTTGGGCGAGAATTTTGTACATTTGGTAACGATTTGGATCTTATCGCAACACAATTCGCCTTGCCTTCACCAGGATTCCCACCACTTGCATCGGTTTGACACGTTACTAGTGAGCAATTGTTTTGTTCTTTGTAATGTTACAAATTCTCTGGCACACTAGTAGACCATCAGCTTATACTTCTGAAAAATAACCCCTCATCATTTACTTACAGGTATTCGCTGGTTACATGTTAGAGCAGACTGACCAGCTACCACTCCGAAACCCGGATATCGGTTTTGTACACCAAATGCCCAATAATCCGCTGCTGCGTTGCAACATTCCATGATCTCCGGACTCTATGAGCCATTAGGAGTCGCAATTGACTCGTAATATTGCCCCAATCGTTTTGCATCCCACTGACTCGTCGTCACGGCAACATGGGCATTGGTGATATCATGGTTGACAGCACCAGGAGCCTTGGGCTTCTTTTGGAGCTGATAACCATTGGTCTTCAAAAACATATCGGCAGCGAGAAGCGCCGTCCTCTTGTTTCCGTCCTGATACGCATGGTTCTTCATGATCTTCTCAGCTAGATTGGCCGCCAACTGAAAGATGTTCTCCTCCTCCTCATAGTACTTGATATTTATTGGCGAGTTGACCGCTGATTCTAGCATTGCAGGCTGGCTTGGCTGGCGGCTGGCAAGACTCCTCATGTGGATCCTGATGACCTGAGAGGCAGTCAGGAATCGGAAGGTCTTGGTAGCAGCGGAAGACATTTTGACGATGGTAACGAATTTGATAAGCCAAAGATAATGGAGGGGTTAGTAAACACGTCGAATAATGAGAGTCGAGAGAGTATCATCGGAGTCGTTTCGTTTTTGTTTGAAGACGAAGTATTGAGCGTGATTTGGACAGGCGATCCGTACTTATATTGACCCATCAATCGAGAAAGCGCCATCCATCTCGCCTCGGCATGAACTAAAATAGATAACAATAGTGGGCCTTAGTCCATCTATGTAACCCTTCGAGTTCTTCTTAGTTTAAGGAATAATATTATATAAGAGTTAATAGGAGCATTGGTAGACTATAGGGTAATAAAACTGACCAGAGAGTATAATTTTGATCGTCGCATGGCATAGTGAGCTATCCAAGTAACATACTAGAGGAATAGAAATAACGTGATCCACAAGCTTTACTCTTTTCGTAATATTGTCTGATTGCCTGAGCTAAATCAAGCTTTTACGGACGCAGGACAGCTAATCACATGACTTAGTACCGATCTTTTATTTCCTTAACCTGTCGTTTGGTATTTGACGTGCCTCTCTAAATTGCTCCACGTCTTAGATCTCGTACGCCATGAAGCCTGCAAAGATAATTTATACAATCAATTCAAATTGCGGGCTATGTCGCTATAAGTTCCCTTTGGAGGTCACTTCGGATTTCGATGCCTGGCAGAATAACTTTCGTGCTTGTCTGCGTTATCCAATCTCTTGTGAAGTTATGACTCCCTCACTAATATTGATATAGTAATCTGTCTTGATTCTAATGACAAAACAAAAATCGAGCTGACTGAGGTGGCGACATTTAGTTGGGAGCATAAGTATACTAATGTGTCTCTGGCAGGACATGAAACTACTCAAAGAATCGCTATTGAGCGCTTTCACTTTGGAGAGACACCAATCGATAACGTGGCCTTTTGTTTCCATGCCTGGTGTTATTCGATCCTTATCTGGAAGGTCGGCCACTGTACTACGTTGGACCTTTATAAGCTCGCCGAAAGCATGGATCAATCCCTATCCGGGTACTCTAATATCCCAGGTGACGACCAACCTGACTCTGAGGCCAGTCTCCAAACCCTTCTGGCCAATCCACCTAGCCTTACTCTAGATCATCAACCCCTGTTCTTATCAAGGTTGCCCTTCGAACTCAGATCTCATGTCTGGGGGTATGTCTCGTCTAGGACAGCATATAGTTCCTTCTTGCTAGTTGCGGGCGAAGTCTCACGACTTGTTCGTCATCTTCGAGGCTCTACCATTTGCATGTTAAGTTTTGACAAAGGTACACATTTATCTGCCAATACAATTACGGTTTTCGGTACCGAGTATATCCAGGACTTATTCGAGGAATCCGAGGGCAGAGAGTCTGGAAGCAGTCTCCAAATTACAGGCGTTGTAACCGGGCTGAAATTCATTACGGAATATAATGGGATTTGTGCAGTAAAGCTGCTCGGCCACGAATGGGAGAGTGACTGGCTTGGAAAAGTTCCCAGTACTGGTCGACTTTGGTATGGAATTATACAAGGCGCTCTTCCTGGGGTTCTATGTGATTATAGTGTAAATTTATTTCTCGCCCCTGGCGGAAATTACGTACTGACTTCAGAAGAGTTTGAACTTAGGCCGCATCTTCAGCTTGGTCCCAGTATGTAATCAGATACTGTGGGATCGACCCGATTTTCCAGCTTCTTCTACCGATCTAGACAAGGCGATGTTTTCATTTATCAACCGAGAAACCATCTATGGCTCTATCATGCCAAAGGAACGCTTCCTCAGATATTTACCTTTGCTACGCAAAACACTTTATACAAGCGGCCTCACTATCTATTGGCTGAGAAACGGGATGATCGGGCTAGAAGCTCATTTCAAGGAAGCATCATCGTATTTATCAGGAAGACGTGGTGGAGTCGCTCTACACTGCCCGCTCGACCTAGGTGAACAAATAGCCTACGTCTGGTTGCGCATTATTCCAGAGACGAGTTATTTATTCGCAGCACCATCATTCATGGTCAGTTCCATAGCAATTTGCCTTGTTTTTACTAATATAATCTATAGATTGAAACAACATTAGGCAGACGTTATACCTATGGCCCGTATACCTTGCCAAAACTTGTCATGAAGGATGTATACAAATGGGTTCTTATAAAGAGCCTTGGTCCTATTACAGGGTTTTTTCATGAAGTTTCCCCGAGGGAGGTAATGCGAATCGGCGTGCATGGCGATGAGACGTCATTGGAACGTAATCCCTCAAAGCCCGAATTTCTCGTTCATGACGGTTCAATTCCTACGATTGGCATCCCTAATTCAGGACTGTTTGTCTCAGTCACATCACTAAATGGACTTAGAAAAGTCGATTTGTGCTGCGTTGGAAATCGTTGTACTGGTCTACTGGTACACTATGTCAAAGGTCCGACGATGACCATGGGTCAATGGCATATGTCTCCTGGCTCGAAGCACCGCTGCATTTATGACAGCAATGAGCAGTGTGTTTCCAGGATATGTTTCAGAATGAGCAACCTTGGGACGCTAGCATTTGTCACTGATATCTGCTTCTTGGATGATGAGAGCGAAATTTTGTCAGGTAATGAATACCGGGTGTTCAGTTTTGATGAGGTAACTTTGTCAAATTGCTTAAATAGCGCTATTGCTAAGTTATTTACAGAATATCGCCTGGTGGTTTTCAAATGATTATGATCAAATCTTGCAATGGACGGGTACGATTCAAGTTGTTCCAGACCAGAGTCTAATGTACCAAAACTGAAGATAAGTTTATGTAGATGGAGGCCCAAAAAAGTATAGAGCAGTATAGAAAAATTTACTAAACGGAAATAAAACCAAAATAACTGTAAACTAGGCTGACTATTACCCCCCTTAAACAGACTAGTCAAGCCTGTCAAAACTGACATAGGTAATGCCTCCTTTTTGATGCCTCATGGCCCCCTTTTCCTCGTCTATTGTCATCTGACCTTTTGTGCGGAGATGTTATCCGCAAATGCTGGACAACATACACTTACATGAACATACTTCCGATTCGATATACTGTTTTCATAGAATTCGGGGTGATCTTCCGATATTCAAACACAGAATTGGTGATGAGGGATGGCTTCAGGTTGTATCAAACTCGTTTGCAACAAGTGCAGTGAAAAAATGAAGACTCACTTTAATGATCAAGAATTTTATGTGAGAATTGGTCACTACATGAAAAAGATTTCTCTTAAGATAGATGCTGTCAACTTGTCAAGGTGTCGCCTACCGAGTTTACTTATCCTCGTTGGTAGATGGGGAAAGCTTTTATGCATGTTTGGATGGTGCAAATTCGTTAGGATGCGCGGCTCATATCCAGGTCTAGCTCTTGGATCCCGTAAAGTGCCGGACTCACTGAGATCGACGGCTAAATTTATTGGGGTAGCTTCATGTGTTTGACGGCGGGTTTTGGCATTTGGCATCGATTTTGGAGATCCTATGTTCTACACCTCGTGTAAGGTTTTTCAGGTCTAACGTTTCTCATCCTGAGAAACGATATTTGCCGGAGCTGCTCGCTTACCGGCAAGACAGGCTAGATATCAGCCTTGTGGTCGAGATGATGACGCTTACACTGCTTTCTCTTTATATCGCGAAATTGGTGAGGGATTGGGCTTATTGGAGGGATCGGGGAGACTGAAATCCTTTTTTAATGCCAATTGGGAGTTTGGCCTGCTGACATTAGATAGGCGTAGCGGGATGCGAGGAGTCTGTAGACGTATTCGTCAACCGTTTGTGAAGGTTTTTTACCAAGAGCTGCAATTGAGGCCATGATTGGTGAGGGAGGGGTAGGGAGGGGCACTGAAAGGTTGGTGGAATGAGCTTCAAGGTCTGAAATGTGAAGAGAGTTTTGGATTCTGCAGGAATCCAGGCGGTGAAATTGAATTCAAACGGATATGCTAGGAGATTTGAGATAATGTGATATAATTGGACGAACCGGCTTGCATAGCATTTTAGAATCTGATATTGGATGATGAATTTGAGGATATTTGCAGAGTAGCAGGGATACAACCCGGTGGCTGAGATCCACTAAGGCTTGATTTCAGCTGGAGATCGAGCGGGTATCCTATTGAGATACATTAAGACAGATCGGCAGTGCTCGTGAAGATGATAGAGGGACATTTGTGACAGCTGACAATAAATCTACTCTTTTGACATTCCTTATGAGCAGATACGTCATGAAACGGTCATCACTCAATGGCAACGGCAACAGCGGTGGCAACGGTACGGAGGTATGTCGTGTCGTCTCGACGGAAGGGAGGACAACGTGGTGGTCCAGGCGCATCAGTGACTGCCACGACTTGAAGCTAATGTACAGTACTTGTCCTGTACTATCCACCTCACTGCGTATATTATAGCAACTGCTACAGTCAAACGTCTGTGACACCACCAGATGTAAACCCGTTAAGCTTTGAGAGGAGAGAGAGGGAGAGAGAGGGAGAAACTTTTCAGGCCATCTGGATGACTCGGATTGCTTCAGATCCTTATTGATCAATCACCCAAGACCTTGTTTGGCCCAGTTCCAGCAGCCGAACCAGCCCGTTGAATGCTTTTCAAGTCATCCCAAGACGCCCCTACTTGCAGGTTGACGAGAAACTGATGGCAGGTGGATGTTTCTAAAAGCGCCTCCAAAGCTTGAGTATCGGAGGCGCAAACACCCATGCTGCCGCTACAAGCCTTAACCCCTTGACTGATACTACTGTAAGCGAGAATCTACAAGAAATTGGTGGTGGGCGCCATCTATAATTACTTGGCGCACACCCAGCTCGATTTGGCAGGGGGCTTTCTACCTTCATCAACGTCACTGCATTTCTTTCACTGCAAGTCAACAAGTCATGGGCTCACGGTAAAGGCGTTCCTTCCATAATTACTAGCTACTTCCCTAGCCAGATATGATAAACAAACAGTTCCCGTATTTTCTCGTCTATCTACTTCTCTTCGTCCATATCTCTGCCTTTCACAGCTCCAGTCATCCAGCGTATTCCTCATCAACCACTTTTTTGGGTTACTTGTATCTCTCCACACTCCATCAATCAGCTTGCTCTATTGCGCACATACTTCTTCAAGATGTCTGGCATTATCAAGCGCAGCAATGACGCCTTGAGCGCGAATCCCAACGTGTTCCTCTACCCTCCGAGTAAGTCTCTACCAGTACCTCACCCCTCTGAATATCTCACATCTGTGGATAGCCTGCTGACAAGATGTTTTCCAGCATCCGACATCAACATCACCACCCATGGCTCAGATTGGTACTGGGCTGTCACAGCTGTGATGGCTGCATCCACCATGGCATTCATGGGGTTGAGCTTCACTGTTCCTCGCACAAACCGCATCTTCCATTACATTACGGGCAAGTTTTTAAGAGAACGAATCCGTCCTTCGAATGCTGATTCTCTATCCTTACAGCCTCCATCACTCTTGTTGCCTCCATCGCATACTTCACAATGGCATCGAATCTGGGTTACGCCTCTATTCCCGTCGAGTTCATGCGTTCCAGCCCAAAGGTCGCCGGCACATTTAGAGAAATCTTCTATGTTCGATACATAGATTGGTTTGTCACGACTCCTGTAAGACCTATCCCTGTTCCTCGTTATTTTTTGCTGAGAATTTGTAGCTTCTATTACTGGATATTCTTCTCACTGCTGGACTCCCTTGGCCCACCATCTTGTATACCATCCTCATGGATGAGATCATGGTTATAACCGGACTTGTCGGTGCCCTCGTGGCTTCATCATATAAATGGGGATACTTTGTCTTTGCCATGGTAGCTCTTTTCTTCATTGCTTTCAATGTGTGCTGGGTAGGTCTCAAACACGCAAGGGCTCTCGGACAGAACATTGGCAAGACTTACTTGATCTGCGCTGTCTGGACCATTGCGCTATGGTTCATCTATCCAATTGCCTGGGGTCTTTGCGAGGGTGGCAACATCATCGCTCCTGATTCCGAAGCTGTATTCTACGGGGTTCTCGATATCTTGGCCAAGCCAGTCTTCGGAGCCTTGCTGATCTGGGGTCATCGCACGATTGATCCTCGATCCCTTGGACTCAACGTCCGAGAGTGAGTTTTTTCTGTCTCGTCCTCTTTTCTGTGTGCCCAAAATAATGGATTCTTCAGATACGATCAGCCGATTCTTCTTAAAGAATTCGGAAATGGTGTCAGTGCCAATGGTGTTCACCACAACGACCTTCACAACAATGGTGTCGCTAACCTACCTGTCGGTAATGTCGATGGCACATCCGACCTTGCCGCTACCGGCGCTCACGCTCCTCAATCTGCCGTCTAAGTTGCTACCTTCGTAATTTCAGTATCTCTCCGCGACGATACCACTCATAGATGAATATGTTTCACCAATGAATCATCATTTACCTCTCTCCTAGCTCGGAATCACCTGTGGATTATGGGTTTGATGGTCGATGTCTTTTCTTTACGCTGAATTGCGTTTGAAGGCGCATGGTCATGGTCGACGAAGAAAATTAATACTGTACATAATATACTCAACGACGGAGATGACTAAGCACCTGCTGTTATGCGAATGATGGGTTTAGTTGATATCCAACTTCAACCTCTTCTTCTGTTACGACTTTGTCACATTTTCCAATGTCTTCTGCCTGGTATTACTACAAGCACTCTCTCAAAGCCCAGAGTTTAGAAAGCGTGCAAGTCTCAAATCTGCTCACTGACTTCAGAGCGATCGACGCGGAATGCGTTGAAGGTCTTGCTTCTCTGATTTGCAGGTCAGCTCTAGATCTATCCCGCTTTGAACGAATTTGTGTCGTGTCACATAGCAATCGGATTTCTGAGTCTTCCGATCTTAAAAAAGTAAATATCCCGAAAACAGGTGAAATGCGACCAAGAGTAAGAATGTCACGTGAGTGGTCTGATCCGCTTGGACGACTTGGCCACTTGAAAACTGAGTGTACGTTTCATTGATTTGGCACAGTTGGTATGTGAGCCTAGCCTAGAAATAGGTTTCACAAGGCTAATGATTGCATAAAAATTAAAAGATATCGCATTCTTTGTCTGAGCCATCAAAACGCTTCGGTCGAACAGGTATCTGGGCCGGCATGATCCGACTGCAACCATGAAGTGAGTGGCATTTTCCTGAATAGCTAGTGCCTCTATGAGAAAAAGTGCCAAGAGTATGTCGATCGTGTCTCTCACATGTCGATGCACGTAGTCACAACTCCTGTCCTGACTTTGGATCTGACGAGCTGTTGGCTACGAAGCGTGGAGGGCAGCATACTTTGCAGAAGTTAAGCTGCCTTGTAAACCATGTCTTTTTTCCCCTGAATATGGCCAGGGTAAGTACTACCAGTTGGTAGTCCGGTACTTCATAGCTGGTAGTGAGCGACCACGACCCGTAGTCGCGAACCACGTAACAATCTAAAATACTTTTATCTTTGGGGCAACAATTCTTGCAGATTTTTGGCGCCCCGCAGCTTTCCCCCTCAAAACAAGTTAACATTTTTAAATACTCCGCAAATCGATGCCATGAAGAGGAAAATAAATACGAAGACTACGGCGGCCAAAAATTCCCCGAAGGACGGATAGATCAAGACCAATATTTCGCGGAAAGAGGACATCAGCAGGTACTTGACCCTGAAATATTTCCCGTATATGCCTGAAGACAAGGGTACGAGCTGAGGAGCTTTCCTCATATGCTCGTCAAGTTGAGCATCAAGAGGAATGTCCAATTGTCGCTGAATGATAGGACTTGTTCGAAAGATCACAGCACCAAGTCGCGCTCTCAGTTCCGCCTTCTTAGCAGGAAACCTTGCGAAGCTCAAATCAATGATCTCTAATGGCTTGAGAGATGCATCACCGAGATCAATCACGGCGCCAGGCCTGAGAATGAGTTTTAAAACTTCACTCCACGTGGGCATCAGATCATCTCGATCAGCTAAATAAGGTGGAGCCACGCTGTGGGAAGCATCCAGATATCGGAGGATTTTTTGGAGGATATCGGAGAGATCGCGGTCGTCGACCTCACCCCAAGTCTTGAATTTCTGTGCTGCGGAAATCAAGGTGTAGAGCATAAACGGGCTAATCAGTGATCTGGTTCCCAAAGCCCAGTATAATAGTGGAACGACCTTCCGTGGCGCAATGTGCCACAACTCGGTCCTGAACTTCTCTTGAAGATATAAATGTAAGTCCCATCGTACAGCGATTGTCATGAACGTTTCATAACAATCGTGTCCATTGAGAACAGCTTCCTTTCGCCTCTGCCGATCTTTATTACCAAAAAATCGTCGGTCCTCGCCTTTCCTGGGACGCTCCTTCCGTCGATTCGAGTGCTTTTCTGTTTCATCGTCGACCGACTCAGGTCTGAGTCCGATGTGGAAGCTAGTCTGTAACGCATCAATGAGGTGGGATGTTGAGTCGCCTTGCGATATATATTGAGTTCTCCGAGCATACACCAACGCACTTCTATAAAGCATATTCGTTTCTGGATCCACATCGCTGTTCTCCAAGGTATAATAACGTAGCTCATGAAGAGTTCCTCTGAGCATATGATAGTCCGGTTGGAAGAACGTTTCGATATGGAACATGGCTTGCATTTCTGGCGTGATCAAAAAGTCGCGAACAGTGCGATGGAGATATTGGACCTTCATCTTTGAATTTACTTCTTTGTTATTTCCTTGTTGGATTTCCAGAAGGCCGGCTGTCCTCGTCTTTAATCGCTGGCCAATGCGTTGACAGCGGATGCGCATCATGTTTCCATTATTTGCAAATGCTGTGACGATCCCAGGAAACTTCGCCTCGTCTTCTTCGATAAAGGCAAGACACAGAACAGTCATGGGTTCAACATCTCTCAGCTCGCTTTCTATAGATTGTGCAGCATGTGCAAGTTGAAAAAACCGCACACCTTCGCTCCTATAATCCTCGTCAAGATTCTTTATCATATGTCTGTACAACGCTTTGAGGTCTCGAGGAATCATTCTCAGTTTTCTTTGCAGATCTTGTATTTCATCGCAGTTTCCGAGGCCGGCAAGGAGTGACTGGACAACGAGATGAACCCATAAAAAAACTCCATCGGCTGCACCGACAATCTCGTCAAAAAGATCGCGGGTTCGCTTAGGGTCGGACTCCAGAAGGCCCTTCATGTAATCGTCATTCAGCAGCAGATCTTCGACAAAGTTATGTATATCTTTTTGGGTGAGATCTTGGAGTCGCAGAGACGGTCTTTTCGAAAAAGAGTTTTCAAATGCCACATGTGGCCTGCTAGAGACGCAGACTTTGACGTTCAATGAACCTGCTGCGGAACCAAACAATCTTGCCATATCAGCATCGAGACCTTCAAATTCATCGAGGCCATCTACAAAAATCGTGAGCCGTGCGTTGTATTCATCGCATCCAAAGAGGGCTATCATTCTATTCCATGCAGTTGATAAGGAAGATAGGGACCAAACTTTCCTCTAATGGCGAATGTTAGTCATGGAAGAGGCAAAACGGGCATCAACACGTACCGGAAACTCATCTTCAATGGTCACTGTTCTTTGCGCATAATCCGCAGCCCAGACCTCGGGGAAGACCAGCGGGATCAGTGCCGGAATTTGCTGCAGAATCTGATACAGCAGGGATCGCAGTAGTCCGATTTGTGACTTCTGCAATCTTGAGCCTAAATTCCAGAAGTAAAACTCAGCCACGCAGAGGGTCGAGCCTGGTCTCCATTTCGCCAAATGGCTACGCGTTCTTTCGCTGTTGCTGATGAACTTCATCAAGGTTGATTTTCCCGATCCAGCTTTTCCATTGATCCAATACAGCCCATCACCAGTCTCCAGCCAGGTGATGAAATTATCCCAATGGCTGTTCATGAGACCCTCTCTCTCATATAGCCATTGAAACGTACCCTTATGAGCTTCTACAACCCCTTCGAACCGGTCGACAATCTCTGGAAACCGAAGACTGTTGATGATAGTTTTCCCCACTAATCTTCTCAGAGTCGTTTCTCTATTCCGTGCCTCGGTCAAGATTTCATCGTTCGATCGTCCAACACTTGACTTGGTTAGTCCAGAAGCGCTGTTTGTATCAATGACCCGTCGGTCTTCCGTCAGAGCATCTGTAATGACGACCTCTCCTCGTGTGAGAATTTGGGCAATCGCATCAGTCTGCAACTCAAATCCCTGAGAGATATTAGAATTTATAGTGCTGAGGATGGCCCCAATAATATCTCGAGTCTCCCGATTGAGGGCTTCAAATCGTTCCGTCTGCTTGATGGAAATGACGTCGGCATGTTCTCTGAGCCCCGTTAGCCGAGTCGTCAATTTGAATATCGGAAACTCACAATATACAAGCAAGCATGCGGCTCTGAATGGCGGCCCGATACTTTTCTAGTGTGACACCTATTTCTGCCAATTCTTCTTGACCCATCACGCTCAAGAGCGCTAACCGCATGCTATTTCCCAGTTTTTTGACCTCAGATTGAAAATTTGCTGAACTCGTGTGCCATCGATTCTTTTCGCTCTTAGGCGCATTGTTTGGGGGAGGCTTTGGAGGTGTGATCCGAGGCTTCAATCTCTCCAACTTCTCCAGCAGCTGCTTCGCTACCACATTGCATTCGCCACATAGCTTGCGGATCGCTATTTCGTTTTCGGTTAGCGATCCATCTGTTCCTCGGAGAGGAGATGAGCATCGTAGCTTCGTGCTAAAATCGAGAAGTTCCTTCGTGACTGCCTCTGCCTGATCATTCAGCTGCAGCGAGCCTGCTTTGTACAGGCCTCGGCCTTGGATGACTATCTTCGAGCTGAAATCGACAAATTGAACAATGGTCCCCGCGAGACTGATGGCCGATAGGGGATCCATCGGTTTTTTGCCGAAGCTCTCATCCAGGGGGTAATATAAGGATAAGTCATCGAGGTAAGAAACATTTCATGAGGTTGAATTGGAGGGCTTCAGCTAAGCCTCATTGTTCCCGCCTCACGATCTACGCCTAAGCCTGAGGCATAATTGCATGCAGCATCTACCCAAGATAGGACATGGAAGAAGAATGGGGTGGAAAGTCTATTTGGAAGCGTTCGAAAGACTCGAGAAGATGACATGACAATTCAATCATCATTCTGTGCGAAGCCGCAAGTGTTCACAGCTGCTGACCAAAATGGGCAGTCCTGGCCATGACGTAGAATTCGCACTCTCAGCGCTCGCAGAGAAACGAAGAGAATGTTTGATGATTCTCTATTTTACTGTCAATATCACTACTCGGAATGTTGTGGGTGGAAGCCTTTCCCGGTGGGGCGCTTCGGCGTCACTAGATGCAACAAGTGAGTTGCCATTTTATTTTGTACTTTCAATCTAGGGAATGGGAACCGCTGTGCTTTCAAGCTGTGCAGCAAGGCTATGTTGGGCAATACTTTTATACACGAGGAGGTTTGAACATTAAAACTTGTCCTATTATTCTGGTATCTCTTCCATATGCCCAGCAAAGCGCCAAAGTAAACATGTATCCGGATGAAGTACCATAATCCTTGGTATCGTACAGATTTCTACTTCATCCATACCCAAATCCACTTCAGGAATGACATGCCATTTTCCTTTGTAAACCCTTCATCGGCCAACTCGATTCGGCCTTTCCGTACCTCGCTGCTTGTTTGAACTGCGTTTCGAAGGTCGTTTGATCGCTCAGGCCCCCAACAGGAGACTCGGAAGCCATGCTTGCGAATTTTGTAACCAAGAATCAGCAATATGAAGACAGGCACCTGAGAATTTGTCAGCCGTTGAACAATCAAAGTTGAACTATGAAGAGCTCGTACACTGATGTACGACGCAATAAATCGGTGGACATCAAAAGGGCGCTCTAGGAACGGGCCTATGCCGTTGAAGATTACCAACAGTATGCAAGAAACCATGCCATAGCAAGCCTTGAGCCACTGGCCATGTGACTTGTATGGATATCGTGGATGGTTTCGGTCGTAGAGCTCAGCTTGTGCTTCGGATGTGTTTCCATATTCTTTAACCTCAGCCAAACTGGGAAATAGTCAGCCTTGTTCTCTGAGCAATAGATTTCACGCTTACGTTTTGAAGAAGCAGAGATATGTTGCGCAGATAACGACGTAGACGATCAGGCACGACACAGTGCAATTGGTTGAAAGATCACTCAGTCTCTACCAATTCAGTCAGTATGAAACCCAGATGGGGAGGTCTCGTGGCCTGTATCTACCTGACCTGGAGTTCCACTGCGGCCCATGAATGAGATAAGCATCATTGCGGCCGTTGCCAAAACCGCTCTTACAGGCACACCTGATCGGCAATGACGAAGGCGAGACTATTCGAAACCTCAGGGTCAGATTCATTCGGGCCAGTTGAAGATCAGGTGGACTTGAGGGCAAATCTCTTTGCGCCCGAAGCTGTCTGGGTGAGATGAGAAGATGAAGTACAAACAGTAATAAATTCCGGGCCCGTCTGATCTCTCAATGCTAAGGTATGAAGCACACGCGATGCCACATACATTGAGTTAATTGCACAAGTGAAACTTGAGAAGAGGAAGACTGCGTTGAAGAGGTGTGCTGCGGAAGGAATCCCTGCCTCAACAACAGCAATGACGAATATCGATTGAGAGCCGACTGATTGGCCTCCACCGTTAATAAACTTATGGTCAGTGGGAACCATGAACGAGCCCACGAGGACTGCAAGGCAATACAGAGTTATGATTCGTATAGAGATCTTTCGGGCCGCCATCTTCATAGACTCGGCATTACCCAAAGCTTTGGATTCTGCGGCGGTGGCAGCGAATATATCCATCCCAACGTAGGAGAAGATGATGTTTACGAAAGTGGTCCAAACTCCGAGGAATGTTCCCACCGATCCTTTGATATTTCGTTGAAAATTGCCGTTCTCGCCTTTGACTTGATAGACGCTGTTGAAGAAAGTATATGGCGATTGCCAATCTATTATTCTGTCTTAGTTATTGATCCCTATCTATTGGGATAACTAGCAGGGATTATAGAACTAACTTTTTGTCCCTATTGGGTCAGTGTAATACGCATCGGCTCGAGCTGTGCTAAGTGTCAGCCTTCTGCCCTTCATTGGGAGTGAGTGCATATGACTGACGCTTCATAGTGTCCAGAATTATCATGAGAGCAATGAGCATTGAAATAAATGCTAGCTTGAAGCTTCCGAAAACGTATTCGAGCTCTCCGAAGTACTGTTTCTCGGTATCAGTACAGACTAATCATGATCTATAATTTTGATGGTGAAAAAGAGCAAAATATACACACCTTTACTGGACATAGATTCACCACTGTGGCCAAAATAAGAAACATGCCGATCCAAACTGCAGTATCCACCTTCAATCCAACAGCCCACGCCAAAAACGTTGTGCCGTCATTATACTCGAACTTGATCGTATTAGCAACAGCAGTCAATTCTTCCGCAGCCAAAACTGCATAGCCAAACCTAACCAGTGTCAGACATAGGGCTGCTCGCCTAACAGAACCTCTTACCAGTATCTAATGATCGAATCAGCTATCTCCTACTCAAATGGGGGGCAAAGAAGTGTTTAACGCTGCGTAAGAGCAAGTAAACCATGACGGGAGCGTGTGTAAAAGAACCGAAGAATCGGAGAATGGAAGGTGGGGATTGAGATATTAATAGTACTGACATCCATCCAACTGCAAAGCCCACTCCACGATCGAGAAAACGCCTTGGGAATTCCATGACAGGAGCATTAACGGGCATTAGAGAGGTCATTTCACCCAGGCAGGAGATCACCGATGAAATAACTGTGCCAATGAGGACATAGCCCAGTACAGCACCGCTATTCCCCTCGAAATTCGAAGTCAGCATTGCCTGGTGAGGTAAGGTTCGGGCGTTGTGGCATACCCAGGGCCGGCTGATGCAAGCGACTTTCCACTTCCTAGAAATAAGCCTTCGCCAGTCGGTCAATATTATGGTTCGTTGAAATTGGTTTGGAGTCTCTCGCACCGTTTCCAATCGTTCTGGCGAAACCAATGTCACCACTAATGCGTTGGAAGGGAATATGGGTCAGGTACATACCCAGAGAACGCAATCATCTACAGGAGGGGTTAGTCAGTCACATAGCAAGAGAACTTCGGAAGGCCTCTCACATTGATGTGTCTCTCGCTCAAGACTCTCCTGGAAAATTGTGAATGGAAATCCCGATGCTAATAATGGTGGCTCCTTACCATACACTTTCCCCTCGTCGCTCTCGTTTCTCTGCGACATGCGCTGGTTCTTCAATCGACGGCGGACGCTCACAGTGCATTTCTGAGGTGTGGACTAACATAGTTGGGTCTTCACTGAAGTCGAATACTTGCGCCGACACCGCCTGAGGCTTTTCATGATCCATGATGATTCCAGATACCGGCTATCAGGATAGTTTCCAGGACGAGATTCCTCCATACGTCGCAGAAAATTCAAGAAAGTCATGCTGACAGCGGAGACTCTCCCGAGATTATAATCACCGTGCGAAACAGACATATCTCCTGCAGGCCAGCACAGCCTCGGGGTGAGATTTCAGGGCATCAGGAGTATGGGTCCCCGCGTTGGATGTAGTACTTACCAGACCAGACCAGACCAGACCAAGAAGACCTCGTCCGTTCGTTACACTTGGGGTTGTACACGAGTGGCAGACTGCAGCAACAATATGGACGAGGTCAAACTCATTGGTGGCTCGCTCGCAGAGGAGACAGGGCTCGATGCGGGCGGAACCCAAAAATCCAAGTCCTTCCCCAGCAAGTCCTCAAACTGTCTGATGCCGCTTTGAGGTTCTCAGGAGAACCCTACCGGCTTTCTGGTCTTCAGAAGGACCGTTGAGGATCGACATTGAGAGTTTCGAAAACTAACTAGACTTCCAGTTCATCAGAGCCATTTTAACACAGGGCTGAAGACAGCATCTTCTAGTGTTGTAACGCTTCGGCATTCCGACAGATCCCGTACGACATCATTACATCTTGCGAGTGGAATCAGCCAATTTTGACTGTCAATGTCCGCATTGTTGAGGACTGCACTTATCCTCACGGGTACGGTATTGTACTGTACCCTATAGTAGTTAGCCTTGCCAAACCCCCTAGTCTTACCTTAAATCAGGACCTGTCGAGGCTATAAGTCTGCTAGGAATCGAGGTGGATTCAGGTATATTGATGATGATGGGTTAGGGACTCAGGTATTTCAGTCCCTCCCCCGATAAGTCTCTGTCTTGGCATTCCAGATGCTGAGTAAGCAATTCCTGACAAACTCGACGTCGACATCGACGTCTCTGGGATTAGTCCGTGTCGCACAGAGACGTACTACCGTAACTCCAAGCTGTTTGTTCTTTGACGGTGCAGCCTCTTTCAGGCAGAATTTGTTCTCTTCCAATAAGATCCGAGGTCGCCGTAGAGTCTACAGCGATCAAGGCTCACTGCAGTCCCAATTTTGTACAATGCTCAGCCGCAGATGCGAAGCGGATGGTGTCGTCTCATTCTGGTAATTGAGGTTCGAGAGTTCAAGCTTTCACTACCAGATGTACTACATCTGCTCCTCGAAGTCGCGGGGGCCAGACGGCTTGAGCTCCACATACCAGGCACCATAGCTTTTATGGCTCGGGCATGAGTAGTTCTACAAGGCCTCGCCAGAAATATGCTGCTTTCAACGGACGTATCCTAGGAGATTCTTTCCCGTAGATCTTCAAGTCACCACATATGCGACATATCGACTGTGCTCTAGCAGATCTAGAAGTGACGGACCTTGCCCACGCCCACGCGGCAGGCAGCGTCAAAGTCTAACATCTCACGCCTCTTCCTTGTATCGGGCGATGGCCGCTTCGGCCTCTTCGTCATTGTTTGTGAGTCTAGTCAATGCCTGGAGAGCACTTGCTCTTCGCAGCGACATCGATGATATTTTGTCAGAGCTTCTGGGCAGATTCTCACTGGAAAAGATATACTCAGATGGGGACAAGGAGGTATACCAACATGTTGTTGTCTCATTTTTAGTCCAGCTCCAAACGATCTTCAACGTACAACGACTATCCCTGCCTTCAGAAAATCTACAGATAGGATGGTATCTGGGGTTTCTCGTTTCCTGGGAAGTGACTGTGAGAACCGTCGAGTTCGCTCTGCAGATAGTTTTGGAAGGACGAGATAGCCTCTGGGAACGAACGTCGCTGCGAGACAAATATCTGCCAGAGTTTCTATTCTCTGCGCTCCGAGTTCTCACCCTTCACCCAAAAGCGCCTACGAACCAACGGCCTAAGGATCGTCGAGAACGATTCGGACGCATCCACCGTTCCTTGGAACGATTGTATGACAGCTATCCCGGTCCAAAGTCTTTTCTCTTACTAGTCTGCAAAGATATCACCGATTCCTTACGCACTGAACCCACTGCCCTTGCTCTTCCCCATAAACTGAGATTTGAATTACCTAACTTGGCATCAGAATTGGTACGTTCAAAGTTACCCTCGCCTCAAGCTACTTTGACTAAGTGACCTCTACGACAGTACCCGCTGGCCGAGTGTCTTTCTTCGCAGTACGTCTCGACAATCGTACAGCAAGATGGTTTTACTGGGGATTGGCTTTCGCAATTAATAGCCTTGAAAGATATCTCTCAATTTGTGGTGGGGGCATCGATTCAATACTCTGTGAATAAAGAGACTCGGGATTTGCGCCTGCAATCATCTTCTGCGAGGACTCGAAACGCAGTTTTACATGCCCTTGGCAACATACATCTACCGAGGCATCTATCAAAAGGGGACCTGGTATCTATATTCAGTGAGACTTTTAGAATTATCCTTCCGGATACTCCAAGTCTGTCAAGGAGAAATTCTACTGGATCACAAGGATATGAAGCTGAAATGGACGCAATCGATTCCCTTTGCGTACGTCTCAATGACAGACAAGCTATTCACAGAGTGAGCGATCGGGAGATGATGCATAATCTGTCAGAGATCACCAGAAATATTGCTCTGCTGGACGAAGCGCAGACCATGAATGGACAGCCAAGACTTTATGCTATCAATTGTCTGAAATGCCATTTTGTTGGAGAATCACAATTAAGAAAATTCCCGAATCTCAAGCTACCGGTACGTCCTATTTTCTTCGAAGCAACTGTATCAGTTGCTTAGGAGTGTAGTACAGGACACTTCATATTGGGCATTGAAACTCTCCCGATTTCCCAAAACATGAAATATTGAAAAGAAGCTGGATGCTTTTCACGTTTCTTTTCGATAAATTAACGAGAAAGCTGTCCTGATATCTCACAACTGCATACCTGGTATCCAAATTTGCGCGAAGGAAGTCTGCTGACTCGATCTATCTCCAGACTGATCCTGACGGAGCCCACGAAATCAGCCTTCCACCTCAATCTAAATGTCCGCATTGTGAAGGATATGTCAACATCGCACGCGAAATCTCGCTTGTAAGACACACTTGGGATTTTTTGAAGCCACTGGTTCCTAGTACGGATACGATCAATGTTGAGCGACACTTGCCGACACAATTCCAACTAGCATCGCCAAAGGAGACAGGAACAATCCTCAACTCAGGACATGGGAATATTCTCGGCGTAGGGCGCCACCGATCCCAGGATGCTGATTGTTCATCGCCAATCCATCGACCCGCATACTTACAATTAGCATCTAGGGACCAATCTCGACCAATCTCGCAAGCTCTTCCGTCACCCAACTCAGCAGGTTACCGTCACGGCCTGGATACTCCTACAACTGAGATTTCCAATACTGAGAATATTGCTATTTTGGCTCCTATGGAAAGAGCAACGTTCGACCCTCAAAAGCTCTCTAGCTCTCGTAGGGGCTCAAGCTCAGCTGTCGAATCCCCATTTTCTCCCGATTCTCTAATCTCCACGGTCCTTAGTCAGCCAAGAACCGAGCCAGCAGCCTCAACTGTCTCATTTGAAGCAGAACTTTTAGTTCGAAGTCGTACTGTTCCGGTGATGTCTTCAACTGAGAAAGGGAAATCAAACTGGAGAACCAAGTTTGGTTCAAGAAAGGATTCGGGAAAAGCGTCAGGGGACACGAGCTCTCTCTCATCAACGACTCTTGAATCTCAGCGGCTGGATGAAATCTCGCTGAAAAGCTTAGCCAGTGCTCCAAAGGTTTCATCCAGAGGGAAGAGTGCCAAGAATATCAATGTCTATGTATCTCAAAATTCCACATCGGCTTTATTCTGGACCCAAGCGTCAATCCATATTTGGGATGTTGGAACTTCTCCTCCCACTATGGTGCGAGCTATTGCAACCGAAAGCACTTGCCTTCTTGCGGCGCTTACAAGAGTTCATTTAGCATATATAATTGGAACCAGAGATCAAAAGCTCACAGTAAGTGACGAGATTCCTCAGCTCAAGATCAAGATGAGCTGATCTAATTACGATAGCTTCGAATCATAAATCTTGTGCAGCTTAGCGCACCTGTTGTCGAGTACCGTATGCCTTCCAGTTTGTGGTGTCGGAGTATAAGCATTTGCCCCAGAGAAAGCTATGTGGTGGTCGGATTTGAGAATTCGATTGTTCGTTTCTTCAAGACTACCCCTTCTGAAAACCCTCGAGAGGATCGCCTGCACGGTCGTTGGCACAAGGAATGCAAAGAGTGTTCGCCAGTAGAGACTCTATCTTTCTCCAACGACGGACTCATTCTTTTAGGTAGTACGAGAGACCTCAGAAATGGGACGATACAAATCTATTCCTGGAGCTTTCCATTCGATGCCTTCCAAGAGCTTTCGTCTTGCCGATATCATGTACCCTTACACGAATCAGAGGACAATGGAGTATCATCTGCAATTTTATGGAGCGGTCCAGGAGGGCAGGAAAATCTCATCTGCGTGAGCACTTGGACTCAATCAGGAGTCCCTGTTCTGATCCAACCAGATGAAGGCCACAAGAATGCAATTAAAACAGAGACTTCCAATCGACAAGGCAGGCTAGGCAGTCGAATACAGTGTGCTGCTTTCTCGCCTTCCGGTCGAGAGCTGGCTCTTGTGAATGACAAAGGGCATTTGTACCAGATCTCGAATCTCAACTCAACCCCCATGGACGTCAAAAGGATGGCAACATCCAAGGAACTTACGTCGAGATCAGATTGTTTTGCGATGACCTACATGAAGTTTCCCGACGATGAAGCAATCATCATGGCGTGGGCCGACTCATCAAGAGCTGTGGGATACGTCAAAAAGATACCCGTGACACCAGTATGTCGTTCAACTTACTTTCTAGTGAATCTTGGTATTGACCTCGGTTATCCTAGGGTGGTCCTGATATTCTAGCAATATCCCTTTATGAGAATCCATCTGAGCTACCAGGTGACAGTAAGATCCTCCCAATATACCCTGTTGAAATGACAGCGGATCACGAACCTACGCGTCGCAAAAAACAAGTCCCAAAGCACTGATCATGATGCATTTCTCACAAGGTTCAAAAGCTCCTCTAGATCTTGAGGAGCCTGTGGATCTCGATAACGTGTGCTACCTGAACAGACGAAAATCTCAGCTACCATCTCGGCAACTATGATGACTGTTCGAAGAAGAAATTGAGGGAGATAAGGACGAGATTATGCGGCAATATACTACGACAAAAACGATTGTCAAGGATTTGAGGATGACGATACCAGTTTATTGGAATAGAGGCTGGATGGGTATTGTGGATATGATAATTGTAGCAGTTGAAGCATCCGAGCAATCGAGGTAGCAAATATCATGTTGGTTTATCACATACTGATGGTTCATTCTACCCGCTACTTCTTTTGCCTAGGCGATTTATAACCTTGTGTTTCTCGCTGAATTGTATGTATATTTACAATGCTCGTTGCTGTACGCATGTACTGTATACTCATGGTTATCCAAGAAACGCCAGTGTTTCCTATATTCATCATTCTCGTTCTCGCCGTTCTATGACTAAAGTATGAGCGCACTCACTAGAGTGCGTAGCTAAACCCAAACCAGAACCTAGGAAGTCCCAACCTTTACTCTCAGATAAACACCAAAGGAGGTCTATGACGGTGTGTTGCATCTATAATGATTTGTTGCGGCGGTAGGCTATGTAAAGAGTGGCTGAAAGTACGACTCAGTGGACTCAGTGGACTCATTGGAAGCTGAAAATGAGACTGAATGGCCTGAAGTTGGTTCGAGACGGGTCGGAGCTCACGACTTCAAAGTCAACTTGTTTGGGTCTCTTCATCAGCAGCAAAAAGTGTATGGCACAATAGCTGTTCAGCATTGAATCGAATTTTGCATCGCTTCTTACCACCAAAGGCTACAAGGATCATTGGAAGAGAGCTGGCCGTCCTTGAGGAGATCTGGCGATCATAAAGACAGAACAGTGATTATTTGAGTAGCCCATCCACTTTGAATATCTTCAACGGCATGAGTGGCTTGATGACCCGTTATCCCGGCCCACTATTGTAACGCCACTTTCAGAGTCGTTGACGTCGACAACCCCACACTAGAAGTGGGCGGTCAGAAATGAATAAGAGATTGCATTTTTGAGAGGACAGAAGTTCTCCAGCTTCTGATATCACGATTCGGAGGGTCGATATAGAAGAAAATGGACAAGATATCGTCTGAAGTAGATGCCAGCGGAAGCATATTTGTGTTGAGCTAGTAACACACTGGGATGAGGATTCCTGAGAGAAAAAAACTTGTAGGATAAGATGCAGAAGAAAAGAGTTGGTATCATCTACCCTTTACCGCTTGCCCATACCGCTGAGGATTCAGGCTCCAGGACTTCCAGGAGAGTCCGCGGTGTATCGCTTCGTTCACTTGGACCGTGGATGATTTGAAGGCTCTGGAGATCTGAATTCTATAGTCTCTAGCGACAAAGAAACTCTTCATCCATTTGTAAAGTTTGAAGGGGTTTGTGATTATACCAATAACTGTTGTAGATTGAAGTCGACTGATAGGAGAATGATCACCAGATTGTCAGCTTGTTAGCAGAGCCCGGGCCAAGCCTTTCCGCTCTATGACTTGACCAATCAAATCAAGGCAGCGACCTTACCTAAACTTTGAGGAGTGGTACGATGTTTGTAAACAATGGCTCTTTATTTTGCTTTGTACACATTTTGAGAATCTGATCGTTTCTACTAAAATGTTATGATTTTCTTCTGACAGACTGGTCGGGATCGCAAGCAGCGGTTTCTCGGTGTGTGTTGGCAGCTAAAGCCACACCACCCTCTACTATCTATCGCTTCAGCCACACGGTCGTCCGCAGCCAGCTGGACGCACCTACGACGTCTAGGACGTCTGCTGCGCAGCATCACGAGCCCTCAGGAGAGCGTGAACTTCACATTCTTTCACCTTCCTCAATACTTGAACTGGATAAGCAACTCACATGAGAGATTCAACATTTGCCCGTTGCAGCCGTAGAGCTGACAGAACTTGAGGCATTTTCGGTACCTCATACAATGCGGCCTCCAAGAGTCGTCATAGCCGTGGCCTTCTTCTTGACGACGATTTTTCTGACATTCCTCTCTCTACGATCTTCACATCGACCACATACCATTACAACTACGACGCCTTCATCGCAGAATGGCTTACAATCATTCTTCTCCTTCAAGGTCCCGTTTTCCCTCTTCCCGCCCAATGCGATCATCTCACTCACCCACGAGAACTCGACTGCCTTTCTGGCACGACCCGCGGCATTTGGCCCATCTCTGCCAGCAGACGGGTTAAAGGGACAAGTATGGATCGGCAGTGGGTTTGGGGACGGTACCATGCGCCAAGGCGCAGTTGGCACAAGTGCTGAAGGCGAGTTGGGATGTAGTGATGTGCCAGGCTGGGCGGAGAGCTTTGCAAAATCGAACGCTGGAACATCTGAAGCAGCGACAGCTGGAGATGCCAAAACAGTGACGAGTGCGGCTAGATTGCAGAAGAGATCGATAGACAAAGATGGGCCTTTTGATGAGACTGCCGACCCGGAGGATTCTCTTCGTGGGCAGAAAAGCGATTTACAACCTACAATTAACGATGGTACCGACGACTACCTGCATCATCCTCTACCCGACTCTACAGTGTCTAAACCTACGTCTAAAAATGCAGCCGACTCAAATGGCAATCACGCAGACATTCAGTCTCTGCAAGAGGGGGCGGAAATTGCTGGAAAAGTAGTGCTTTTAAGTCGTGGTGGTTGTGGATTCTTGGAGAAGGTCAAATGGGCACAGCGACGTGGGGCCATAGCGGTAATTGTTGGAGACGACATTAAAGGAGGGTCATTGTTTCAGATGTATGCTCGAGGGGATACTTCCAACGTCACGATACCATCTGTTTTCACATCTCGGACAACAGCACATCTTCTGTCTTCCTTGGTGGGATCAGAAGGCTTTATTAAGAACTCTGTTGACGAGAACGGCAACCCAACGCTGAAAGTCCAACACATCGACAAAACAAAGAAGGCAGGCAAGAAGCAAAACTCCAATCCTACGTTCACCCCCACTACTGCTGTACCTAAACCCACCATGGCAGCTCGCTCAGCTTCAAAAGCCTCTGTGAAAAAGGGATCAACTCCAACAGAAGATAAGGCGGGGGCCATGACAACACAACGGCCTGGCTGGTTCAAGTCCTTATTCTCTAGGTCGACGAAAGGCGAATCAAAGTCGGACAGTAGTCGTCCTCCGAGCAGTGGACAATTGGATTGGATTCTGGTGGATGATTGGAAGGATGATGACGAAACTAACAACAAAAAAATTCAAACTCCGAAGTTAGAGTCGAAAGCCGACGCAGGGAAAAAGACTCAGAAAAACAAAGGCGGTGACGATTTCGTGATTGGGGTACAAGATTGGCGGGACCCTGATTTAGTGGGTGCTTCGGGGAAGGACAATGATGCCAAAGCGCAAGGCGCGAAGGCAGGTGGAAAGCTGGATTCTACCAAGACGAAAGACTCCACCCCTCACCCAACTAAAGCAGGAAAGAAGCATATTGGGGGCGCTTTACAAGATATCCCCGAGTACATACCCCCTTTGAGAGCTGGCATCAACACACCTGGCAGCGGCGAATACGGAGAGAAGGAGGCTTCCTTGGACAAAACCCCATCCAAGGACCCTCAAAAAGATACTGCTCTACCTGGAGAGAAATCAAAGGGACTACTGAATGCTATCTTTGGCGACGATGAAGAGGATGTCGATTTCCCGGTGTCGGGGTCAAATGGCAAGCCGAAGTTCGCAGATGCTCAGATAGCCGAAGGAAACGACGGTGATGATGAGTTTGAAGGACTTTGGGTCACTTTGACTCCAACGAGTGGTGCAAGTCCTTTCCTGGATACACTCCTCGTCCTGGTGGTAAGTCCACTGGTTACTTTGACTGTAGTCTACGCTCTACTCTTGGTGAGATCTCGAATACGGCGACGCCGCTGGCGGGCACCGAAGTCCGTTGTAGAAAGGTTGCCAGTGAGAACTTACCAGGCTATTGCAACATCTGGTAGCCAGTCCCCAACGGTACCAAATCCTACAAGCTCGTCGGTAACCACTCCGCTTCTTCAACATTCACCATCATCCACCACAACTCGACCTCGTCCGCGGTCAAGGACTACTACCGGAATACCAGAACCCGGGGATCTCATGCGAGTCAATTCCGCTCCATTGCAAGTGCCTACGATTCCTCCACGTGCTCCAGAGCATGAGAAGAACGCAAGTGTCTCGAGTGAATGGAAGAAGTACATGGGTAGGCAAGTTGAATGTGTTGTGTGCTTGGAAGAATACATAGACGGTGTTAGTCGTGTCATGAGTCTCCCATGCGGCCATGAATTCCATGCGGATTGCATGTAAGTTCTCCTGATTACTCCTTTAGGACAAGGCTGATCTCTTTTTAGAACACCATGGCTCATAACCCGCCGGCGAACTTGTCCCATCTGTAAAGGCGATGTCGTTCGATCTCTCGCACGAGGATCTCCATCAAGTCCTCGATACGAACCTTACCATGATGACAGCGACGACGATATCCAAATTCAGGCTGCGGAATCAGTCGACAATTCATCCTCATCTCCACCTCCTATTCCACACAGCAACGACGACGAAGACGAAGGAGATATAGAACAAGGCATCGCATCCCCTACTCCAATCCGACCTCGAAGATCAAACAGGATGGGAAGTTGGCGGAGCATAATAACAGGTGGTCTTGGATCCACATCACGAAGTCCTGAACCAACACAAGAAGATCGCAATCGCTAGATGATGGGATGTAATTCTCTGCTTTATTGGTGTATAGGGGCTGGTGATTTGGGTGGGAGGACCGGATGGAGCACAGCGTAGGCGCAATGACACTCGTTCTTTTTACTTTAATCCTGTTAGTGAACTCGCGCCTGTGCAGAGTGCTTGTAAGCATAGGCTGAGAACACCCAAGTCCCATCTCATCGAGAAGCGGGTTTTTTAATGACCCAGATGTATTCAGCAAAGATGACTTTTGATTGACATTTCTGTTTCTCTGAACACAAGCCACGTTGTTGGTGAACTGCATGTGTTTACAGTAGATCCTACCAACCGAGCCACTTGCATAGTGGCCTTTACCAGTGGAGGCCGGCTTAAATAGCCAAAAGAGGTTCGTTAGAAAATAGATGCAGAAGAAAGCGTTCATTTCTTCAAGTAAGCATTGCGAAAGCGAAAAGTTTGAACGCTCGTAGTCAGAGAATCGTCAGCATGATTTCCATAATTCATCAGCCTGGCATTCGTATACAACTTACGCTTCTTGCAAGAAACTCTTTCCTCTGGTGTACTGCGTTGAGTTTGTGTATAGGAACCCTGATGGCTCGGAAGACCCTTCCCGGGTGGTAACTGCTGGATAGACTCTCACCCTGGAGGAACGGGGATTATTGATGAACGAGACATACCTTGAGTATGACTCGCAATGGCTCGGGAATTGTGGTTGGGAGCTCGACAGAGATATCCGCAACGAGCAGATATGGCAGGACATGCTGCTATTGGCAGTTCCTTGGCCACATCACTGGGCGTGGTCGAAGGACTTTTAGTAGAGCGACTTTCTCCAGGGTAGCGTTTGGACTGAGTTATTTATAATTTGAATAAAGGCTCATACATAGATAGGCATAGATGATAATAGGAGATCCGAGGATCTTGCTATAGACCCCCGGCATCCGACACGGAAATTAGGGATACACCAGACTCCACGATATGAAACGCAGCAAGATTCCCTATCACTTGTTGATCTATATCGTACTAGTAAAGTAGTATCAAAACTCCATGAGCCAAGAAGTACCACAATCTAAGGAGCCAATCTTTTAGGCGTCCTCGGGTAATCAGCAGCCAGATGCACACTAGGTAAATTCAAATACCACGCCACAACACGATCAAGACCAATACCACCGCCACCATGCGGTGGCACACCCACACTTCTAAATACATCGACATACTCCTTAATACCGGGTTGATTAGGATCAAGACCTTTCGCTTTAATAGTATTCTCCAATTCATGCGGCAAGTGTACTCGCTGACCTCCACTCAAAATTTCCTGTCCTCTCATCATGAAGTCATACGCGTTCGTGACTTTTGGATTCTCTGGATCAGGCAGTGCATAGAAGGGTCTAGCATCGATGGGAAATTTGTCGAGGACGTAGAAATCGGTGTTGTACTTCTTGCGGATTAGAGCGCCGAGAGCCTTTTCCTGTGGCGTAGACATATCCTCATCGTCTGTGACGTTTGCGAATTCGGGTGGGCCTTCAGCGCGGAGGAGGGCTTGGCCTTCAGCGAAGGTGAGGCGGACTTCTTTGCCTTCTTCGGGGAGGAGAAACTCTTCGGAGGGGTAGATTGAGCGTACTAGCTCGACTTCTTCGCTGTAGTTATCTCGCAGGCCTTTAAAGATATACAGTAGGACGCCTTCGAGTGTGTGAAGAACTTCATGGTAGTGCTCTTCGATTTCCATCTCCAGATCAAGACCGATGAACTGCACTTGTTAGCAAGCACTGAGCAAGAGCGAGAAAAACATGCCTCTGTCATGTGTCTTGGTGTGTTTGAGTTCTCTGCACGGAACACAGGGCCAACGCAGTAGACCCTCTTCCGACCTCCTGCAATCTCAAACTGCTTGTAGAATTGCGGCGATTGAGCAAGAAAAGCCTCTTTACCGAAGTACGGAAGTCTGAAAACGTTGGCACCACCTTCCGAAGCCGCGCCGATCAAGCTGGGTGGGTGGAACTTCTTGAAGCCTCTCGCTCTCAAATATTCAGAGAACAGATCCTCAACCGCAATTCGGATATCAGCAATAGCCTGGGAAACCGGAGCGCGCTTGTGCATAGCGGGGTTATTAAGATGTACCGCCAAGCTTGCGACAGGTGTTCCCTCTGTAATAGCCAAGTTCTCCGTAGCCTCCGAAATATCCTCATCATCCAGCTTCCCAACTGCCCTACTCGCAGCTCCCAAACCTAGTCCCAGCATCTCCGGCGCAGCAGCCACCAGGTAGCATTTCTGCAGATGTAGCTCATATCCCTGAACTTTCGTGCTTTTAACCAACTCCAAAGGTTTCTGAACCACAGCCTCAACTGCAACGAAACTCTCTAACTTTAAGGCCCCAATCCACTTCACCATCTGCTTGCTGACGGGCTTCCCCTCCGCACTCGCACTCACAACGCCTTGAATAGTCCAATTGCCTTCCTCCCTTAATTCTACAAAGGCCATCTTGGCACCCTGCATTCGTGCATTCTGGATCCAGGCCCTGACTACAATCGTCTTCCCTACATCCTCCTCCTTTATATTCTTCAGGTGTATCTTCTCGGCCGAGAGTTTAGTCGTGTGCTTGATATCGCCATAGTTATCGACCGCAAGATCCTCTGACGCAGCGGCGGATTGAGCTGCCTGGGCAGCTTCACGCTCTGCTGCTTTGCGCGCTTTCTCAGCTTCCTTAGCGGCTTTGGCGGCGGCCTTCTTTGCGCCTTTCTTAGAGGTTTCGCCGTCTGCTGTTGAAGAGCCGGCCGGGGTTAGGGCGGGGTCAGTGGGGACTTCTTTTGGTGGTTCTGCCATAATGTGTAGTCAATTCGAAGAGATGAGAGAAATGAGAGAGGTTGTATAGCCTTTTATGTAGACTGGAAGACTGAAAGACCGAGAGGAAATAAGCCAGGTTGGAGTCATGAGATGGGGAGTCAGTCGGTGAGGTGAGGTGAAATGAAGAGCGCTAAGAGCTTAGATTTTAAGCGAGAATCCAGCCTTGCCCCTCCGCGAGGCTGAGACTCTGCTCCAGAAACGAATTGTTCATTGACAAGGTTGATGCTAGTTCGGCTACAAATGGAATAAGAGTGTTATGAGGCTCACTGATGATATCAAACTTGAATAACTGGGCGAGATTAGTAATAAGAGTAATGCACCGTTGATTACTTAGTCTTCGAGATGGCCGAGTCATGTCCAAGAGTCGTCAGTTTTAGATCCCTAGATAGACATTTTTGTAGTGAAAAATTATCCAGAGGCAGTTAGATACACCATTCAGCAGGAAGAGAAATAGTCATTGATGTGGCACCGACCTTTAAACTCTCGCTTGAGCTGTCGGACTGGAACACTCGTCCAGGGGCGTACTGTACCATGAGCTTGTAATATCGCATTGTCTGCTGTATTCACCATTCATGCTCAGATAGTTGAGGGGCTCATGAAGCGGAAGCCATTCTCACTAATGATATCGAAAATACGTTCGACTGAACTAGCAGAGTCCTTCAACTCTTACCCGGGAACTCTGAAGTGCCTTTTGGAATGCCCATTTCCGGCTTGGCTCTGACGGATCTCAAAGGAGAAGGTTTTCAAGGAACATTTCCTTGTATGAGCTATCTTTTTCGCTGTCGTAACGAACAGGCTTTCTTCTAGTCAAAGGCTATCTATGAGACGCCGAGCATACGATTCTACTGAGAAACTGGCTGGATCCTTCGGACACATTAAATCAGCCCCCCCTCCCCCAAAGACTAGTTCGCTTATTTCTCCTACGGAGATGACGAGTCACGCCAGATCCAATTTCATGCTTTTGATGCGTTGAGAATACGAGGTCGGAAGGTCCTCGAATTGAGTAAGGAGCCTCGCTTGAGGGGGAAGAAGACCTTTCTTGGTAGCCAGAGCTGGAAATGTCTCGTGCGAGAGCGTGCGTGGTGAAGCTGACATATCTGTACTCGTCACATCTGGTACATGGTTGAAATCTTGGTTGTAGAATTACTCATTACTATGAAAAGCGCTCTTGCACCTCTCATTCATTAACCAGGCATGGTGCCTCTTGCTTAGCCAACGCCTTGATTAAATCCAGTGAAAAAGCCACGCAATGCACAACCATACAATAGTCCATTCATGAAGATTCCATCCCAAGGCCGTAAATTATCCTCCCCAAGCAGTTTCGCCTCTGCTGTGTTGACTCCTTTGTGTATACCTGTTGGTATCGGAAATATTCTAAACTCTTGTACGCCGCAAAAGTCCACGCTCATTTGTAGTACACAGATCTAAAGATCCAATGAGAATCCTCCAGCGATCTTCTTGTCCAAGCATGTGAATAGATTGATGTGGTTGTCGCCTCGTGCGGCACACGCCAGCATCATTCGGTGAGGATGGAAGGCCGTCGCGGAGATTGGTGCTTGACCTTGACGTGCTTGGTGTAGGAAGCTCGAGTATGGTTCCACCCGAGAAAGCTCTCGTCCGTCAAAGTTAAAGGTTTTCACCATGTGATTACCCGTTCCACTAGCATTGGTCAGTTTGCTGAAACTCGCACAGAGGGTTTTGACTTACACTGCGAATACTGGAAGATGCTCATGGGTGCTTGCCGTTCGCAACGTTTGATTTGTCGTCAGAATTGTTCTCAGAGGCTTCCCCATGCGGATATCCCAGAGCTTGACTTTGCCGTTGCGGCTCGCCGATAAGAGCTCTCTCTGACCACCTCGCTGCATGTGAACGCTCTTGATCCATACTCTGTCAGTGTCATCTTTCCATTTCATGACCATGGCCTCCTGAGGTCTATTGCGTGCATCAAAGACTCGAATAGCGCCATCACCGAAGCCGGCCACAAATATGTTGCCAGTCATTTGATCTGATGTAAGAGAAGTGACACAGGATCCTGATCGAGCGTTAATGTCGACGACGCATACTTCAGGGGCGGCTGCCCACACTCGAATGACCTTGACATCGCCAGCAACCAGAAGTTTGCCTGTTACTTGTTGCCAGTCGAAGACCATTCCAGAATTGACATTGCTTGGGACAAGATGAGTCAAGGCTCGCCACGCTGAAGCAACCTCGATCTTCTTGTCGGAATCGTAATTTCGGTATATTCGAATAACACCGTCCGAAGATCCGGTAAGCAAGAACGCCTGGTCATCTTCGTTGATGAATTGCAGATCGCTGATCTTGGACCCTTCAGGATTGCCATTAGAAAATCGACTTAAGCGATCCTGTTTCTTCCAGTCCCAGATACAAATCGTGTCTCGATCATCAGATACCGCCAGATGATCTTCAAATTGGTGAAGTGTCATTTTAGAAGGCTGACTCTGATTATTGAAGAAACCGGCTGATGTTGTCCATTTGCCGTTGCCAGCAATTTCCTTCTGCGGCTGAGTGTCCCTTAATATAGCCTCGTTACGTGACCGTCTCCACAGTCGTTCATTATAATCAGTACTTCCAGGTTCGTCGGCTTCGTTTGGTTTCATCTGAGGTTCACGGAAATATTCAATGGACCAGTCGAGGAACGTGCTTTCAAGTGGAATCTGTGGCATGACTGACATCTTTCGGGGCTTAAAATCTCCAGACAGGGGCTCTCTAGCTGCATGATAGGCACCAGGAGTAGTGGCGGTATCGTTCTGCTCTGGCGGTGCATTAAAATCAGCTGGAAAACGAGATCGTAATGGCAGAGAAGCGCGTTGCGAGCCTGGTGATGGATGATTCCGACCAATTGTGCCAGGTGGAGAGCTCTCAGCACTCATACCACCGAAGGGCAGGGTAAATAGGTAGCTCGCAGTTCTCTTGAGAAGTCCCTGTTGCAACGACGGAGCTGCGTTCATCGAGTCTTGACGGTTAGGTGTGACTGGTCGTTGATCAGTCGAATTCTGGGTCGCCGCAGCAGATCTCGCTACACGTCGATTGATATCGTCAATGATAAGCTGAGAGGGTCGAGCAAGTGGCGATTGCAGCAAAGAGTTGTAGACGTAATCGACAACTATTGTGGCATTCCGTTGAACTTCGGGATGTGGATCCACCGCCATTATCAGAACATGCTTCCATACTGCGGCGAAGATCGAGTTGTGAGATACCCCATGCGCAATCTCTTTGATTGTCCCGTCGCGATTTCGATTCTCCATCCGAGCATAATGGAGGCCCATCTTGTGGTCGTTGCCATCATCTTGAGGGGGATACTGTCTGTACTCCCTTTCTTCTTGCAATTGTTCGTAGGCAGCCACCCAGAACTTGTTCTCGTATCGATGAATATATTTCGAGAAGTAGACGAGAAGTTCTTTCCGAACCATGGCATTGCCATCATTAGCCATTTCAAGAACAGCCCACGATACTGATGTCTCCCATTTCTCCACCTCATCTGTCAGATCTGGAATTCCCAAGAAGGTTGTCATAGCATAGAGCATTGCAGCTCGGACCTCGCAGCAGACATCGCGAACCAGAACACTTAGTTTGCCAGGCGCATTTTCTCGAATGCCTCGCCACTTCGCTTCCGGAAGATCACTCCAAAGTTGGCTAATACAGAGGCATGCCCATTGTCGTAACAAGGGGTTATCGGTGTTTTGGAGGTGGACCAAGCAGAATGTCATTATGTCGGTCTGATTGCAAACATTTTGACCTTGCTTGTAGCCATTGCACAGCATTGCAAGGATGAAAGCGCACATTGCCTTGTGCTCAAGACTGTCGACGACCAGGAGACCTTCTGTAGGCTTCAAAATATTGGAGAAGTAGTTATAGCCACTGTCTTTGAGTAGATCTTGCTGGCAGGAGAGATCTACAGCCAAGACCCGGGTCCAGATGAAAACCATAACGGGCTTCAGCTCAGCCGCAGCTGACTGGAGAAGCTTCAGAACATAGGGAAAGATTCCGATACTCAAAGCCAAGTTCACTGCCCATGGGCCCATGTCGAGGAACTTGCCCAAGAGAATCAATGCCCTAACTCTATGTTGCTGACTGAGTAGAACCTGAAGAACCACAGGAAGTTGATCTGGCGCCTTGTGCGTCACGGCGCCTTGAGTAAGATAGACTTCGAATGCGGTAAGCTGCTCGGTGAAGAAGCTCGAGTTTTGAAATTCATAATCAGGCCGCACCCCGGCTTCTTTGTCCTCCAGCATGGGAAGTTGAGAAAGCGCCATTTCGACTGCAAGGTCCCAGCTCTCCCAAAGTGGATGTTGATGTGTGTCAGGAAGCTCTGGATATGATTGAGGGTGACATCCATAAGTAGCCATTATTCTTTGCGAAAGAAGGAAGTTTCGGAATAGAGCAGCTACCATCAGGTCTTGTCTGAAGAACTTTCGAAACAACGGGCGGGGTAAGGTTGTCCAAGCAATTGTATCAGTGATGGCAGTGAAAATCCAATTCAACTCCCCTAGAGGTGTTCTCCTTTCTTGCAGTCTACCAGGAAGTTTCTTTGCCCGTTCGGGTGTGATTTTGGATGGTAATGGATTTTGTAAGACGAAGAACCATAGTGCCATCTCTATGGGTGTCGTAAGACAAGATGTGAATACATCTGCTGGGAGTAGGGGGTTGGTGGGCAAATTTTCTTTCACGCCACAAGCCGCAAGATGGATATATGGACGGTAGTTGACGACCGGGTAATGAGGATCTTTTGCCAAGGCCGCAGCTTCGTCTTCCTCGTGCTTCTCGACAAAGCGATGGAAGTTGTTCAGGATATTACCCGCGTCTGAGCAATCCCAAACAAAGAATGTCGGCGCCTGCAACCATGTTTGAAGGTCGTATAACGAGACCGGAATATACTGAGTGTAATTTTTGTTGAAGACCCATATTTCACCTGAAGCTGTTGGTTTTGGTACACCATGGCCATTGTAGTGAAACAGAACCCGTTCTTCCTTTGCATTTCTCCTGAGAGAAACACAGAACTTCTTTGTTTCTTCCACTGACGGATCCAAGTATTGCTTGTATCGTGTTCGGATGGCAAGTGTTTCGTATTGTGCTTGTAATGACTTGCCTATTGTCTCAAGCGCTTTCTGTACAGGAGGATGGGTCGGATCTTGCCATGCCTCTAGCTTTGCGCCAGGGGTCGTCTTCAACTGGTCAGGAGGTTCAACGCCAATGTTCAAACATATAGCTAATGCCGCAGAGACAGTCTTCAGCCGATCCTTCATTCGCCAGTCTTGAAGTTCGTAGCCGAGATCTCTTGGATTGCCAGTAGTTTCGTGACGATTGTCGGTAAAGTACATGTACCAATTCTGTGTACAAGTGTTAGCAAGGACTCTTGGGACACCCATTGGTCGTATCCACTGGAACAATGATTTGGTGAGAATATAGCGTTCATAATCGCAGACCGTACGCTTGTGTCTGCTCTGGAGGACAAGCCGGAGTCTTTCATCGAGATAATCAAGTTCAGGTGTCTGGATCCCACTCCACCGACATTCGGAAAGACCTAGAGGATGAGGAGGAATGCCAGAGGGATCTGTGGACCATTTATCCTGTTCGGCAAGCCTAGCATCATAGTCCAGTATCGCCTCCTCACCTTCTACAGCCTCACCATATTCTGTGGTAGCATTGTTCTTTAAGGCTCGCTCTGCAAGCATCATGTCGAGGTCCATGGTTGTGATTTGAGACACATAGATGGCAATATCCAAAATAATACCAAAATAAACATTGTAGAGAAGAATTGGGCCAAGAAGTCGGGTTGCCAAAAAGAGATAGTCCAGTTTACAAAATGGAAGGTGCAACTTACATTTGCCAACTGGGAAACATATTCTTCCGAAGCATAATGAACCTCAAAGCCATGCCTCGCTCCCCAATCTTGTATTTCTTCCTCCTGCGAATCTCTCTCTTCACCCCTGGGTCCATAATCGCTTTTGGAGCGATGCAGCAATGGCTTTACCCATCGTCTTCCTTTGTCTATGTCCGAATCGTCTTGTGAAGATTCTGTCTTAGGAGCCGAAGCTGGGCGCGCCTGCAATGAAGCTCTCCGTCGAACGCGTACAGCTACGTCGGCGCGTTGTCCTGCCATCGCAGGAGCTGTGTGTTCAGCATCAGAGGAGCCGGTTCCATTCACAGCCTCAACCGGATCATTGCTGACCGCTGGTCTGGGATTCATGACACCAGAAGGACCATTTCCATTTGTGTGGGCTGGCAAGCTCGGATCTGATCGTTGTGTCGAAGTCGCGAAGCTTTGACGACGGGATGAACCAGGTGAAGGTCCATTCGATGAGTGGGGGGACTGTCGAGGATTGTATTGCTGCCTGTGCGAGCCATGCTGCTGAACTGCGACAGCCGTCATGGTCATTCTGGGGAAGAAGCTGCCTTCCTCAAACCATCGAGTTATTCATGAACCGGGTCGCAGAGTGACAAGAAGGTTGTGGGTTCGCAAGAGAAGTGCCTATCGATAATGACAAGGCTGCGAGTCGGCAGACTTGGGAGATTTGGGGGATCTAGGAGGCGAACGTTGTCAGTCAGGCGAAGAGTGTGTGACGCCAATGATCTCAATCAGATGTCTGCGATTGTTTTTATGTTGAGGAAATGCGCCGACTCACGATGAGCTCTCCTACTTGAGCTGCAGACTCTCTCTTGATAACAACATAGATCGGAGGTGGGTCAAAGGAGTGTTGAGGCTCTTTTGCAGCTTGACACCATGTCACGGAATTCGACCTTCCAGAACTTTGGCTTTTGATGTCACGAGCGCCATCATCTGCACATCTCTATGCCGTTTAAAGGTGCTTCCCGCCACAGTGTGGCGTCGCCTCACCTTCAGACTTGTTGCAACGTATCCACGCACGGCTTTCCCCTTAACGTCTTCTCCTAGCTGCACACATGGAAAGGTCCAAGCCATTGAAGCCGTTCGTTTGGCAGATAATTGTTGATTGATTCTGCAGCACTTGGGCTTCGCACTACATCAGGTACTGGCAATCCTTGGTTTGCTTGTCAAGGAACCGTGTTGTGGGATCTCTAGCCGCCAAAACGGCCGTCTCCCGCGAGACGGCCTATTGCATCCAGAATCAGGGGTCGCCCGCCGTTCTTCAACAGACAATGATGCAGATGCAGTCAGTATCGACTGTGGTCACAGAATGCTGTACGACTATTTATAGGCAAGGATCGGGGATATTTTGATGGTCAACAAAAAAGCCTCCCCCTTTTCGAGCATCAACAACGGCAATTATAGAACCTCTCCAGCCCTATGTCCTTTTTAATGGAAAGCTTATCGATAAGCTGCAAGGCGCTCAGGAAAAGGGCGAACCAACTTGGAATCATTCGATGGCTAAAGAGGAGTGTGATACTGTGACGGACCACAATATCATGCATGCATGATCCTCCTTGACATCGCCAGTTGCGCCAGTAGGGAGAGGTCCTTCCCTCCAGCTGGCCGAGGTCCTATCATCTAATTCTTCTGTGGGAGCTGAGCCCTTGCTTAGGTACAGTAATCTCTGCTTTTAACGATGTTCGTTATGCCTAGAGATTCGTTATAATAAGAGAGGTTTGGGTGTGTTTAGTACCCTGTTAGTCTTTGAAAGAGTCCGTTGTACCCAGAGATGACCGTATGCACTGCTAATCCGGGACATCATCTGCCAAAGCTACTGTGACCCATTCATTCCATGTACCGGTTTTAGCCAGATGTTTGGTGATACCAGCGGGGAAAAGGCACAGGGCATACATGACCAGAGTCCAAATCTGCAGATATCCGGAGTGTGCCCCTCTAGAACCCCTGATCGCAGCATCAGGAATTCCTGTAATTCTCTCAAAATCCTCAGAAGCATCGTCTCCGGATTTCAAGGCGGTGATAACTATAATATCAACGCTCACTGATGAAACATCTGCTACACCTTGTCTGGGTAAGCGTGGCTCTGTGCAGCCAAGTTCAGGGGTGAACTCCCGAAAGCGATTGAGAGGGACTAAAAAAAGTAGAACGATAATCATTCTTGGAACTTTTCCATCAAGTCATACTCATAGTTTTACTATGTTTTGATCCTAGATCACAGCGATCTGAAGCGCCCTCCCCCAAAAGACGACGTTGATGCTGATCCGGTCGTCTCATCCCTTTCCAAGCGACATTTTCTGAGCCCGGATCATCTGGTCCTTGAACAACACCTATTCAACTAATCTCTCCCAAACCACATCAACCATCCCAAGCAGATTGACTGTGCTATCGCTCAAATCTTGCCTTCATTCTGGACGCCTGTCGGGAGGCTGGACTGCGACTGGCACGGAATCGCAATCGTAAGATCTCCCAGCCATTTCTATACACTCGGACGAGACCTCTTTTTGCACCACCGACGCATTCTTCGCACCACCTCCCTCGCTGCGCATTTCTCGAACGATCCAAAGAAACGACAACTCCAAGGTTTGAAAATCAATTGCAGATTCTGCGGCGCATTGCTTAGGGTAAAGGAGCTGGCCCGCCTCGAATGGCACGATGGCATTTCTCTTCAAGAGCAAAAAGAATGCGGACAAGAGCCAGGGCACGAAAGATGTTCCAAACGGTGTCGCAGGATCACAGGCCTCTCTGCAGAGCTCAAATGGGCGAATGAACGAGAAACAGTCGACGCCGGGAAGTAGTGTCAATAATTCGCTGAGTTCGCTCCAAGGAGGAGGTACCCCTAGTCCAGAGCAGTTGAACGGGCGGAGAGGAGCTGGTACAGAACAACAGGCGTCAGACCTTCCGGTAAGTCGTGATCATTGAAACTTCAATTACGCGATCCTCAGTCTCCCCCTGATAAAAGATACTAATGCTGGTCCATAGCTGCGGAACGGTACTGCGCCAGCCGTACAATCGATGAATGCGAACGCGAATGCCTCCTTATATCCTTGGTCACAACGGCGACTGACATACACATCGTCACACCCAGGTCCCTTCCCTCGATATGGCGCGGCAGTCAACTCTGTGGCTTCAAAAGAGGGCGATATTTACTTGATGGGTGGTCTTATAAACAGCTCGACCGTTAAGGGAGATCTATGGATGGTGGAAGCAGGAGGGAATATGGCATGTTATCCACTTGCTACCACAGCTGAAGGTCCGGGACCAAGAGTAGGCCATGCAAGTTTGCTGGTTGGGAACGCTTTCATTGTCTACGGAGGAGATACCAAGATGGAGGACTCGGACGTTCTAGATGAGACTCTCTACCTCCTGAATACCTGTAGGTCGATCAATAACAGACGCACGATATGTGCTGACAAGAATAGCGACACGACAATGGTCAAGAGCTGTACCGGCCGGACCTAGACCTTCAGGCCGATACGGCCACTCTCTCAACATACTCGGATCCAAGATATTTGTGTTTGGAGGTCAAGTGGAAGGATACTTCATGAATGATCTGGTGGCTTTCGACTTAAATCAACTCCAAGTTCCAACTAACCGATGGGAGATGCTCATTCGGAATACTGATGAAGGAGGACCACCTGTAGGCCAAATACCTCCAGCCAGGACGAATCACTCCGTTGTAAATTACAATGAGAAGCTCTATTTGTAAGCCCTGGGTGGTCACATTGGACAGATCTTCCGGTACTGACTACTTCTAGGTTTGGGGGTACTAATGGCTTTCAATGGTTCAACGATGTCTGGTGTTACGATCCTATACCTAATGCCTGGACGGCTCTCGACTGCATCGGATATATCCCTGCGCCACGAGAAGGACATGCTGCTGCAATTGTAGATGATGTAATGTATGTATTTGGTGGACGGACAGAAGAAGGGGCAGATCTTGGGGACTTGGCTGCGTTCAGAATATCATCGAGGCGCTGGTACACCTTTCAAAACATGGGTCCATCACCGTCCCCGAGATCAGGACACAGCATGACAGCGTATGGCAAGCAAGTGGTAGTCTTAGCTGGTGAGCCGAGTACAGCTACTCGAGAGGCTCAAGATCTTGCCATTGTCTATCTACTTGATACAAGTAAGATTCGGTATCCGAACGACCAGCAAATCCAGCAAACTCCATCTGGAGAACGTGTTCCCGGAGCTCGACGCCCAAGTGCTGGAGAAAAGTCCGGTGCTGTGGCATCTCGTGGATTGACCTCTCGAGATGGTAGTTCGTTACAAGGACCAAAGGGACTTGTAGCCCCAGGCCGGGAGAGTGTCATGGGTACAACTTCGCTTGGTCGAGGAAATGGACAGCCAGGCATCAATGGCAATGATAGTAACGGAGTTGCTCCTGGATCGGCTCAGCTTCAAGGCCCACAGGGTCCGCAAGGGCCACAAGGATCCAAGCTACCAAGGGCATCGATGGCACAAGCTCCAGGTCCTCCACCTCAACAAGCGGCACCGGCACCCCGTCCGAATGGCGCGACTCCCAATGGACGTGGAAAACAACAGGCCAAAACCGAGAGAGGATTCGGACCTGCAATCGATACCAATGTCGGTGTGAATTCAGTCCGAAATGCTCCATTAGAGAATATATCGGCACAACAAAGCAGGACGCTGTCGCCTGCGCCAAAAGAAAGCCCACAGCAACGTGAGAGCCCAGGCACTAATGGCCGTCGAACACCAACTCAGCCACAGCAAACGGTGAAGACTGTGATGTCAAGTGAGACTCCTCCACAAGTAGCTGTTGTACCTGGCCCTGCCAGAGCTCCATCAAAAAGTAGGCAAGGTAGGCAGCAGAATTCAGTCGATAGCACCAACACCACGGAGTCTATTCTGAGAAATGTTACGAACCGGCAGACCTCACCCCCGCCTCCAACGAGACAGACAAGCAATCCCTTGAGTCGGAAAGGATCAGCGCGCAACTCGCAAACTGTAGCTGTGTTAAAGGAACTAGATGCCGCAAAAAATCGAAATGCTTGGTATGCTTCGGAACTTGAGCTTGCCCGGAAAGCGGGATACACACCCAATCCATCAAGCAGCCCGATTCTAGACCAGAGAGCTGCAGAATCCTTCGACGATGAGGACAAACCTTTGATTGAGGCGCTGATTGCGATGAAGGCCGAACTCGGAAACATCCAGGGCTCGATAGACAAGCAAGCTATTTTGGCTGCAAAAAAGATCGCGGAGGTCGAAAGGCAAAGAGATGCAGCCGTCAGTGAAGCAGTGTATGCCAAGGCCAAGCTTGCTGCGCACAACGGAAGCCAAAGCAGCACGCCGCAGCCCGATACTGACGCTCGTGATCTTGGAGCCATGTCCGCGGATAGATCACAAGATATCAGTAAGAAATTGGCAGCTGCTCTGGCTGTACAGCGGGATTTACAGAGCCACGTGGAGTCTTTGAGCACCGAACTTGATGCAGAGAAGCGAGGAAGACAGCTCGCCGAGGACCTATCCAACACAACACAAAACCGGATGGTTGAATTGGAGACTTACAAGCAACAGAACTCGTCCGAGGTTGAACGTCTGAAGGCTGAGCTTCATGAATTCCAAGTCAAAGCCAGAGAAGAGGCTATTGTCTGCGCAGAAGCCGTTGCAGCAGCACAATTAATACAGGCGGACAAAGACGAGATAGAAGAGCGATACAATGAAGCACTGGGCTCATCAAAAGACCACAGTGATACTTTCGCATCACTCCGAGAGGCTGTTGCTTCTTCAGTGGATATGCAAAATCTTTTGGAGCGGAAACTTGATGAGGAGCGAGCTCAACGAGAAAATATTGAGGCCAAGCTTACCAAGCTCAAAACGGAGCATGAGAGCCAAACTTCAGAACTTGAAATTACCACTCGGAAATTACGTGATGCCGAGGAGATTGCTGACCAACATGCCAATGAGGCTCGCACTCATCGAGAAGCAGTGCTATCCGGTCTAGAGAAGGTGGCTGCTCGCGACATTGGCTCGAAGGGAACTTCGAATGATGACCGGGTACAGGCGCTCCAGTCACAAGTGGCATCTGCCAACGTTTTAGTTCGAAAGTATCAAGCTGCGGCCGACACAGCTTCTGAAAAATTGCGAAGTGCCGAGGAGCGTATTGCTGGTCTGGAAGCCTACCAGGAGCAAGCGAGTAGAGAAGGAATGTCCATTCGTAAACAACTTCAAACGACCATGCGCGAAGTTCAGACTCTACAAGCTGCGAACTCGGATATGAAGTACAAGCTTGCCAACCAACAACTCGAGACGAACGCTGTTCATGTCCAGCATAATACCCTTAAAGACATTCTTGGGGAACGAGGTATCAGTCCAGGTGGCGCTGCACGGACCCGTGGCCTTTCATCACCAATATCGGGATCTAACACGCCTGATCCTGCCCGTTTGCGTGAACTCGAGCAACAGCTAGCAGCAAGCGTTGCAGCACATAACGAGACCAAGTCCACTTACGAAACCCGCGAGCAAGAAGCCGATAGTACATACCGCGAGAAGCTGAGCCAGCTGGAGCAGGACTATCAATCTGCTGTTCACTATGTCAAGGGCACAGAGAAGATGCTCAAGCGCATGAAGGACGAATTAGTCAAGTACAAGTCAGAAAACGCACGGATGAAGGAACAGCTCACTGATTTCGAGGAGAAGTCTGGATCCGGCGTTGCACCTGGAGCTTGGGAAGAGGAACGCAAGGATCTGAATAGACAGATCGAGAGCTTGCACGCTGACATCAAATCTTCGGTTTCCCAGCTCGAGAGTCAGATGGCTGAAGTGAAGAGGGAATTGGCGGCTGCGAATCAGCAGCGGGATGATCTGAAGCGCGATAACGAAGAGACGCAACGGCAACTCACATCCTCAACGCAGCAATCTCGGGCTGATCTTGAGCAGCTGCAACAAGAGAATGCATCACTTGAGCGGAGAGCCCAGGATGCTGAACAGAAAGTGTCGTTGCTGCTTGACCAAGTCGAGTCGTCTGTTGACAATTATCGACGACAATCCCGACCAGTGGAACCCAATGGAGCCGGAAGCCATGCAGGGAAGAACCATCAACGCTCATTCTCGGGAGCAGAATCGATATCAGAGACGTCATCATATGGTGGTGAAGGTGTAAATCGCAATTCCATGGCTCTAGATAGCTTAGCCTCCGAACTCGAGACGCTGAGAACGCATTGGGAGACTACCAATAAAAATTATCGGCTAAGCAACGCCTTCGATTTCGAGGAGCGGCCAGCTCAACGGGGTGATGCAAGCGCTGGTTTTGGCGGTATGGCATCGCAAGACACGAAAGGTTCTGACCTCAGCTCGAGCCTGGCAGACTGGAGAAAGAGACTAGATGCCGAAGAGTCGACGAGGACTAGGAAAGGCAGTGACGGGAGTGGAGTACTAGGTAATTTTGGAGGTGGAAGCGCATTGCACAGCAAGCGGGAGATGAGCCCGTCTGAAGTGCAGGGTGCTACGGGTAGCAGTCAGGTCAACTTGATTTGACGCCCTAGAGAAACCGGCGAGAAGAGTGATTGCGTATAAAGACACGTCAGCGTTCTCGACAGCACGAGAACTATGTTTGGATTATCACACATCATTCATTGTATTTCCTTGTCGAAGTATTGGGTTCCTTATGTTTGTTACGAGGTTGGATGGATGGTTTCTTGTTGGGGTATCGATTTGAGTCTAAGGAGTGCAGGGAAATTGTCTTCTTGTCGCTCGTTGTCATGAAAGTAATGTACAATATAGGGGTGACGCAGCTGCTGGACCCCTTAGAGGTCTCCGAGCAAATGAAGGGGCCGATCTTGATTTCTCGTCTTCTAGCTCTGTGAGATGTTAGTGGTTCGTCTACGGAACCGTTGGAATATCCATTGCGTGATACTCTGGCCGAAGAAACGAAGCGTAGAAGATTCGGGAAAGACAACTTAGTGAAAATTGGCCTGGCTCATCAGGGGCGAGTACAGACCCGTACCTAAACTCCCCAGTGCCCACTGAATTATCCAACCAAGAAAGACTAATCGTTCGGTTTGTAGACCTCACCCACCTGCCAACTTACCTGATTATATAAATAGACATGTGAGTGGAGCAGTGGGTGACATTACTCGTGCGAACCCCCTAAAATTAACCGAAAATATATTAAAAGCTGCTCTCTATACGACTTCACGCCATCTAATATTGGATGTATATACGTTGGTCAAATAGAAGAGTATATCTCACTAAGAGAGTTTTCTTTGATATGTATCCTATATTAAAAATCCTAATTTTAGAGGTGAATATCTCGGACAAAAAAGTCCATTTTACAGAAACAGACTTTAGAGTTTATACAATATAAATTAAAAGGGACCAATTTCGAGTGATATATCATATATTACTAAATCTATAGTTTTACAATAACATAATTATATTTTGATTCATTATGTCTATCCGAAATGTGTGGTTCTTGGTGAGAATTAGAGAATTTTCGGGCCGTGCGTACGGAGTATGTCACCCACTGTTGGTTGGTGTCCCGTTGGATGATGTTAGGTGAGGTTTAACAACCAAACTATTGACTACGTGCAAGCTCATGATCGAAGAGGATTCAGGCTTTATCAAGTTTGTCCCTGTGTCCCAAGACACACTCTGTCACGAGACGAATGAAAGTTGCCTGCTCTTATCAATTTACCACGACAGGCTATCCACCTGCAACTTTCATCTCATCCAACAAATCACTTTCCTCCTCCCACTGAGAACATGTCCTGTTCGATACCCGATACCCACCCTGAAGAATTTAGTGAAACCGAAATCATCCGACGCTGCTTCGCCCCAGACCGTGAATTCATAGGCGGTTCATACTATGGAAACATGGTTGTGAAGCTTTCCGACGAGGTGGTTGTGAAATTTGGGTGTGGCGTAACAGCAGAAGAAGTCAACAACCAAAAAAAGCTGTATGACCTTCTCGATCCCAACATAGTACGCGTTGCAAAGGTGTATCGATTCTTCACACAACCAGTAGAAGGATACCGACCCCGAGGCTTCCTGCTAATGGAGTATATCCACGGCTCAATTATCGAAGATCTGAGCGACCACCAATACAGCCAGATAGGCGACGTACTCTCGCACTTCTCGACCTTTCAAGGCCAGCATCCAGGACCACTGGGTGGAGGTACATCGCTTGGTCTTCTATGGGAGGAGAATGGTCGGCCCAGTTTCAAGTGTGTCGAGCATATGGAGCGGTGGTTGAATGTTCGATTACCAGATGTCGAGAGTAAGCTGGAGCTGCAACAGTGTCCGCTGGTTTTGTGCCATCTCGACTTGGCGCCGCGCAACATTCTCTGGCTCAGCGACGGCTCGGTCTGTTTTCTCGACTGGGCTTCGGCGGGTTTCTATCCAAGGTTTTTTGAGAACTGCCTTTTACGGATTGTGCAAGATGAGAGCTATGTGAAAGCTTTGGAAGCAAAGATGGACAAGTTGACCAGCGAGGAGGAGATCCAGTTGAAACTATTGTCGCGGTCATTTTTCAATGGGATGAAGTATGTTTGCGTAAGTCGATATCTCCCCAGAGCTATGTACATCTATTTGCTAATGTGAGAGAAGGCGAGAGGTTTTAAGGAAGTAGCGGACGAATGGGATTCAAGATAGGGCTCATCCTCGGAATAACCTAGTTCTTAGGTTTGACAATCAAAAACTCAATATTCCATTCTCGCTCTACGGTATCCAAAACAACTGTTCTCACTCCAATTACCCTCTACGCTTAGTAGAATTGTCCCTCAACCCAGTTCATAACTCTTGGTTCCCGAGATCTCGAATGCAGATACTGCAATGGTGGCCATAAATGTGCAGAGCTCCCCTCTCCCACCAACTTGTAAGCTTTAAGGTCCCGCAGTATCGTAAAGCTGACTGAGATTAATATGAAGAACGGATCATTTTGGAAACACGAGACATACCACCAATATCGACAACCAGAACCACCGCCGGAAAATTCGTAGCGGTCGCGTCCAAGATGGTAGATCAGGCCATAAATATCGCAGACCCTCGTCCCAGCAGCCAGTGGATAATCGAAATTGCGTAGAGCGCTCGTAGTGAGCCGATAATCGTATTGCGTCCAAGACAGCGTTCCAGCTGGATCTCCATACTCGTGCGTCGACATGTTGACTCTAATGGAAGTCTCTACTCCTTCCAGGAGAAGATAAATCGACCAATGATTTTCGCTAAGGCCGTTTTCAAAGGCCTGCGATAGATGCGCAACCACGCGAACGTGGGTCACAATGGAATTGTTGTTGGTAAGGTTGTTCATTGCTGTATGAGATTTGGTTTATGAAGCTGCTGATATTTTCAAAGTACAGCATCTCTGCTACGATGAGGGAGTCTTTATATACATTGTGCAGGTATGAGAGCCTCATAAATCCAATATCTCCAACAAGCACACCGCGTGGTAAGGCACAATTCCAATTCTATTGTCGCTGTTGAGACTAAGTTGGCGGTCTTGACAGACTGTGAGGCTCATTGAACTTGGTCACAGACAGGTATTTTGAGGTCGTAAAACTAAGTACCAACAGTTCACCAGGTTGAATCAACTATTAACCAACAATAGCTGACCAAACATAGTCGACGCAGTCAGGCACGCAGCAGCATGTAGAGAAATCGAGGGACAATACTCGGTGCCTTGCAGAACAAGGGAATGCTCTGGATTTCTACATTATTCATGTCTCTCTCTACTGTCCCCATCTAGCGAAAAACAATCTGGTGCAATTATATTCCATACCACGTGATACACGACATGTGACTCGCTGTCACAAGAGCCAACACCTTGCTCATATGCTATGAAGTTGAAAAAGCTTGATGGTAGTGTTGTAAGCCGAGGGTCTTATTACAATAAAAAAGGAGGCTCTCTGTAAATTCAAGGTGGCAGCGACGACACAACAATAATTCTCAGAGATAATAGATTTGAAGTGTCTGGGCCAGGCATATAATGCACTAAGTTAAAAACAAATAGAAATCTCAGCGCGTTTACTAAATCCAATATCTTAGAGGAAAAAGAAAATAAAACGTGGAGAAGCATCCACAAGCCGGATTTCCATCCAGTTGTAGTCTAGATTTTACGCCCTTGAATGCACTCGGGATTCGACACCGCACGGTGATGTCAGTCAATGCCATCTCAGCCTTGCGAGCGACATCGCTATCCTACCCGAGCATAGACTTTCTCATGCTGTCCACAGAGAGCCGTGGAGATTCTACTGTACTGTAGCAGACTGATTACCTGCTTGTTTACATGCTCGATTGATGCTCTGTGCTCTGTGCCTCATGACGATGGACGCCCTTGGGCCGGAGGTTATTTTTGGCACGGAGCCCATGGCATCATGCCGGCGACCAATTTCCGGATGGCGGCGCTGCTGCTGCTGTTGCGATTGGTGCGAAGATGCTGAGGCCGTATGTGCGAAGGGCGTGTGGTTGGCGAGACCAGAGATCGAGCACCCGTCGAGGCTGGTGGAGAGCGATCCGGTTGGGTGGGGACAACGAATAGGGCGTGGTGAGGATGCGCATATTGCGGCGGGTTGAATGCGGTTGAGGGATGTTTGGATGGGATTATTCGAGCAAAAGATTGGCATTGGAGGGCATTAACGGGTATTGAATGGCATTTCGCATATCGTGGAGCTTTGGGTAGAGCCAATGCACATCCACCATCTGTCATTCAATGCGGTAGGCCCGCTATTCCATATTCATACAGGCTGTCCTGGAATGGGATTGGAAACTCTTTTTGTCTTCTCCTTGTAACTGATCTTGCAATGCTCAGGTCACTTTCGCCTGGTATATGGTGCGAAGCATTAGACAATTTAATCGCGCAACGGGGCAAATCAGAGGAAGGGCTTATGCCCGGGTTTTCCTTGAAACGGCGAAATGGGTCCTGCGCATCATGCATTACTGAGGCGACAAAGGGGACGAATTGACGCCTGCCTTCATGGCATCCGCCCATTTCCTGTTAATTCCTTTTGGCTTTCCTGATGGCTTTCCTGTCATGTGGGACAGAGCTCTGTCTGGACTCTCTGGAGATGTCGGGTAAGGGCGAAGCGAAGCAGAGCTGAGCAGAGCAGAGCACAGCACAGCACAGCACTGCGAACCGAGCGTCCTCATGGCCTTCTTCCTTCGCTGATCAGCGTCGAGTTGGGCTGTTCGTTGGGCAATAAGCAAGGCTGTGGATGGAGTGGTGTCGAGTTTCGGTGACAGGATGGGGGCGTCCATAGTCAGCTGTATACGCCTTTCACTGGCTATTTGGTGGATGACTTTGCCCCTCTTTCAGGCTTCTGCATCAGGCTTTCTGCCCAAGTAACAAGAACGGCACCTGGCAGCAGACAACGAAAGGGTGCAGCAGAGATCAGTTTGTGCAACCCAGGTTGGAAGACGAGGAGAAGGAGGGAAAGGGATAAGAACGACGCCCTTAAATGAGTGAAAATGAGTGTGGCTGTCGGTGGATTGCTATTATGGTTATATATATCTCTTCTAGCCGCTGCGTGGATGCGGCTGAAATGACTTCTTCATGCCATCGTCAAACACAGTCATTTGCTTGAAGAGAGGAATATTTCTTTGTCGGCGGTGATTATTCTTTGACGTCGTTGATTGTTCTTTGTCTGCAATAATCTTCGACTGCCATTCGAATCCCTTGTTTGTTCCTCCTGCTTTTTCATTGAAAGGAGGCAACACGAATATCGATCTTCCTGCCTGATAAATCCGGAAACAGCAAGGCGGACTTTTTAGGCACTAGACCACAAGCGAGAGCCACCACGTCTTGAACCTCTCCTCGACTCCGATCAACGACTCCTTCCCACCAAGACCATCAACACAACCCTCTTCTCCACGCGTCATCTTCGATCTCATACCATCAGTCTCTGCAAAGAGGCCTTGAGATAGACAACTCCCCATCCACATCTTCGTCTCGCACGGCCGCTGTCTTCGCTCAAGCAGGCCTTCGACACGTCTACGGTCGGCATTCCTCAATCGACCCTTCCAGGCATCGGATCAGCAGATAGGTACGTACTATGCCATTCAGCAACTCTTCACTCTTCACATCTTCAACGCAACACACATCTCCCATCTATATCGATAGGGAAGAGTTGTGTTTGACATACCGCCGTCAAAACAAGCCGCTTACGAACCGTCCCGCCCCCTCGTACACCGCTTCGCGTTTGAACACCAGCCTGAACAGCTCAACAACTGACACACCACTTCTAGTACCCTACCCTTCCGCTCAACAACACATACACCCCGACTTCGATTGACTTTGACGGTCGATCCCACATCAACCGAATCCAACACATCTTCGACTCTCGTATCGGACAACCCCCGATACCCAGAGTCCATAGTTCAACTTCAAGATGGCTACTATGGTGAATCCACCCGCTTCCAAGTCGAAATCCAATCCTCTGGTTTATACTCCCTTTCTTCAAGCCTCCATGAGCAGCACCTTCTTGTCATCTTCCATACGCTGGTGCCGTGGTGTATTGAAATGACTCAGCTGCCCTTTCTCACCTTGAGCCTGATCACAGCCTTGTGCCAGCTTTCATGTTTTCACATCTCACCATACAAACATATTTTGCAACATATATTGCAATCCCCCTTCTTGATAGCTCCCTGCTAACATGGCTTCTCAACAGGATCTTCGCGTCGGTAATAAATACCGCATCGGTCGTAAGATCGGTAGTGGTTCGTTCGGTGATATCTACCTCGGAACCAATATCATTTCTGGAGAGGAGATCGCCATCAAGCTCGAGAGCGTCAAGGCTAAGCACCCACAACTCGAATATGAGGCTCGTGTCTACAAATCCCTTGCTGGAGGCGTCGGTATCCCCTTCGTCCGCTGGTTCGGTACTGAGTGCGACTACAATGCTATGGTCCTCGACCTTCTTGGACCCAGCTTGGAGGATCTGTTTAACTTCTGCAACCGCAAATTCTCCTTGAAGACTGTTCTCCTCCTCGCCGATCAACTTATTTCTCGAATTGAGTACATCCACGCCAAGTCCTTCATTCATCGTGATATCAAGCCCGACAACTTCCTTATGGGTATCGGCAAGCGCGGTAACCAGGTCAATGTCATTGACTTTGGCTTGGCTAAGAAGTACCGCGACCCCAAGACTCACTTCCACATCCCATACCGTGAGAACAAGAACCTGACTGGTACCGCTCGTTACGCTTCTATCAACACCCATTTGGGCGTCGGTATGTACCTCAGCATCTAACCATACACTTCACAGCTAACAAGTCTCGCAGAGCAATCCCGTCGTGATGATATGGAATCTCTTGGATACGTTATGCTCTACTTCTGCCGTGGCTCCCTTCCTTGGCAAGGCCTGAAGGCTGCTACCAAGAAGCAGAAGTACGACCGCATCATGGAGAAGAAGATGACAACCCCAACTGAAGTCCTCTGCCGTGGCTTCCCGAATGAATTTGCCATTTACCTCAACTACACTCGCTCTCTTCGGTTTGATGACAAGCCCGATTACTCCTACCTTCGGAAGATCTTCCGTGATCTCTTTGTTCGTGAGGGTTTCCAGTATGACTACGTCTTTGATTGGACCGTCTACAAGTACCAGAAGAATGCTCAAGCCATTGCCCAGGCTGCCGGTCAACAACCCGCCCAGGACGAGGAGGAGAAGCCTGGTCGTACCCGAACTAACGCTGCTACCGCTGGTGGACCAACCCCTCAACATGCTTCCAGTGCTTCCAAGCCAGGTGTTGTTTCCGGATCCCGCCGCAAGGTCATTGAACGTGGTGCCGCCGGTGTTGATACTCCCGAGACCAACAGAGCCGTTGGAGGTAGTGATAGGATGTGAGTGTCTTGCTAGTCCGGTTCCTTGTAAGAGGATTTCATCTTCGCGTTTAGTGTGCTTCGATGACGCTGGCCGCGAGGAGAACAGATTGCTGACTGGATGGCTGACACTATAGTCTCCGAAAATAGGCTGCGCTCTGCTTCGAAAGGTGCAGCAACTGGTACTGGATATGGCTCGGGTGCTTATCGGGCGCAGCGTGAGGACCAGACTGGACAGCAATGGCATTGATCTATTTCGTTGGACGATTCTCCTTGACCGATTTCGATTTTCGACTTTCGACTCCTGGTGGCTCGTCTTGCTTCTGAACTCAACATCTGTCGCTGACCATGCCTGGACGTCTCATGGGCGGTCTCTTCGGTACTGGCTCGATAATATCCCTCTCTTACGGATCGCTTTCCTTGTTCACGATTTTTGATCATGGATTTTCACAATGGCTCGAGCACTTTATACTTTTGGCAGGATATTTGTTTTACACTAGGCTATCATGGCTTTGTGTGCGACGTCCGCAAAGTTGAGGCTATCGAACGGCATGCCGATGCCATTACATCCAAATATTCAAATCATCAATGCAACATCACGGCACCTCACCCACCCCGCGGTGGTCATATCGACTACAACATTCGATAAGCCAGTTACATTCTGAGCACGAAGAAAGCACAAATATGGTCATCTAAGCTCGTTCCCTGGCATCTGCCATGACCTTTGTCAGTGGGATCTCAGAGCAGACCCTCTATTGTCTCCGAGATATATGTTTTGCACGGTTTCCTTCTTTTCCTTGATGTTTGTTTTCCTTGGCTTGCGTTGGTTTTCTATTGCGTGGAACTGGGGATGGGGTGGTCTTAATGCGGAGGGGAGGAGATTAGTAACAGATGTCGTGCAAGTGGGAATCACTCTTCGATGGATCAATGGCAATTCTCACCGTACAACATTTGATCTGGTCGAAGGGGATGTTGACGGATGGACGGCAGCTTCTGTGGAGGTTTCCTTGTTTTCGTTTTCTCGCTGCATCTCTTCCTTGCTCTCATGTGCGCTGGCTTTTACATCATGGATTCATCTGGGGAAGGGGAGGAGGCCCGGGGCAGAAAAGGGGACGGTATGTGCAGACGGAACATTCGGCTCGCGAGCAAGCATTTTATGTTTGTCCGCATTGCTAGATGACTGAACTCGCGATCGTGAATTTATACATGGCAACCCATTGATGCATTTCTGCTTACCGGTGATCGTGATATGAGTAATCTGGAGGAAAGTAACAGTATTGCAGTAATACAAGTCCTCAACGGGACAACATGAACAGGCACCACTCAGGATGTCTTCGATGGAAGCGTAGCGCGATCGATCAACACACTACCTACATCTGCTTAGCCACAATGTGGCTCCCCTTTACCATCTGCAGCTTTGAGGCAAGATCTTGCACAAGATAATTACGACCTTCCTAAATGTCACGCAGTATCAGAAAACAGCACATCATAATTCGGCACATGTTCCTCCTCGGGAGCAAGACGAAAAGCGGAAGGCGATCCTGTGAGCTGCAGATCAACGACTTTCCTAATTGGGGGTGGGCCAGATTACCGATCTCTCTCACCAAGCTGCCCCAGCGGGAGGTGTCCGTGGAATGAAGACGAGCTTAACATGTACCGGACTAAGACCCGGCAATGCTGCTCAGGAAGGAAGCTACGCAAGTCTGATATGGACAGGGGGAACGAGAGGGTTGGCCAGGTGTAAATGTTCCTCGACTCGAGCTTGAAAAGGGAGGTGGGTGGTGGGCTCGCTCAGCTTGAACTTGATATGCCGGCGTGGGGAAGGGAGAGAGGGAAGGTGAGCTAGGAAAGGTACGCGCTGAGTGCCGATCGATGGGTCGAGGAGGTGGAGGGACATAAAGGTAGGTTAAATACGCCGCTCATCTCCCTGTCTCTTCGTCGTCCTGTTCGTTCGTTCTCCCTTCCATCTCCGCCTTCTCCGTATCCTTCCTGATCCCTGGTTGGGCGAAGTCGCGATGTTGCTCCTCAATTCCTTCTCAGCAGTCCTTGCGCTGTCTTCTTCTGTGCTTGCTGTCCCGTTCGCTGGGAGGGATACTGCGGATGTTAAGAGTAGCGTCTTTGAGAAATTGGCGACGCCGCCGGTGGGCTGGGAGAGAGATGATAGTGTGCGGGTTGATAGGGATGGGTCGAGTATTAAGTTGAGGATTCATCTTGTGCAGCAGAATATGAGGGATTTCCATGATTTGGCTTTGAAGGTATTCTTCTTCTTCGTGTGCTTGAAGGTTTTCGCATAGCAACGTGCTGCCCTCCCCCTTCTTGTTCTATTGCTATTTACGGGATATGAAAGCAAAGATCTGGGGAGCAGATGCTAATGGAGTGCTTAGATTGCTACTCCTGGACATGAGCTTTATGGCAGTCATTTGGATCAACATGTCATTGATGCCATGATAGCGCCGAAGGATGAATCAAGCTACCTGGTCATGCAATGGTTGGAGAGCCAGGGTCTGAGCAGCCATGCAGCTCTCTCAGCACGGGGAGACTCTGTTATTGTCGAGGCAAGCATCAGTCAAATCGAGAAGCTTTTGAACGCAGAGTACAGTGCTTTTAGTAAGAATCCCAGCACCCAGATTTTCACATAGATATTTCTGACGAATCTGCAGCTCACGTCGAGTCCGGCTCCATCGTCGTCAGAACTCTCGAATATAGTCTCCCTGATGTATTCAAAGGCCACGTCGACATGGTACAACCCACGACCTTCTTCGGTCTCAAACCCATGAGATCGACCATCAAGAACATCCACCAGATCGATGAAGCTTCTGTGAACACTGACGCTGTCGAGGCGGTCTCAGGTTGCAGTGGCAGCCAGATTACTCCAAAGTGTCTTTCTAACCTTTATGGTTTCTCCGGAGCTACGGCTTACACTACTGGTCTTATGGGTATCGCGGGATTCTTGGAGCAGTGGCCCAGCAAGTCTGATTTGTCGACCTTTATGAACAGCTACGAGACTGAGGGTAATACTGCTCAGACTTATACTTGTACAGTCGTGAACGGTGGGAGCTGCCCGACAAGCCCGAGTTCTCCTGGAGTTGAAGCAAACTTGGATGTTCAGTATGCTCGCTCTATCACCGAGGATATCCCAAATGTCTTCTACAGTGTCGGTGGATCGCCGCCAATTGTTGGCTCGGGAACGAATGACAATGAGCCTTACTTGGAATTCCTTGACTATCTTCTTGGCCTCTCTACCTCAGCACTGCCAAACACCGTTTCCATCTCCTACGGCGACGACGAATCGACAGTACCATTGGACTATGCCGATAATGTTTGCAACCTCTTTTCTCAATTAGGTGCTCGAGGTGTCTCGATCCTCGTTGCTTCTGGTGACGACGGTGTGGGCACTACTTGCAAGACTGGCAGTGCTAAGACGTTTACCACCTCATTCCCAGCTTCCTGTCCATGGGTGACCGTAGTCGGCGGTACCACGGGTACCTCTCCAGAGGCAGGATGGTCCGACTCTGGCGGTGGATTCAGCTCTGTTTTCGGTCGCCCAAGTTACCAGAACGCCACTGTTAGCAAGTGGCTCACAAGCGACACAACGCACACCGCAGTCTCATCCTACTTCAACAGTTCTGGACGCGCGTATCCAGATGTCGCTGCTGGGGCTACCGATTTCGTCATCGTGGTTTCTGGCGAGGGTGAACTAGTTGATGGGACGTCATGTGCAACCCCGACATTTGCGAGTGTTATTCAGCTCTTGAACAGTGATCGTATTTCGTCTGGAAAAGCGGGGCTTGGATTCTTGAATCCCTGGCTATATTCCAATGCTACTTCTGGGCTGACAGATATCACAAGTGGGAAGAGTACTGGATGCAGTGGTGTTATCAGTGGTGCTGGCTTCTCAGCTGTTGCTGTGAGTCCACCCTCCTCCAATTGAATTGAGCGAATTTAATTACTGACCATCAAATTAGGGCTGGGATCCTGTGACTGGTCTTGGGACACCGAAGTACACTTCCTTGTTGTCGATTTCTCGGGCGACGTAAGTGTTATGAGCAGCTATATATATGTACAAAGGGCATAAGGCCGCGGAAGTCTGGATAAGATAGCATGTACATACAGTCCAAATCGATGATTCAGTTCACTTACTCTCCAAAAGCCTGTCCAGCTCCTTCCTCATAGCAGCCATTCCCTCCACCCATAATCCAGGACCCATACTAATTCTAGCAACACCAATGTCACCCAACTCCTTCAGGCTCAAGGCATCCTTGACGCTCTTCCCATAAAGAACATTTACCCTTCCTCCCAACCCCACCACCAACTCTCTCACCTCGGAATCCCTCAATCCTCTCGCACCACCCCACACAAAAACGGTCGCAGCACCAGCAGCCAAGTACAACTTCCCCCTCTCAATAGCCTCAGCAACAGTCCCACCAAGCTTCACAGCATCGCTCCTCGCATTAACCACAAAATCGGGGACCCCCAAGCGCGCAGCAACATCCAACGCCCTCTTAATCCGACCGATATGCTCTTCCGCCTTCAGCAAATCAATCCTCGCCTCTCCCTTCTCATACCCAAGGGTCCTCGAGTCCTCAAGATTACACCCCACGACGCCTAACCTGATCACCTTCTCCACGGCTTCCTCTAGCTGCTCCCCGTACCCATCCTGTAGATCAGCGGTTAGAGGGATACTCAAGTGTTTCCCTTCCCGGACCATCAGCGCGCGGATCTGGGAGATGGCTGCGAGGTTGGTGGGGAGATCGAGCGCCTCGTCCGGGATGCCGGCCGTGGCTGCTATGGCGTAGGAGGCGGTGGCCAGAACTTTGGTTTTGGAGTGGTCGAGGGCGAGGGAGGCGGTAGCGGCATCGTGGATGTTTGTTAAGACGAGGGGGTTCCCGGGGACGAGGAGGGATTTGAGCTGGAGGGCTAGGTGCTGGGAGGCTTCGGGATTGAAGGGTGGCATTTTCATCTATGTTTATGTTTCTGCTTGGTGGAAGGGGACGAATGGCCTGGAAGTAGAGTTTCACGGGGGTTTATATCAAATTGTTTTCCTCTGGAGCTGACGAAGTGGCAATGCTGGTTATGAGTCACTGAATATTTTAATAGTTCTCTTGAGAGAGAATAAATGAAGTCTGTAACCTGATCTGTTTACTTTGTTATGTAATTCGTATGATTAGTCTTGCGGGGTCCCCTCTGAACGGATGTCCTGTGTGAGGCATGCGGGGCAGGCCGAGAGTTGTTGTCGAAGTGACCAATCAAAGGGATCACTCAGCGCCAGACACTGGACCTTATTAAGACTGTTGATTACTCTTCAGCGGTATGGCTCTTGGGTTATCGAGCATTAGATGCATTTTCGCGATTTCTCGTGTCCGTGGTGAGTCAGGACGTAGTTCCTCTTGAACTGTCCACATGCTACTTTGTCAGTCGGAAATGGCTTCTCTAGATCAGCGGCGTCGACTTTAGTTCCTAGCTGTCAATCGAGGAGTCCGACTATGGTATTTGCACTGCTGGACTTTTTATCATTGTATATCTCTGCCTTCATGTGAGATTTCATTGGTAGTATCAACCGAGAATATGCTGATGTTTGGCAGAATTCCTTTTAGATAACTCTTCATGTGTATTCTACTTGGTTCTCAGCACTTTCAAGGCAAGACTGCTATACACCTATATTCCTGTCTCAATTCTCCCTCCAGCACTTGTCGTTGAAACTCAGACGCACTCTTTTCCCGCACCTTAGGCATTGGCTGTTACCTATTCATCCTAGCCGAAGCATTACCAGTGTTTAGTAATCCCCTCCCCGTAATAGCCTGTGTCTACTTCTTCCCGCTGGACGGACTATGGCTATACAACTAGGCTGTCAAGATTCCTGGTCGCTAAGCAAGCACTTAATAATCTCCCCATATTATATAGGGAACCTCTTTCTTACCGCTAGAGTTTACTCATCATATGATTCATTCAGTTCATATTACACTTAGCAGAGACAGAGATGACATATTGGGCTTGCAGAAGCTTAGCTTGGACGTACAAGGATTTTTAGGGTATTATTGCAGACTTCTAAGATGGCGGTACCGTCTCGATGTGTAAACGGTCGTTGGCTCATTAGAGCAAGCCATCTCCGAGGAGAGTGTATCGCATAACAGACGAATAAGTAAAGATAGAGAGGGTTTCGGGTCCAGCTCAAGGCTCCCTGAAATTGAGACGGTAGGAGGAGGGGTTTTCATTCAAGTCCAAGAAATGTAAACTGGTTCAAACCCTCCACTTGGAGCAAAATGGGAGTTCTCATACTAATGCGGATGATCACTGTCTTGTGAGACACCATCTGAAATTCGTATCAGTTGAAACGCTGGACTCATTACATGAGCTCAAATGCTACGCTATGCTGAAATCGCTCAAGCGACAACAAGATCGTCTAATACACCACATCGCGACTTATACAGCATCTTTATATCCAACGGTAATCCAAGTTTTAAACATCTGCAGCCTTCTTCTCTTCTTCAACGATCGTCCCAGGAATGCAGAGCCAACTGCATCCTCTCCTCATCAATGGCACCATGCGCTCGAACATATCCCTCTCATTTTCCATTTGTCTTAACGGGCTAGCTGCACTTGCCATCCCGTTTTTATCAACGCACTTCGCAATCTCCCACCATTCAATCCACTCTGTCCTGGGAATCATGAAATCTCGGTTGCAAATCGTACATTTTGTAGTACCTGACTCTTTCTTTGCAGCGACTGTTGCTAGCAGCTGGGGAAAGTATTCCGGACAAGGTCTGGGCAGCATCGATTGTAGATAGGGCAGCTGCGGGGTTCGCGAACAAGCATTCAGAGCGACTTCGAGCATTGAAGGAGCGCGGGATAGCTGATTACCCCTTGATACGGGAGGAGTGGGTATATCGCCAACTTCTGCAACTGGCAGCTCGTTGACTTTCTGCGGGTCGAATAAAGTTTGATTTGAGAAGTTCGGTCCTTTTAGATGGCTACCATTGGTATCCAAGAATCGGACTTCGGTTCGTGCTTTGTATGATACTTCCCATTGTGCGTGAAACGTTCGTCCTTGCTTGTCCGTTGACATGCGACTTAAAGCATCACGCCGATGGCGGACACTATTCCGAAGACCAATTTTGTACGACACCTCTTCTTCCATTACTTGTCCGCTTTCTTGGTCCTGGGTGCGAGCTTCGAAGAAGCTGTTCGGATGTATTATAAAGGTCTGTAGACAGTGGTCCTCGGAAAATAGATCCAAGATTTCGAAAGGCAGGTATTGCATGCCATTCTGAGAAACGTTTAACTCTTGCAGATTACGCAGCTTTCCAATCCCAGGGGGTAATTCATATATTTGATTCGCGCGCAGACTCAAAACAGTAAGACTACCAAGATTGAAAATCTCCGCTGGCAGTGTTGTGAGATTGTTCGAGGCCAGAAAGATCTTCAGCATTGGTTCAATTCGAGAAAAGACACCCTCGGTGACGGGAGGGACGCAAGAGAATGCAGCCAGCGGTCGGATGATTGCATTTGAAAGACGTGTTAGACCTCGAGATCTGCGGGCATCGGGTCAGCCGTGAAAAGCTTTATTTGCGTGTTACGTACGACAGATCAATGCTTTCATTTCCCTCATCAAGACAGAGCTCAATTTGCTCTCGAGCGAACGCCTCAGCAGGCTGTGGGTCATCCTTGGTCTGGGTGGCCCGAGATTGTCTCACAGGCAAGTTCAAGCTCTCGCTGATCGTTTGTTTACCCTCTATGCTCTCATCCAGGTCCGTTCCATCAGATCCAAGCCACACCCCACTGTCAAAATGCCTTTCAAATCTCCTCTTCGGCTTCTTTGGGTTCTCTTCCGATTCCTGCGAGTCTTGATCCGAGGTTGGTCGTTGGCTGTACCAAGGACCTCTGTACGTCTGCTTGCGGTGACCTTGCGTGTAGTTCTCGGCGGAGGGGTCGTCGTCGCTGGAGAAGAGAGCGGGATCGCTAGATATCAGTGGGCTCTCGAGTCGGACGCGTTTGCGGACTCTGCCATTCGAAAACGGCGTGGAGGTTGAATCCCAAGCCAATCTTGGCAGACTCGGCTCATCTGGCATCTGGATGGAGATGTTTGGAACGAAATGCGGTCGATCAACTTATATAAATTCAAGAATTGGAACTTTGGACTTGAAAGATGTAAACTGGTGTAAACAGTCGCGCGTATGACGACTCGGTACAGTACGCACGCGCCAGCCTCGTTTCTTTCAGGGGCTGTTCTCGTCATCACCACTGGAATCCTTGCAATGCAGTAGCTTCACCGCCTGATAAGAGCCTAGGCGGCTTTATTCTTCCTGATTTAACGAGAACTTATTTATTCCTCGGTTTTTCTAAGCATTTGATGTCGAAGTTGAAAGGTTAAGAGCACTATCCTGCAGATTCTGCAGCTGCGACGAACTTATCTCTTGCGGATTTCCTCTTCCATAAAAGGGCTGGCGCTCAATCAAGACACAGGAGCTTCCGTTGGACCACATGTCCCAACCTTAAGCTTAGCAGCTGCTGGCATCAGAGAGGGTGGAAGCAGAACTTCTACAGAGCATCTAATAGCACGAGTTCATACCACCGCAGAAGCTAATTGAGATACTGCAGCAAATCGAAGAGGCTCGCAGCATTTTCACCCGTATGCACCGTAACTCCATTGTTCGGTGCATGGTGCCATCTAATCCCAACCATCACTGTCATCATCCACTGTCGTCTTCTTAGATCCTCTTATGCCACCCTTCTCCCTATCCTCCTCCTCCCGATCTTCTGCTGCTCGTCTTCTCTTCATGACTCTCATATCGTTAGCTTTGATAGCTCCCACATCAATGAGCAGTGTGTCTATTTCTGGCATGCCCATCCTGACCCCTCCAAGTGTCATCAAAGTAACAACCTGCTTCACAATATCTCCCTTGTGATAAACTACGATCGTTGGACAATTCTTATCCGGATACCCCTCGATCGCCATATCGGCTCTGATCTCACAAAACTTGACCTCTCCAAACTCCACTGCAGCCTGCCGCCAAAGCTCAGTCAAGACCCGACTCTCCACGTTCGTGCCCAGGCTACTTGTCAAATTCACGAGAACAGGTCCATTTTCACTGGCATCAGTAACTTCGCGCGAGTAGTCAGGTTTCGAAATCGGATAGACGGAACCATGTACAGCTTTCTTCGTCAAGGCTGCAAGCTCTTGGGTTCTTTGCTGACGGTACTGCTCGAGGAAGTTCTCGTCTTCTAGATCTTCAAGTTCGTCGAGTTCGTCGAGATCCTTGCCTTCGAGGCGGTTCTCGTGTGCAAGTCTTCGGTACTCGAGGATTGCTTCTTCAATCTGCGGGGTTGGAGAAGGAGGCTTCTCTGGTATAACGCCGTGCTTGCGGAGGATATCATTCCTGGGAATTCTTAGACTTGCCCTAACCTCCAAGTAGAAATAAATACCATTCTGTATCAGCGTTAGGATCGTCTATTGGCACAGCTATGCGCTCATCCATAGGGGCCGCCATGTTGTTTCTCTGATTTCGGGAGTCGCATGTTCTGCTGCCTTTTAAATGCTGCGCGGCCTTGCCAGTCGGCTGAGCCTATTCTTGATTGGCCAAAGCTCCTCGAGATAAAGCGGATCCGCACGTGACGCACACGCTAATTTTCCAATTTCTCGCTATTTCGATTGCCTCCGCTCCCTCCTTCTCCCCATTCACCTCGATTCATCGACAACGACTGACCACCGCTCTCTACGTCCCCGAGAATCAAGCAAATCGACGAAAGACCCGTCAGTCACTTCAAAATAATACACAACTTATCCGCAAATCGTCAAGATGGTAAAGAATCCCCCATCCCCCCTCGATTACGACATTTGTCGGTGTAGGCGATTTGGCAAACGACCTGGCGCGATCATCATGGCATTTCTGCGGTGTGAATTGGGAGTGATGGAGACGATTGAGATAGAATGGATGCGAGATTGGGCTTCGTGATGGACATAAAAGATCAGAGGCTAACGTGATGCTGCTGGCTGAATAGGTTCTCGCAGTTGATCTCCTCAACCCAACCCCCGCCGCCGAGGCGCGCAAACACAAGCTCAAGGTACGATTGCTCGATCATATTCAGATGCCCTTCCGCCGATTGAACTCCAGAAGTTGACTTTACCCCTCACAGAACCTTGTCCCTGCCCCTCGATCCTTCTTCATGGATGTCAAGTGCCCCGGCTGCTTCACTATCACCACCGTCTACTCGCACGCACAAACCGTTGTCATCTGTGCCGGTTGCTCAACTGTCCTGTGCCAACCGACCGGTGGAAAGGCGCGGTTGACCGAGGGCTGCTCGTTCCGAAGAAAGTAGACATATCGCCCCTCTACTTTTCTTTCGTTTCGTCGCATCGATTCTTGCATTCACGACTTCCTCGAACATCATGATGAGCGTTTAGATAGACGTCTCTCTTCCTCGTTGCGTACATTTGACGGATAGAAGATGGACATTGCAACAACCCAAAACTCTGCACAGCAAAATAAGGGCGTTTGGGAACTCCTTTCCGGATATCTTGTCTCTGGACCCTGCTTTTCGATTTTCCTTTTCCTTGTGTATCCGATCGCTTACGGTGGATGTGTCTCGATATGCGAATAAAACTTGCATGGGTGGGGGAGCATCTTACGGTAGTGTGGCTGAGATGGACAAGCTTCACCAGTGGGCTTAGATACGGATCCTCTGTGATAAACTGTGGTTTCGATCTGGGGTTGCGAGGATGTGGTGCTTTCTTTTGAGGACTACTTCATACCCAAATGCTGGTGGTGGATTGGGCTTTGTGCATACCGAATAAGACCTCCACAAAAGTGTCTAATGTTTTGATGTGCTGTGATTTCTATGAAGTTCTTGATATTCGTCTGCACTCGAAGCCTATCTTAGTATCCCGTGCCTAAGGATATGGAAAGCTGCAGTAGCAGTATCTTCGAGGAATTATTTTCTTGGTGAGGGAATAGTATTGGTCTCCCGTTGTGCACGACGTATGCCTTCGAGACTTGTACTCGCGTCCTTCATCCCAACGACATTTGGCCCTCCTTCTCTATGGCCTTTAAAGTGTTACTTCCTTCGTTACCTATATGTTGAACAATAGCCCGAAGATATGTTATTAGGACCACAAGCAACACGAGAACAATACTGCCATGATCTTGTGTCAGCCTTTCCTTCCATACCTACTTCGTATTTAAGAATCCTAGGATCTTGAAGAGAACATCACTTTTTATCATAAATTCAAATTTTTAAAATAGCGGTACAAGGTTTCATCATTGACTTCTATCTCCTCCCGATCGCAGCTACCGGCTTGTCCTCCTCTGTCATTGATCTTCGAAAGGAGGCTTCTCTTTGTGCAATACGATCTATTTTAGCCATTCAGTTCTCATAAATTTAGTCCTGGTCTCATTTGGTGTGGGGAAGAGTATTCACAGAGTAGCATCGGGTTACGACATTCATTGTCACGGTATTTAACGCATCCTCGACGTCCCTGCAGAGGTTGTCGTACGCTTGTCCAATCATAGGCTTCACAGGCGGATCGAGCAGTAGACACTAGGTAGCTCCGGTCTCAGCATGAGGTTGGAGCTTGCTTCGGTCTGCAAGTTAAAGTTATAACTTCCCTCCCAAGTGAACTTATTTGTGTCTCACAAAGTTGTCTTCCGTTCATGATCGGTTGTCAAGATGTCGACACCACCTGGAACAATGGAGCTCAACGTCCTCATTATTGGAGCCGGTGTAACTGGTCTCCTTTTAGCTCAAGGACTCAAACAGGTTTCATTATTCCTCACTTACATCGTTTGCGAAACTGACATTTGTAGGCCGGTATCCGGGCCACGATTTTCGAAAAAGAGCCCCAAGGATACCAAAGAAATAGAGAGTGGACAATGGCAATTCACTGGTCCTTACCATATCTCAAGACAATTCTCCCACCTGCCCTACATGCCCGTCTCCATGAAGCCTACTGCGATCCCTTCTCCGGCACCGTTGAAAAAACAGTTATCTACAACAGTGCTTCAGGTGAAGTGCTCAAAGAAATCGTTATGCCTGGCATGATTCGCGTGGATCGAAATCGAATGCGTGCTTTGTGCAGTGAAGGACTGGAAATCCATTATTCTAAAGAACTTTCTGGATTGACCTATGGCTCTGATGGTCACGGTGTTACTATCAGCTTTGCCGATGGGACGAGCGCTGAGGGTGATTTGGTCGTAGGAGCTGATGGCCCGCAATCTGCTGTGAGGATAGAGCTTCTGGGGAAAGAAGTCGCCGCAACCAAATCGTCAAATTTGGTGAGCTTCATGACCACAGTCAATTACAGAGATGCGGAGAAAGCGAGGCATGTTAGGAGTGGCAACCATATCTTTTGTTTGGCATACAATCCATCTGGGATCATAAACTTCATCTCTGGTAAGTCAAAATACCTATTCGAGAAGAAACTTCGTACTTGGTTGAGGGATCTGACAGCTCTTAGTCCAGAATGTCCTGGATCCAGACGATCCGATGACTTGGACCTTCTCCATCAGCAGCTCCTGGAATGGTCAACTCGATCGCTTACTCGACAACGCAGAACGACTCGCTCTTCTGAAGAAGAAAGTTAGTGAAAGCTGCGTAGAACCGTTCAAGTCTGCTATTGAGTGGATTCCAGAGGACAATGCAACGACGATGGTTGGCAGAATTTCATATTGGGTAACACAACCGTGGGAGAATCATGGTGGGAGGGTTACACTTGCTGGTGATGCTGCACACCCTATGACTCCATGTAAGACACATCAACATGTTGTTTTAGTTGGACAGAATGCTGATGTAAGGCTTCTAGATCGAGGGCAGGGACTGAATCATTGTATCACTGATGTCACAAAGCTTGTCCAGGGGCTGGCTGAAATGAGGGACAAGAAGAATCTTAGGGATGTAATCTCGAACTACGAGGCCGAGATGATTCCAAGAGGAAAGGCTGAAGTCGAGTCTTCCGTCGACAATATGGTTATGTTGCATGATTGGGATTTGATCATCAAGTCGCCTATGATGATGCATGGTGTTACAAAGACCAATTGATGATTCGGTAATTGCGCTCGAGTTGTGGTATCAATGGGAGGTGGGTGGGGTGTTATGCGTGCGCAGAATTTCCTTTTAAATGCGAAGAGCTCTCAGAAAGTTGAATGCGAACTTTTTACCATCAATTATAAAGCCTTTAGAGATAGCGTAGGTTTTGGGAAGATCTAAATCTTCGTCTTGTGTAGGGGGCTATTGCGAGGTCTCTTAGTAACATTCCATGGTAACGTAGACAGAAAATACTTACAAGTGTGGTTAGAACACATTGGAAACCCCCTTATATTGTTGAGCTCTCTCCCAATTGTTCAATTAGCTTCAAACGGTATCAAGGAAGTGTTGAGATTATGCTACTTAATATGTACATATATGAGCGAGGCTGAGAAAGTATCGCAGCTTGACCCTGTTAAGGGACTGAGTGAGAGCAGTTTGTCTTTTCGCAAGTCCGCTTTCTTAACACAAACTTCAGTTTAAACTCTCACTTTGTTGGTCTCATCATTCGATTGATCATATTCCAGAACAATACAAACGACAAACAAGCTTTTGCTCTCACCATACCCATTCGGCCTTCCAAAAAACACCCACTCTCAGCGGCAGAGGGTGAGGACGGCCAAGTAACCCATGACTCCTCGTCTTGAATTTTGATTAGTGGCCTCGGAATGAACTAGTAGCTGTTATTTTTCCTGCTATCGTAAGGGACTGTTATTCATAAGCCATAAGACTTCATGATATCTCTTGCTTCTAATATCTGCAAGTACAATCCTGCGAATAATAATTGTCAGTTAATTGCTCGAAGCAAGCAAGAGGAACTAACCAGCAACTTTCCACTTGGTGTTTTTAATCTCAAGTGCCTTTTTCACGGTCTGCAATGCCTGAGTTGTCTCTTGGCTCGGCGTATCACTGTTGAGTCGCAGAAAGAAAACACCGGTTTTATACACCGCATGCAATATTACAGGTGAGATCCCCCGCAAAACAACAGATTGGCATGACATTGAGTCACGGAAACCTTCGACCAGATCCAGCGACAAGCTGTGCATAATAGTCCATGAATGCTGGCGGTAGTAGGAATTGTCTCCCTTGGACCCGACGGCTTTCGGATACAAATAATGAGAATGTAGTACGAGGAGTGAGCTGGCGCAGATGCTGAGGGGATTGCAGAAACGGAGCTTCGTCCGCTCACTTTCTTGTTCGCAGACTACCATTAAGGCGCGGATCGTTCGATCGAGCTGCTCAACTTCTTCTTCTTGGATGCGTTGGTCATTGAAAGGGAACATAATGTGGCGGAGTACTTGTCCCAGGAGGTAGGCCGCATGTCCGAGACGTGCAAACTGTCCCAAGTTTAATTCAGATCCGACAGGATTGTTCATGGGATAGTTGGGCGCCAGTATCTATGTTAAATGGTGAGATTGGCGACCTGGGAGTAAGAGGTGTTTACATACTCCTTGGTCCCATGGATCATCGTCAGATGGCAGTAAATCCGAGGGGTTTGGATCAAATGTTAGCAGCGGCTTTCCCACAGATCCAAGTTGCAAAACGCTATGGATAGCTGTCAGCACTAGAACTGCATATGGCTTTGATGCACACGAACCGCTCCAAGATGACTATCGCCCACCAAATTCTTCTGCGTTCTTCTTGTTCCACCCATGTCAAAGTTGTCCTCTTTTCCTCCGCGACATTTGCGTCAAGCCCTAGAGCAATTCCATGGGCAACACAGGCTCTGATAGATACATAAGCAGCTGGATAGATGCCATGGCCAAGCTCATACGTTGCAATCAGCAACTGGCCTTGTAGCATTGATATGGTGAAGACGCCGGAATTCTCAAGCTCAGATGCATACCGCTTTGCGGCTAGATAATCCGCGGTCTGTGGCTTATCATTATTGGGTGACGATACCCAGAGGATCATTTTCATACAGGTGCAGAGAAATGCCACATCTGCACGTTCTTGTACGAGAGGATTCAGCAGGCCATAGAAGATCTTCTTTGAGATGATCGGCAGGTATGTGTGGACCGTAGAGAAGAATTGGGAAGCAACAGTCTGGATTTCAGCGCTAGTACTGTTAATCTTTGAGATATAGGCCGGAATAGAAATATGGGGTGTTGGTATTTTCATTTGGCCCAGTCGAAATATGTCATGGTCCAAGAAAAATACGCCGAGGACTTGATTTTGGTGAGCCTGTACGATCTGTGGGCTACCTTCATTGAGTGATGAGGCATTCCCGGTCTTTGGATCCGCCTTCAGGTAATCGCAGTGTAGTCCTTTGCTGTAACAGATCGAGTTAGATGATGTGCATTACAAGAAGGATTCCTTACCCGGCACATAGACAACATCGAGGCAGTCCTTTGTCACATCGCCTCTTCCTCCTTTTGCAAGCCTCACAAGCGTGCGGAGCTTGGTCACTGGCGAACTGGAATTCCTGATTCTTCATTTTAATACTTGCGCCAATTAAACGGTTTGTTCTTGATGCAAGCTTGGAACATTCAGATACACTATGGGCTTCGGGTAGTCGGATACTTCAACTAAATCTGGCGGCCGCTGCAGTGGTAATTTGACTGTTGTGAATGCGGATTATCACCACTGGCGGGAAAATACCTTAACAGGTAGACATCCCATGCAAGTGAGTGTCGTTTGTTGAGTAAGCCAGTGTTCACTAATCTGTGGTGGACGTTGCGGAAAGCGGAAAAGTGCCTATTTGGGAAGTTCGCCACGCCTGCCCCAGTCGCGCATGCGTAAGATACGTATAACTCCTCAGTGCTCCAGGATTTATATCCAGATATCTTCGTTTTGGGCTACTTTCCGCCGCGGTAGTTTACAAATGTTTGAAAGTTTTGTGATCAATGAGGAGGCCACCAGTCACAATGTGCTGCCATTTCTTGAAATGAATGAGAGATTGTTAAGCAATGCTGGACTTTAATGACTATTGCATGGGAGAGTTTGGAAATCAAGAAATAGAAATTTGTCAATTTGTTTTCTCGACACTGCGTATAAGAGCTTGATGTATCCTTCAAAGCAGACTTCATTTTTCAACATCTTTCAACCAAGACATCTCTCATATCTGTCCAGCTCTCGACCAATTTGCCCTGATCATTTACTTCCAATTGCAACATATATAATTCCCGTTCCTTAAAATCGAGAATGTCTTCTCTGAGCGGTATCCTGATCGTTGGTGGATCTCGTGGCATTGGTCTCGAGTTTGTTCGCCAGACTGTCAGCTTCCCAGATCCCGGCAACTCAATGACTCGACTGACATGCAAGCAGTTTTCCAAAAACCCTTCAGCTCATATTTTTGCAACAGCCAGAGATCCCTCCAAAGCTACCGAGCTCCAAGCACTTGCAAAATCAAGCAACGGTCGCGTCGAGATCATCACCGCCGACGCAACTGACAGCAACTCCCTCAAAAAGGCAGCTGAAACTATCAGCGCAAGCTCTGTATCCCTTGACTCCGTCATCTACAACGCTGGTGTTCTTTCCGGCTGGGGAAGCGTTCTAGAAGCAGGCATCAGTGGTTTGAAACAGAACATTGAGACCAATGTCTACGGAGCCTACTATACTGCTCTCCACTTCTCGCCTCTGCTTTTGAAGTCAACCTACGGGCACAAGTCTCTAGTCTTTCTGTCTAGCTCCTTTGCATCGCTCGCAATGGCGGATGAGATCTTCAAGTCTCATTCTGCTGCTTTTGGTAATACTGATTATGACCCGACTGGGCTCTACAATGTCTCCAAGGTACGAAGAATCAACACTATCAAGAAATCACCCTAATGATAACAGACTGCACTCAATCGTCTCGGTAAGGAGATTGACCAAGTTTTGAGACCTCAGGGACTTCCCATTATCCTCATCCATCCGGGACTTGTCAAGACCGATATGAATTTCATGGGAACCATGACCAGCGATGAAAGCGTCTCGAAAATGTAATGCTCCCCTGATACAATTCCACTTGAACTTTGTAAGATAGATGCTGATGAATAATAGGCTGACAGTGATTGACGGCGCATCTACTAAGACAAAGCTGTTTGTCGACTATGATGGAAAAGAGCTTCCGTGGTAGGCTGATGCCAACTGAAGCGGAACAGGCCAATGCAAAACGGGGCCTGCCTACATCCGGGCTTCCAGAATGCTGTGAGGGAAAGAAGTTGGGGCCTTTGTCAATTTGTTTTTGCTTTGACGTTTGCTGTTAGGCCATAATATATGAGAGTTGTCGAACAAGAAGACCGTCGGGACTCGGGAATCAAACCTCTGGTGCATTATCGCAACCAAAGGGGGTATCCTCTTCTATAAGTGACATCCATGTGATCCGAGCAAACTCCCTTGCCTGCCCAGCATAAATGTTTAAGCGTGAGCCAACCCGACGTCGCTCCTGTATGAGGGGCTGTCCGGGCGAAACCGAGTAAGTAAATGCCGCGATGGTTAGTTTCTAGTCTCAAATCTCTAATCATTAGCTTCTTCGATTCCTTTCAAGAAGGTGCGCTGGCAATACCAGCTATCATATGATGACACACTGCGCCGAGGGAAGAAAATCTTGATCTGCTGGCTTCTCCGTCGAAACGTATTTTCGATCGAGGTCTCGCAGAGTGTGAGGGTCGCTTTGAGCTACTCCGAACTGAAATCGGCATCATCGACCATAGGTCACATGGGAAGCCTCAGTTTTGAAGGGCTGGAGCAGTCAGAAACGTCTTGGGAGAAGAGGGATGTGCCAAAGAAACGAAAGGGGATGCGCTTTGACATGGGTTGCACAGTCTCAGAACATGTGACATGTGGCCCCTTTCTGCTGCCTGCGAGATATTGGCGTAGGTACAGTAATTATTTATATATCTGTATAATGAGCCTAGTCGTAACGAATATCTGGGTATAACGAACGGTTCTTGCAGCTTTTTGGTGTTTGTTAGACCAGATGTTACTGTACGCTACTAGGGACAAAGTGGCGTCCCAGCGCCAAGCCGTCTGCCTGTCGTGCCTAATCTTTAGAGCATTTAGACCCCAAAATAGGCTTTCAGTCTGGATATGGCACGTTTTCTCGTGTCAACGGGCGTCAATCTCTTCTCATTCTGGCCATGACTCGTTCCTCTTATACGCGAAGTGCATTCAACTAACTCAACCAACAACCGTGCAGCTCGACCTTATATAGCTGTCCGAGTTTCCTCATTCCTGCCAGTCTTACTTGTGATCAGACAACTCAGGGCCAGGATCAGGATCAAGTTTGCACAAATTATCTCCAAGCCAAATAGAATCACAGCATCATTTTGAGCTATGCACGAATACCCAGGCCTCGGTCTTCCCTTGAGACACTTCCCTCGAAATGAATATCGAATATATCCTACGGGCATCCATGGAAACTTCTCTGGCGGAACATCTGGCCTGCTTCCCGTCCGCGAAATAGCCATGATGTTGATCATGGACAAGCTGACGGATAAACCCGACTGGCACAAGAAGGTCTTCGACGACGAGATCATTGCCAAGTGGCGAAAAGAAGCGCTCGATTACCCCGACGACTCACTCTGGAAACAAGCCACTGGAGGCAAAGTAGCCAACCGAAGGGCAAGCCGGAATCCTCAAGGGGATCTCGACTTCGGAAGTCGGGGCCTCACACCCTTGGAAGGCATTATGTCCACAGAGGCGTTTGACTATGTCAGTATGAGATGTATCCGGTTGAGAGGAGGTTGAGAAGACATGCTTACTTGGCGAAGTGCGTTCAAGAGCTTCGAAACAAGGCTCAGTACTACGAAAAATCGGGATTGATCCCCACTCTGGATGCTTGTGCATCAGCTGTCAAATCAGACACGCACGTCTCTTCAGGACTTCAGGTTGAGCTGCGCAATGCATTTGACAAGCTGAAAGTGGACCAAAAAGCCTCTCCAGATTGGCATCCCAACTCTAGCAATATGGTTCAAGACCTCATACATCCTTCCATGTACCCACTTGTCTATGATCGAAGCAGAGTGCTTGAAGGAGAAGTTGTCGGAGTGAATGATGCCGTTGAGAAATGGGCTGGAAAGGGGAAAGTTGTCCAAAAGGAGAGCTATCGGCCTGGCCTAAACGATTCATATAACTTCCATATTGATGGTTCTGGTATCCCACCAAACTTTTGGTCCACCACATACCAATGGCTTCCATCGAATGTTGCCTTTCAAGACGACGGTACTGTCAAATTTACGAGTTATATAAATAATCTGCATCCTCAGAAGTATACCGAAATCTACCGCACCATCGAGAAATTGGTCGAGAGGGCGCTTCCAGCTTGGGATCAATGTCTTGCCCGCTCGGTTGGTTACAACAAGAAGATGGGTGCGGGACGTATAGATACTCGCTTTTCCAACCCTGGGAACCCGGAGTAAGGCTTCCTTTCTTCTACCTGAAGTGTGAGGCTATTTACTCATGAGTCCCTAAACAGTGACGACAATCCTGACAATTGGGACCCATCTCACCCCGAAACTGCCCAGTAAGTAATCTTCTCCTTGCAACATGCAAATACGATAATCAGACTTGCTGAGGGGCCCCGAAACAGAGACAAAGAATCGGTGTCATCTGACTCCGAGGTTTCGGACTCTGCGGAGATCGATCTGGAGGAGGAATCTGAGGAATCCGAACAATCCGATGAATTTGGAAGTAAGGCAGAAAGCAGGTGGCATAGAATACGCAAACCGGTTCAACCACAACCGGATCAATTCAAGGACGTTAAAAATTTCTACGCCCCGAAGGACGGTGAGCGACTGTCTGAGAAGTTCAAGGATTCGGGATTGCAAATCATTGTCAAGATGGCAAGCATTGAGCTAACACCTAAAAAGCCGGAATTTCCACTTGGAGGTTGGCATGTGAGTGGTCAACGATTGTCTTCCCCTTCGCTTCATATTCTTTCCTGATTATGTCGTCTCCTTTCTTCAACATTTTCTATCGTATCGACGCTGACATGTAATGCCCGAAGGTTGAAGGACAAATGAACGAACGCATCTGCGCCACGGCAATCTACTACCTAGACAGCGAGAATATATCCCCATCTCACTTATCCTTCCGAATGCAAACGTCCGCCTACATAGACGAGGAATACTCGGTCGGCCAAGATGCATACCATTGGATGGAGCAAGTCTACGGAACCAGTCTTGCGCCCGGCAACAAAGCCCCCTGCCTCCAAAACTACGGCAGTGTTGAAACAAAAGAAGGACGACTGCTTGCGTTTCCCAATGTCTTGTAAGTCTCACCCTTAGCCGAAAACTGCTTTAGAAGTAATCATCACTGATGAGTTTGCAGCCAACATCGCGTATCCCCCTTCCGCCTTACAGACCCAACCAAACCGGGCCATAGACGCTTTATTGTACTCTGGCTCGTCGATCCAAACGTCCGTATAATCTCAACCGCCAACGTCCCTCCACAGCAACTCGCTTGGTGGGCCGAATCCATCTTCTCGGAATCCAAGCAGACCGGGGCTGAGACTCTGTCCAAGCTTCCTGCTGAGCTTGTGCGATTTCTCCAACAGAAAGGAGTAGCAATCGCACCAGGCAAAAATGAGGAGGGGAGCCTACCGCCCGAGTTAAATAAAATGCTGGGTGAGTATATTGATGGTGAAGGAGCGCTGCTTATGGGCGAGGCGGAGGCGAGGGAGCATAGGGAGAGGTTGATGGAAGAGAGGAGCGCCTTTCACATCGAGGCTGATGAACAGTGGCACAATAGCTGTTATTCTTTTTGTGAGCATTAGTGTATCTTCAGGGAAGGCGTGTGCAGGATGTTTAATGCCTGCTTCATCTGTTCCATCCTTTAATTTAGCTGGTCTAGTCGCAGAGTATCAGTATCATATACTTCTTGGGCCAGCGGGAATCAGCAGAACAATCATGTACATTGTATTGAAGTATTTGACATGTGAAGATAAATAGGTCATCAATCATCAGAAGCGTATTGTCATCGATGCTCACTCGACGCAACATAACATCGCTGCCTTGCCCCACCAGCCCCCAGACAGCGAACGCTCCTTCCTTCTTTCTCGCCTTTCTTACTCGTAATTGCATGTGACCGTGCTGCTGGTGGCACTGCATGAGCTCAGGATCGTGCTGCCCTGCTCCATGTCGATGATCTGAGCGCCGGAAGCAGAGACGGTGCTTCCGCTCTTGGTGGCGCTGATGCCAGTCTACGGAAGTCAGCTTCGAGCGTTCAAATTCGAGCTAGTCGAATGGCGGCGGCTACTTACGAAGGTCACGCTTCCATAGTTGGCAAAGGCAACCTGGGAATTGCCAGATTCGTAGTCCTCGACAATCCATTCGGCATTCTGGTTGCAGAGGGCACCCTCAGTCTGGCCGGAGAAGGTGTGGGAGACGGTCTTGCCAGTGGAGACGTTCTCGATTGTTGCCACGCCGGAATATGTCCCTGTGGACTTGACCGTTGCTGTGATGGTGTCACCAGCGCTGATAGTAATGCCGCTGAAGCTGTACTCGTAGTCGGGGTACCATTCGTACCAGGCATCGTAGGTGACTTTGCCGGACGAGGATCGGGTCCAGGAGATACCGGTTTGCAAGATTGCACTGCCGCAAGTATCCCCGTCGATTCCAACCCAGGCTGATCCGGAGCCAGAGGTCGACGGGCTGGGGGCCTTGAAGCTTCCAACGACACCCGTGTAGCCAGATCCGACGAGAACAGCACCTGCCCAGTTTCCAGAGTACGAAACTTCGGTATTGTTGGTGAGCACGTCCGCTGGGCCGTTGGCGGGGATCATCGTTTTGTGTTTGCGCTCAGCATTTCGCTTGCGGCGCTGGGCTGTTTCGAATCCCGGGTTAGCATTTTCTGCTCGCGATGAATTTGATGTGGTTTCTGGCATTCCGACTGGTTCCGACTTGCCAGAGTCTATGGCTCACCAAACAACAAAGTAGGAGAGAGTTTCTCGGAACTTACCTGAGCCTGGTGCAGCAATTGCGCTACCAGCAAGCAAAAGGGTACTTGCGAGAACTGCGAACTTCATATTGAATTTGCTTTAAAGTACTGGTAGCTGGCTTGAAAGGAGTCGCTCGGGATGAGAAGCGATGGGCTTGAGCTTGCGGTTGAGCTGATGATGAGGACGTATCTTAGGGCTCCCAGTAGATACTTATACATGGGACCTGCGAGCCCTGAGTGCCCAGAAAACAGGATAACTCGGAATGACTGATAAGAAACCATTGCAACCTGCCTGAAAAGTATCAGAGGGCTCTCAATCTGCGGATTCTCTGCTTCCAAAGTTCCTTCGGAGGGATAGCCATGCTCACCTTCCGGAAGCGTTTAACTCTCCCGTTGAATCCTGGAGAATAAAAGCTTTGATACGGGATTGAACTAAGAGACTGTGAAGGATGTTGACCATGTGCCACGTTTGTAGGAGAAGTGGTGGGTAGACGCTGATCCTGACTTTGTGCTTTCAGATCCAAATTGCCATATAGAGCCTCGGTCGGGTCCAACATGACTTGCAGTAGCCCTTCGTTATGAGGAAGGAGGTAGGCATTGCCTGAATCTAGTGAGTTGAACCTTGAATGGACCAAGAGAATATTGAAGCTTGCTTGGGCAGCTTTGCCATCGATTCATGCCGATCACTAGCCGCCTTCCTCATTCCGAAAAGGCGCCAAGAAACGGGTGGCCTTTTTCCAAGCCACGAAGCTTGAGATGAACTCAGGAGGAGTGAGCTATAGGTAACGGGGCATTTTGTGTGCATTGCGTGTGGTCGGCATTGTGTGGTGGGCATTCGTCTGGTGATTTGTCTGGTGGGCATTTTGCGACACTTCGGGGGTAATTGAGTAGTCATATCAGCGAAACGCCCAGACACTCGGCGTCGAAAGTAATGAGACTGATCTACTCGGGATATCTTCTCCTCTTCCCTCGAGGTCCCAATTCATCGTTTGTTTTTCGGCGAGGCGCGACTTTTATGTTGAAGGGAAGGTGATCCTGTCGGAAGACTGGGGAGACTCGGCCAAGCTCCACTCTATTTAGTGCGTACACGGTGTGGGGTGTATTTTGTAGACCACCCCCAAGCAAGTACCAGGTGCCTTGGGAAAGCTGGATAAAGGGATATCTTCGTGTGTAGCTAATGCCACCAGATGCCATGGTAGAATATCCAGGAAGTGTGATAGTGATATGAGAAGATAGGAACTCAGAGTCGATGCCATATCAACATGTTCATCGAAGGATGATCGATCGTAGCTCGTCGTCAGTCCGGTGGAGTGGGATGTGGTGTGGATGCAGCCGGCCACCAATCGAGATCCAGGACAAGGAAGCTTGTTGATCTCTGACAGCAGTGATAAGCTTATATGAAACCTCCCCTCCCGTCCCCCACTCCCCATGTCGCCCCTTAAGCTAATCTCGGCAGTCGACGAGGCATTGTTTACTTCCCCTTCGATCTCGAGATGGTAGGTCGATAAGCTCTTCACACTAGCCAAAGACCCAGGATACTCGCATTGAGTTTGCGGGAGAATGCTACCCAACTCATCGTCGGCACCTTTACCTTCTCCTGTTTCTGGTCGGTCTACATATGCTCGAGAAGTTGATAGAGTGCGGGGCTGCTCGGCCGGCTCCTGGCGATGTGGATCCAAGATCTGGAGATGTGATTCTGTTCACCTTGGTTATGGTTTTACTCCATATATACCATAGAGGCTATGTGAGTTATCATGTTTTGTGAAGCAGAATGTGTTCTAAGTATATTGGCTTTTTATTAGCGCTTTGGTTTAATCACAGGTGCATTTACCTGTTCCCTGTAACTTCTTCAAATGGCTAGTATTGACGGAAACACGCAGTATAAGCGATGCCAATGTTTTGATATAGCTCTTGTGTTGTTTGGCTTGTGTGACAGCTGGGCTTAGTCTTGTGTGACGGCTTCGTACGAAAGTAGTTAGGCTCATGTCCTTTCCACCAGTCATGAAGAGTTGTAGCCGAGCTGACCCTAAGCCCCCTTCTGGCCTAGTGGCCCGTGACCTCGCCGCTTGTGCAGACAGACGTCTAGAAGTACAGCAAGCTGTCGCTCACTTTTGAAATATCTCAAGCAGGACAACATGGAAGATACTCTCCTGAACAATGAAAGCCTCGACCAAAACTCCTCACCTGTACTACGGTTCCCACCGGAGATATGGGAACTCATCGGAGATCAGGTTTGTATAGTTTCTGTTCTATTTCCTAGCCCCACAGGCAGATTCACGACAGTCTTCAGATGAAGTTGTCCTCGTGGATATGCGGGCCAATTGAACCGATACTGTGAGCAAATGATGTATCATCCTTTGCTGAGCTTTTCTACAATATCTGTGTGCCGGGTATCTCTTGCTCCCTCTTCTTGAGGCCAACTCCGTCCTATTTACCAGCAAGGCTGACAATTGATTGTCATGTAGATCTTCAGCAGAACGACCCTTCGGTCTCTGGCGGGAGTCTGCCGTGTCTTTCACGATATTTTCACCCCTCTGCTCTACTCAACTCATGGAGTGATCCTAAGTCGAATTCCAGTTCGCAAGATCATTTCCCGCCGAACCCCCCTACCAAGTTTTCTCAAGCATACCCAGCATTTCGAGGCTTTCTTTCGTGACTTCAGCGAGACGAAAGTGAGATACTTTGAAAAAGACAACCATTCGTTCGCCGCATTTATCGCCAGAATCCTTCGGGCGATGCCAAATTTACAATCGTTCAGGTCGGTCTTGCCCATTCAGGTCATTCCCGAGAAAGGCTTTGTTATTCTAGCATACTAAGCTTCTGATTGTTTAGCTGGTTTGATGAAACCTATGAGGAATGCTATGGTGTTTCTCGCATCCTCAGCGATATCTCGCTTATCGCGGCATTGGGAAGGTGCAACGCTCTGAAGAATCTCTCAATACAATTCGCTTCACAGTACCTTAATAATCCCTCTTATGCCAGCAGGTGTACGATTCGATTGAAATTCTTCTCCAATTTAACATCACTTGAGCTTTTTAGCTTCTACTCCCAAGAAAACCTATCCCAGCTTTGCCAAGATATTGCAGACCTTTTACACAGATGCCAAGGGCTGAAAAGATTGGGCCTCGGAATGGCTTGCGAATTCGATTGTTACGACCTGCCTGAATCTCTGATTATACCCAGGGATAATTTCAACTTCCTCAAACACCTTTGTATTGTCTATGGTGCCAAAGCTACTGCATCTCCACTGGCCCTCGACACATTGAGGTTGGGTCATGGAATGTATCTTTTCGAGCTCCCTTTCTCCGACTTCCAACCAAGCGAGAAAACAGACTTCTTGAAGATGCTCGTCAAAGTGTCTGGACTCCGAACTTTCCATATCTTCAACGACTTTATCAAATATCGGGACGGAAACAACGATCGCCACCGAACGGAAATCGACTGGACTTTGTTGGAAGGTTGCGAATCTCTTCATCAACTTGCTGTCTCTCGGCTGGAGCCCGATGTCACAGACTGGCTTAATAGCGAGTCAGGGATGTCTGTCCAAGAACTAATAGTGACTCACCAGTATACCATGTATAGCGATGACTTGGATGAATTTGATTGCCTCGACTTACCCAATCTATCTATGCTATTCACTTCGGAAGGAACAGTTCAGAGGCGAGAAAATGACGATGTTTGGACTTATATCGACTCAGAGATTGAACAATCAGGTGAAGATTCAGGTGAAGATTCATGTGATGCACCAAGCTCAGAGCAATCGGGAGAGCGTGATGATGAACCCTACAGTCTGAGATATGATCGGTCTGTCATCACGGTCCTGGACAGGCTTCATGATGGAGGAACTCACCTCCAGAGACTCCGCATCTCCCTGGACTTTGAAACCCAATGGGTCAGTGCTGTCTTCCTGATGGCTTGCGGATGCTAATGATGGCAGACTCATTTCTTCGCTAACCTGCCGACGCTTGGATCTTTGACGCAGTTATACATTCGCAGTAGGAGCTGGCGAAGTGGTCAATACCCTACGATGAAATCTTCTCTGTGGGAAGGCATCACTGCAGGTAAGGACATCGCATACCAATATGCGCATCTAATACAATTCAACTGCCCTCTCCTACAATTTATTCGCATACAATACTGGGCCTGGCGTATTTCCTACGTCACAGGTACCATCGGAAACGAAAAGCAACACAACCGTGTTGAGCTTGTAGAATTGGACGTCGACGAGATACTGTCTATTGATCTCTTTGCCCTCGAAAACTTTCCCGTCCACAGCGGGCTGCCAGGTCGTGAACAGGCGTATCAAGTTAAGGAGCCGCAGATGAACCGACCAGCAAATCAGGTATTAGAGGAGGAAGCAAAACGACTTATTGCTGATCTGGCAGAATCCGCGATATGAGATCAGTGCTGCTGCGACCGCAACCGCAGATCTTGGTAGCGCGGCACAGACCCTGGATATAACTCTTTAGACATAAGACCATTCCCAATGCAGAGTGGCCAGTCTATGGTGGATTGAATTATGGACAAATTTCCGACCCGAGGCGATGAGTCTCGATCATTAGGACAAATGATCGGCGCCAGGTATGAAACCGGAAGGCAGCTCAGCTCCATCTAGAGGATTAGGAAAGCTTTCCAAGCTCGTGATTGTGGCGTTTGCATCCATTATGACACGGTCCAAAAATTCATGCATGATTGTGACATTGAAACTGTTCAACGAGCTTCATAATTCCTCCACTTTGCCCACTGTTTCCGCTGTAGTTTCATTTGACGTCGACGACTTTAGAAATGCTCCCCGTACCAGTCTTGATTCCTTCTATGACCACCTCCGCATAAGCCACATAGCCAGAGGATCGATATTCTAGAGTGCGGCTGTACCTTATGCTGAATGGCATCTAATCAGATCTACGGCTTTGTATGCTGGTCTTTCGAACGTGGACTTCACTCTCAAGCTATTACGTGGCACTTCCATATGTCTAGACAAACATAACTCGAGACACATCTCTCGCAGACCATCTAATATTGAAAATTGCTCTTTAGGATCTTCTGAGTAAGTGAATCTGTTTGAACTGTTTGGCAATTAGAGAGAGTTACGTTAGCGAGGTTGTACGAAGAGAGATCATTTCGTCTGAAGGCAGTCCTAGAATTTGGTGGAGGTTTGAGGTGAATTCTCTCAATTCGGTGAACTCTCTCAATTCGGTGAACTCTCTCAATTCACATACTACCGCCAGATTTCCACTTGCTGAGATTGCGTCTCACTACTCAAACGGTGCTATCTATCCAAGCCATGCTCTGGTCGTATCAATCAGTCCTTCATGCAGCCACGGAGTTTCCAAAGTGCATTCGCCATCCATTCCATGATCTCCAGGCTCAAACTTTCCTATTGCACTCTCTTTCCCAAACTTCTCTGACCAGCGTGAAAGGAAGAGTCTCGTTTCCTCGCATGGTACAGCACTATCCTCAGTCCCATGGAACGCGAACAAGAACGGCATCTTTTCACCGTCCTTGACCTTCTCCAGCACCCTTGCTGGGAAAAGTGCATCGTCGGTACCAATCATCCCACTGATCTGACCGCTCTGCACCGCTGCAAGCGCCAGCATCGTCCTCTCCGGTGGGAAGACTCCCGTGAATACGTTATCTTTCGACACGGCTGCAATGTGATCGTCCAAAACCTTTCTCGGAACCTGTGGGGCGCCCATGGGCGACTTTGAGGTCGACGCAGTAGCATACCACGGCGAGTCGACATATGTCATTGGATAGGCGGCAATCACCGCTCTCACAAGATCTGGTCTCGTCAATGCAGATTGGATGGCGAGATAACCACCGGCGCTCTCGCCATACGCCAGCACTTTTTCATAGTCTGGAGTGATGTCGCTTCCAATCTTCTTCAAGTGCAGAGTCAAGTCGTTCTGCACCCAGGTCCAGAAATCTTGTATATCGGATAGGATCTCGAGACCAGTGGACTCGGGCATGAGGCGGTAATTGGGTGAGATGGTGATTGCGGAGTGCCTGATTGCGTAGTCGAGTGTCCATTGAGCGCACCACTACGGAGAATTAAGGTGAGCAATTGTTTAGTTAGAATGATCGATGATGAAATATTTTCTGAGGTCAATTACCTCAGGATAGAGCGCGTGTCCTGTGATAAGAAAGCCTCCATGGAAGTGCGCAAGTAGAGGGCGCTTTCCGTTCTTCACATCGTTGGGAACAAACACCCAAAGAGGAATCTCTTGCCCATTGACGGTTTTGTAAACCGTGCTCGAAATACTAAAATCGGCGTACTTTGGCGAGTCCATGGCGAGTTTATTTGTGGAAGTTGGTCCACGGCTGGAAGAGTGTTTATAGGAACTCCACATGCAGGGGGTACGGATGCATCCGATAATCTGACTGTATCTACGCCGATACATATCGGGACTATGACATCGCTTACCGGCGGCGAAGAATGCGGACACTCCGCGGATTTTATTTTAGCGGGAACTGGAGTTTATCGAGTTTCTGATTCCCAAAGCTCTCTAGTTTTAGATGTTGCATACTCAATTCTATCAAAATTGGCCTCAATGCGTCTAGAACTGATATGAAGAGTCTATCGCAACATGAAATAAAGTTCTGGAGAGAAAATATAACTTGGAACGGTTTATTATATATTTTGAGTATAATTTTATACTTTATAAAAAGCGTGGATGGATTGTGTAAGACTGACGGTACGGCCATCAAGTATAGTATACACTGGTAAATCCTTTTCATATGTAAATCTATAAATCTTTATATGCCTGAAGACAATTTAGCATCAATCTTGAACAGCTGTAAGACGCTGGAGCATACTTCTACTTTATCAGGAACAAAGTCAGGAGTACAAACACAGATAAAATATTGTACAGATTCACTTGTCTTGAGAGGCTATCGGCAAGATTAGTAGAGCATCTTCACTGAAGAGATAAATACATACCTAGAGCCACTGCCCAGAGCAAGACTTTTGAGTGTCGGAAAATACTAAGTCTTGAAGTCAGTCATGCAGAGCGAAGCTATGAAGTTGAGCAGTCTTACAGGCGTCCCAAATCCGGTAACAGCATCCCAGCCTTTAGCTGCCGGAAATCCGGTCGTATTGCACCCGATGGAAGAGCCATTGGTGACATCAGTAAAGGACCCGTTTGCGATTGAGTAAATCCAAGGATTCAAGAACCCAAGCACCGGCTTTCCAGCCGCGAGGAGGGCATCGTTGATAAGTGTGATGACAGACGCCGCTGTAGGCGTGGCAGCACTAGTTCCGCGTTGTCAGTTCGAATTGTAGTGAGCCTTCGCATTTTAACGAACCTTGTCCCATCTAACGACTTGATAGTCCCGTTCCAAATGGTCAAAAAACGGAATCCCTGAGCTGATATATCAGGATATCCTCGACCAGAGGTATTGAAAAGTCCCTTGAACTGGCCATTGAGGCTATCGATATATGCGGTGATGGCACTATCCTGATATGAAGGCCTGGCGAAGTAGTCTTTGGCACATTGAAGTCAGCATTGCTGCCTATAGGGGTGTAAAAGTGTTTCAACAAGAGATTCAAAGGAGACATGATGTCCATTCCTCCGGTAAGCGGCATAGAAATGGAAGGAAAGAAATTGAGAACCTGACTTACTGCTGAAGCCACCTCCGCTTGTGAAGCCATTATTTGGGTCATGGGCTACAACTTCGGGATTAAAATCCATTGTTGCACCCACAGTGGTAACATAAGGCTGACATATATTTGTTAACTATAACTTCTCAAGCGAAGAAGCAGGGTCCTCTTACGCAACCACCAGGAAAGATGGGCAGGAATGTAGTCGTATTCTTGCCATCATTCGTGAAGCAATCTGCATCGGGTCCGACACCATTGTCTCCAGCAGCCAGAAGCACTGAAATACCTCGAGCACCCAGTTGAGCGAAAGCATTGCAGACAGCTGTTGCATATGAGTAAGGCACGGTTTGCTCATCATCACCGTAAGATATGCTGATTACCTGGGGTATATCAGGCTGGGCGAGGATGTACTGTAGCCAAGTCAGGTACGGCTCATTAGTATCATTCACCGTCAATCTGTCCGGCAGATATTGAGGACTGCCCCCAGTGCTGTACGCAGTGAGATGGGTGGGCCAAGTCATCCCCAGGATGGTCTCTGCATCGAGATTACCCTCGAGATCTTTTCCTGCAGCGAGTTGGGTTGAGTTATCAGGAGTCTGCTGATTATCCCCATTCCCAATCACCTCGACGGTAAAATTAAACGCAGCTGCTGCCGCCTCGGGTCGGTATTTCTGGAGGAAGATCTGAACGTCTGATCGATTATTTACTTCTCCAAGGTAGTTTGTCAGCCCAATTGAATTAACACCAGCAGACTGTACGTTGTAGTCGAGAGTACCTGGTATTATATTAGAATCTAAGAGCAGATATATCCACGACTACGTACCGTAGAGTGTTCGAAGACATTGCGAAGTGACACCGGTAGTTGCACTGCAATGCGGAGCCTTCATTCTGGTTGGAGACTCATCAGTTGCCAAATTTAACACCCCGAAGCTGTCGTCAAGTGGGACGCTCTTCAATGTGGACTTTTTAGCTTGAGGTCTGAAAAATGATGTCGTTGGTTGTATCGTTTGAACATGGCCGTGAAGGTGGAAGGGAAGAGACCATTGTGGCGTCCGAATAAGATGTGACCCATCCTCGTGCTTGAATATGGAAAATCTTGTATCCAAAATTTTCTCCGCTGATTCAATGGGAAGCTCGAGGAAGATCCAATCTCTAGCGGGGCTATAACTCAGGCGGCTTTGAGAGATGTTATAATCCAAAAGCCACTCATGAATTTCATCGCTGGTTTCTTGAGTAGGCTTGACAAGCTGATTTACTTCATCTCCAGTGAGATGTTGGCCATATCTGGGATGTGCTGGATTCGATACTGGTCGGCTGTCAGCACAATGGGGAGAGAAGGCGAGGGTCAAATAACAAGAATCAAGATCGCGATTAAGATACCTTGATACAGATGTCTTTCAAGATCCGTAAACTGGCTCTGTTTTAAGCCAATCTGCAGCTGAATGATATGCCCTGCCGGCGCAGCTCCTACATTCAACCACCTCGTCGGCACGTGATGTCTCTCCTTGACTGCATATGATGAGCGAGCAACCACGACGTTCGAGCAAAAATATAACAATACTGCAATACACCGAGGAGATATCAATAGCATTGTGCAGGTAGAATGCCTGCATCAACACAAAGTTAAGTTATATGAAAGAAAGGATGTTTTGATGTTAGAATTGAGATGTTGTTTCACGTCAATCCTCCCCACCTTTAGTGCGTAGAAGGTAGTTCTCGTCTTCCGTATGTAAAGTAATGGCCCGTGAGCCCTTTTCAGCCTCAGACACCAAGGTACAATCTCTGTGCAAGGCTCTGGCAGTTCTCGTCGATGGAGCGACGCCCGACAGACGTGCGGATTAAAAGAACTCGCCACGTATCATCATGCAATGCACTACTGCCTGATTTCATTGTGAGTGAATTGCAAAAACTAACAATTGAATTCTCTACGCGCAAGTTCAATCCTTTTGAAAAGTTTCGATTCCGCAGCCGATGCTCCTCAGCCTTCTTTCCTGGGCCATCGCTGTCATCTCAATTTTACCGCTGCCGTTTGACAATCACTTCAAATCTGAAAAAATGAGCTCACAAAAGGCTCTATTCAAATCAGTGGAGGCTACCAAGGTGGAATACAGGCGGCTGGGCAGGAGCGGTCTCAGGATCTCAGTCCCAATTCTCGGCGCCATGTCTATTGGAAATTCGGCCTGGGCTCCATGGATTCAAGAGGAGGAGACAGTAAGTCGAGCAAAAGTCGAAATCTTAGAAATGGTTGCTAATCGAAGCGGTCCCTTGATATTCTGAAAGCGGCATATGATTGTGGACTCAACACTGCAAGTCTCGCCCCTATGAGCATGCATCATACTGACGATAACTAGTGGGATACTGCCAATGTGTACTCGAACGGAGACTCGGAACGCATTATTGGAAGGGCCCTAAAAACTTTTAATATTCCTCGCTCCAAGGTTAACATCTTTACCAAATGTGGAGGTGCGGTCGGTGAGGATCCTGGGTTGAGAACACATGCCCACAAAAGTGATATTGCAGGCAGCAAAGAATATGTGAATCAATACGGTAAGTGGATATAATTCCCTCATTTTCTGGGTGGTGTAGGGGCTTATCAAGAGACAGGACTATCACGTGGTGCTATATTCTCGGCTGTTGAGGCTTCGCTGGAACGTTTACAAACAAACTATATCGACTTGCTTCAAATCCACCGCTTCGACAAACAAACGCCCATTGAAGAGACTATGGAAGCTTTGCATGATCTAATCAAGATCGGCAAAGTTCGCTATCTTGGGGCTAGTTCCATGTGGACATATCAGTTTGCAATGCTACAGTTTGCCGCGGAAAAGAATGGGTGGACAAAATTTGTCTCCATGCAGAATCACTACAATCTCTTGTATCGGGAGGAAGAGCGCGAGATGATAAAGTTCTGCAATGAGACAGGCGTTGGCCTTATTCCGGTTCGTGCTAACGTCCGCAGTCTAAAGAATACTTTGTCTAACAGCCCAGTAGTACGCTCCCCTCTCTCGTGGTAGCCTGGCTAGATCGCTTACCGAGTACGGCCAAACCACACGATCAAGCCAAGGGAACGGCAATCCGAGATTCAAAACGGGGTATAGTGAGGCGGACAAAGAGATCATCAAACGTACTGGAGAGATCGCAGAGAAACGGAACTGGACAATGACTCAAGTTTCTCTGGCATGGATTAGTAAGCGAGTAACAAGTCCAATCGTGGGCATCAGCAGTGTTGAGAGGCTTGATGAGGCTACTGGGGTCACTGGGAAGGTTCTCACCACTGAGGAGGAAATATATCTGGAGGAGCCTTATCAAGTCATGCCAATTGACGGTCATGCATAGGATGGCCACTAAAACACACTGCTATCAAGCTTATTCGCTTGGTAAATTATTCAGAAGTTACTCCGTTCGCTGCATCCTCCTTTTCAAATGATTTGTAAATGTGCTATAAAAGACTAGTGCAGGAGGAGGCCCAATAACGGTTTCCCTGACTGTGAAGAGGTCACACAAATCATGCACGGTGCTGTGTAAAGCTGAAGTGAATCTGGGAGGTGCGATCAGGTTGGCCAATTGGGTGACACAACGTTGCATTCGGGGCACGAGAAACACAGCCAGCTGCATGAATCTAGATTTCTTGCCTTGAGGTTTGTTTTCTTCACCTCCACCAACGGTCCAACGCCATCGCGACACCGCCGTTACACCACGCGAACCATAGACAGCTTCAGCTGCCTACTTGGAGCCTGATCATGTATTATAACTATTCTTCAGCTACATCTCAATCTGTTAAGAAAAGATTTACCGGTTCCCAGGACCCCGCCTCAGCGATCGCCAGGCTCGAGGCCATCTTGGATGCGCCGACAGAATACGTCTCCGGAGCGTCAAACGCAAACAAATCACCTGCGACGATGGACCCTCTCTCGTTTACCGCCAGTATCATCGCCGTTGTGACGGTCGCAGTGCAAGTCGCACAGAACCTACAGAAACTGAAGGCAATTCACGATGCCCCCAGTGCGCTGTGTGCCGTCATCAATGAAGTGACAGACCTCAGATTGGTGCTATCAGAGATCAATACGATCGTGGACAGTCAGAGGCTGGGTGGAGAAACGTTAAATCCAGGATTCTCTTGCACATTGACGCTAGTGGAGCAGATACAGACAAACTTGCTGCAGCTTGACAAGTTAATTCATACACGACTACTCAAGCCGCCTATTACTGGCAATGACCGCCAAGTTCGCCGAATAGCATGGTTACGGGAAAAGAGCAATGTTCTCAAAATCCAAGAGAAATTGAGGACTCTTCGACTTGATCTTGTGGCAGCTATTGGAGCACGCTCCTTGTACAGAAATCTCCTTCAAGAATGGTAACCAATCACTGACATTTCATCCAGGTCAACTTCTTTGAATCTGCATCTCAGAATACAGAATCTTTCAGTTGTAGTCGACAATGGCTTATCCGATATGAAGAATTCCCAAGATCAAGCACTACAAGTATTGGAGCGGCTTAATCTTGAGTCCAGTGGAGAAAAGGGAAGATCTGACATCAAGAATGCTAGCCAAGAGGCCATTAAATCCCCGAGCCATTCCCTTGGAAAAGCCGCCATCTCGCATTTCTCGTCCGTACAGATCAGAATGTCAAGGGAAGTTAACTCCTGCGGCGACTGGTGCAGCTGTTCCTGCCATGCTCGGCAACAACTTCGAACTCCCCATTTCATGGATCACGTTATTGGGTCTTTACTAATTGGTTACTCCGGAATCTCTGTGACGAAAGCCAATTGCAACGAATTTGCATGCAAGCAACGCTCGTACCCGTCTGTTCATTTTACTTACTTCTTTCCATACTGGTTGTTATCTCGCATAATCACCCTAAGTGTAAGAGCGACTGCTTCACAAGGACCTGAGCTATGTTTGAAGGTCCCCAGGGTCCGGGGAAGGACTGAAGCTATCTTCCGAGCCGCGGTCAGTGGTGATGTGGAGCATATCAAATCCTTGCTCATCAGAGGGTTCGCATCACCCTTAGATGTGTCTTCAAGCTCAGGTCTTTCGGCCCTACATGCAAGTATACTCTTCTAGGGGTTGAAACAGAGCCAGCTGACAGAACACAGTATGCCGTTGAATATAAACAGCCAGAGATTTGCAAGATCCTTCTTCATGCAGGTGCCGATCCTTATCTCGAGGACAAGTTGCAAAGGTATTTCACACAACCTTCAACTTTAAACAACAAATTTTTGATTTTACTAGAAATTCATATGACCTAGCCTGGAATAAGATCCTTAGCAGCGGCGCGGATCCGGGTATACAGATGCAACTACGCTCCCTTTTTAGTGATACCGACCAACTACTAAAACGTCGATTTCCAGTTCTCCATAAGATAGTTCTTGGATTGATTGCTAAGAGCCTGGAAGACGAGCTCGAAGCTTCAACGTCCACCATCAACGCTACTGATCTTGATGGACGAACAGCGTTATCATGGGCGGCCGCTCGCAACGATGTCGAAGCAGTTCGGACTTTACTACAACATGGCGCCGATCCCAACGTCAAGTCAAACGATGGGTTCGCGCCTCTGCACTGGGCAGCAAGAGCAGCGGGTGCTCAGTCACTTACCTCCATCGTGCAATTCAACGCCGACGTCAACTGCAGGACTCTGCACGGCAGCACCCCACTCCATCAAGCTGCACTATTTCAGGACAGTTCTGATTTCCTGAAGCCCCTTATAAATGCCGGTGCCGATATACATGCGCGGCGTTCAAATGGCGATAGTCCCTTAATTTGTGCCACAGAAGAAAACCATTCTTTGGGTGCCGCATATCTTCTGGATAATGGTGCCAATATTGAAGATACGAACCATGACGGCAGCAGCGCTTTGTTTTGGGCCATTTCTAACAACTGCCACGAGACCCTCTCCTTGCTCTTGAACCGTGGTGCTAACTATAGCCTAATTACAGAGAAAGGAGACACAATTCTCCATATGGTTGCTAAGCACGCTGATATCAGGACAGTAGAGATACTCAATACAGAAAGCCTAGCGGGAATAGACAAAGCAGCGAAAGGGAGTGAAGAGCTGACGGCTGTAGAGCTCGGCGCTCGACGAGCTGACTTGACTGAAGAATGGGACATCGCTTTTAATCTTTTACTTGATAGTATCCGGTATCAGCAGGTCGTGAATTTGGAAAAGCCTCTCAGCGTCATCGAGACTATTGAGGTGAAGGATGCAGATGAATTCTTCGATGCGGTAGAGTTTCAAGCCTCGATAGTACCAGTCGCTATTCTTGTCTAGCGTAGCATTTACAATAGCTGTACAAAAACAACTAAACTATAACTGGTCGCTAAATGTCTGGGCTTGCAGTCTTTACTCGTGACTGAGACCACAGAGGCTGTCTATGTACAAGAACGAAAGCGTGAGGAAGCAAGAAACAGAAAGGCTGACTGCCCTCAAAAGGACTGCTGTCCTCAACAAGCTGAAGCACGTACCTTCAGCATCTACTAACTACAGTCAAGGTTCAAACCCCAAAACTAGAAGTAGGAGCAAGAATGTGATTTAACAACCTGAGCAGATGGTGAGGCGAGGATGAGTACGGCCTGCATGTTAAGATTCAGTGCAAATTACCAGATAAGTCAGACTCAAATTTTTTCTTTCGCTGGTTCCGTTTTAGTCTCCAGATGCGAGCAGCAGCCGCTTGTACCTGAGCCGAGGGTAGCACACCTGAGTATGGCCTGAGCATAGCCCGAGTCAGCCTGAGCACCCGAGTAGGGGATCTGTTTTGGCTCCCTAGATGCCTGTTTTGACCCCCTTTGATCCGGCTATAGTTGAAAGGCATGTTTTCATACAAGGTAGAAATATACACCTTCAATGGCACAAGTAACAAGGTATATAGCCTCTCTCCATCCGATTTTGGTATGTGAAATGGGGTGACTTGGTTTTCTTCAACTAACATATTAGCTGAATCTTCAAAGCTTGGGGATGGGAAATGACAAAATTAAAAATCCAAAAGTCTCCGGTTTATTCGACGTCTAGCCCCACCAGATTGGGGGAAGTTAGCACATATGCGCATCGTCCATGTCGATCCGTTTCTTCGCAAATCCACCGCATCATCATAGAACCAATCCCTTGGCGTTGATAACTCGGATTTACTGCCATGAATGTCAGGCCTAGATGTCAATCCCGTTAGTAGGCTGTTGTAATGCCATGTTATAAATGAACCTACGGCATATGTTATCGAGATTCTTCAAGACCCGCTCACGCTCCGTCCTCAAGGTTTTTGAGACGGTAGTCCAGCCATCTATATCGATTGTCTCCAGGACCATGTTGCCTGTTTGCGCTTTTCTTCCTCTAGTCGTTTGTTCGCTTGACCATCGTTCGCTTCAACTTGATGTTCACGATTCCGTTCCATTAGAGTCCACCCACAGAATCCAACGGGAGTACCATCAACAGTACATGTCTTTAAAAGGCTTTCCCATTGCTCTTGGCCGGCATCCTCCAACATCTCGACATACCAGCGGGGTATTTCCTCCCTTTCGGTGTCCGTAATCGTGTCGGACCCAGGAAACATCGTCCGGTACAAATTACAATGGACCGTTTTGTATGGCGGGTACTTCGGCATGCCGTGCAATGATTTCTGCGTCGGAGATATCAACTTTAGGGATAGTAAAGGGCATTCGTGGTATTGAATTCGATCACAAAGAAGTTGCTTCGGCATCGGAAGGAAACGAGTGGAAGTGGAACTGAAAAGAGACGGACGAGCAACTAGCGTAGTTATATATAATGTCACATGAGCCTCGTACGATAGACATTCGATGAGACCCTGAGGGTGTCGACGTTTATGTTAATAGGTCTAGCTGGCATGGGTAGGCCGCTTAACAGAACTACGTTCCCACAACTCGATAGAGGAAATACTTTGCGTGATGGCCAACGAGCTCCAATATGGACTTCTCCTATTGCATTGCATCCGGCTCTAATCACATACGTACTACTATTGATTTCTTCATCATAACAGCTTGAGGAACGAAAACTTGCTATGTTGGAGATAGCTGAACACGGAAGAGCACAAGAAAGTCAATCATCGCTGAGCAGGACCATTACGAGTGACTCCATTGTAGCCGAGTAGTTCTCTTCATCAAGCTCGCTGAACGCATCCCACTACTCCCACCTGCTTCAGTCCAGACACCAGAGTGTATCACCCGGAAGCCACCGATTGATCAGGACGAGACGTTGGGTATAGGCATTCCAGATCTCCGCGACCAAAAGCCCCGAGCCTAACTGCGTCGGGAAATGGGCATCATGAATACTTTTGAAAGTCGGATCTTTCAGCGCTTCCTCTGCAGCCTGGGTAGCCTTGGCAATGAGAGCATTGACTACAGGAGTCAGGGTCTCAGCCTTCTTAGCGTCCTCCATTGTCGACACCTGGAAAATGGTTTCGAGAAGCTCTTTTCGAGGGATCTTTGCCGCTATCTCCAATGCCCGATTGTATATCGAACACTCCCCCGAGGTGCGGGCAATGAAATTCACTTCGCCCTCGATATGTGCATGGAATACACCGTCCTCGTGCGCCTTGAGGCTTACGAATAGTGCATGAGGTAGGGTCAATCGTTCTCCTTGTGGAATATTTGGATCGTGTGAAAATATGATCCCAAACATTTTCGGTCGGCTTAACATCTCGACTTGGGAGGTCCCATCGTCTTCTTCTCCAAAAATACATCTCTGAACATTTGTGTTCTTGATTGCAAATCCATGCCACAAATTTTTCTTATCCTCGAATAGATGCCATAAATCTGGTAATGCTCTCCTCTTATTGAAAACAAACGTAATGATGTCAATAACTGGTCTCGTTATGAGAAGTCCTGGAAAATCTACCATTAACCCTTTGGGGCTAAAGGTTGCCGGCTCCCGATCAAGTGGCCCTACTTGTAGCAACTGCTCGGCCCTCAGTAACGTTGATGGAGCCCATCGAAAACCTTCTTCGTCCAACCTGTGGCACTCGAAGAAAATGATCACTTTTGGAACCCGGTGAGATTCGCACAGAGCACGCCAAAAACGAGACATGGGACTTCCATCTGTCCTATTCAGGACATGCTCTAGATCAAATAAATTGGCAAGGCAGATAGCCTCATCGGAAGCTACACTAACTCCGCGATGTCTCAAAGCCCTGATTATTATATCCAGGGTAATCGGTGCCACTGGTGGCCTGTAAGAGCCAGAGTCGCTGACGAAAAGGCGTAGCAACTTGTAATTTGCCATGATGCTGTAAGAAATTTCCTTCTGGGTGAAGTTCCGTGATTGGACTTCATTTCGCATCTCCCCAAATATTTCGGCCATCTCCACAGGCCGATCTCGAAATTGAAACCAAAGTCTCTTGGGCAAAGCTCCCTCTTGGAGACACCTTTTTAATATTTAAATTAGTATAGGCTTCAGACTCTTGATTCAGGATTGGAACACTTCAGACAACTCCCATGAAATATGTCAGGAGCTCAACAGCAGAAAAACAAGTTTTGGACGAGAATTGCGTACCACAATCGACGAAGCCATGGTGATGTAAAGATACGAACCGCGACTTCGGTCAGATCTGAGAAATCCGCATCATAACAACGCAGTGAAGATTCGAGAACGAGAACGTGGTCGGCTTCCTGATATGTTCTTCTCATCAGGCTCATGGCCATGGACTTTCCGGGTCCTGGCTCACATGGCACACAAAGAGTGTCTAACCAGAGCAGGGCAGGGACGTGGTCCGCTGTACCGCTAGCTTTCAGTACATCCTGTGCTAAGTTCCCCAAGCCGGAAAGTTGGCATCTGGGTAACGCATTCCCAAAGGGATTTCCTAGCCCATCAGCCCAAACATGGGACAGTGCGACGTAGCATGTATCACCCGCGGATTCAATTAACTCTACTCTGGGCTCATCCTCGTTGTCCATACCCCGCAGGCTCATTAAGGGAAATTTACCGCGTTCTAAAATCGAATTCAAGCGCTCGCTATCAACTGATACGGTGGTGCATTTGCAAAGGCTGTGACAATGTTGTTGCTCGTACTTGGTAAGGTCAATCTGCATGCGTCTACACTCATCGCGCGTGCAGTTGCGATGTGCATCACCCTTGTAAGACTTCTTCATTTTCGAAAGATAATGCAGTGGTTGAGCAAGACTGAATTCTTTGCACGCAATTGCGCTTTCTCGTGCGCACCAGCCGTTCAGGTACATCTGCTCCATCCAATAATCCCTCCGTAGTGAGCTGAGCCAAGTCAGCGAGAAGCTGAAATTGGTGGAAGTTTTCGTGTATTCCTTTGTGAAATAAGAATTAAAGGTTGAGCAAATCGCCTCGAGTGTTGCTGCAATAGAGAATGCAGTTTTCCGATCGAGACGCAATACTGTGATTGTCGAAGCCCCTTCGGCGAGATCCACGCATTCACGCAGGTGGGCAACTAGATCCGTATGATCATCATCGATTGCAGTGGCAGGAAACCTCTCGTCCAGTAATTGAGGTAATTTAGACGTCGTTAGGACCTGAATTGAACCTTCATTGCTCGGATAACTGCGAACAAAGTCTTCGTGCTGATAGAGACTGCCGAGAGTCTCTTGAAGCATCCCGAAAAAGAGCCATGTTTGTAAAAATGAGGCAAGTTCATCGTTAGGCGTAGGATTCATGCCCTCATGGCGGGCAAAATTCAGATATCCTGATCGAGGCTTGATATGGTGGATTCCTTTTACTTCAGGATATGATAGGAAAGGTATACCAAGGTAGTCGGTAGTGGCGATGTAGGGAACCATGTCATCTTCCGTGAGCACTGCGCCTTTCGGCATTTTCAAGTGCTCCATCGCAGTATATGTCGATTGAAAGGAACATGTAAACAGAGGAGAAGAAGAAAGGATACATTGCAGAGGTAGATGCTCGATGGTACTGGGTCGCGGACGTGGCAGGAACGTGGCTGATGGAAGAGCGGATGCAGCCACTGCAAAACCTCGCGTATTATTACTTACTCTGTCTCCCCCTTATCAGTGTTGGCTGACCACAGAAATTGGCTAAGAAATCACCTGAAACTTCATTCCTAAAATCTTCTTTTGTCTGTAGTATCAAGCATACTGCAGAAGTATATTGAAACTGGATGTTCCGTCGCTGGAGAATGTGTAGCTTCCTGTGTTGAAGCACCGAGGCCGGGTGCGGGGAGACGGATATTACATCTTCACTCGATCGCTTGTTGGCTTGATGGCTCGATGCAGAAATCTTTAATTTTGAATACCATATAAACCCAGTCAAGGAATACCCCACCGTGTATAAGCTCCCAGAAAACACACACCCGCTCAAAACAAAAATCCATATCCGCATCTCAGACTCAGACTCATCATTATTCTATACAGGGTATCGTATCATAGCCACATAACGCCATCACTTTGCTTTCTTCAGCTCTTCCTTCGAAGCCGCTTCCTTCTCCTCCGTCCAGGGATGCTTGATCGTTAAGCACCAGATGTCAAGGTAGTCGCAAATGGTAACAATGACATCGACCTATCTCTTCGTTAGCACATACACGGCACGAGAAACTTCAAAGAACTTACCACAAAGCTTCCATAAACCCCGATGGCTATTCCCAGCATGCAGAACACATACGCAACTTGATACCCACCATCACCAAGAGCGCTAGGCCATCCAACCCCAATATTCCTTTGGAGGAAAGGTCCTAGGCTATCGAATGTTCCGTATGCCAATGGCAATATGAGGACATTTTGATAAGGGAAGTCGAGCTTGACCAGATGCGCGGTAATCATCTGGCCCACCGAGTAGGCATTGACGAGACCGGCGAAGAAGACGAAGGGGACGAGATGATTGTAGAGAATTTCGGGGTTGAGGTAAAGATATAGTGGGATGAGCGTCCAAGTAACAAAAAACGGGAGGAGCCCAACAAGAGCATATCGAGATTTGTCGCCTCGAGCACGACGTGCCTTGATCACATTTTGGGAACTAAAAAGTCAGCAGTGCCGCCGAAGCCAAAGGGAAGCAGTAGTACCTCTGGATAGTGTTCAAGACCAGGACAACACCTCCTTGAACCATGTACCACTCATTGAATGGCAACTCATATATGCACTCTGGTATTAAACCACTCTTCGGTATCCCAACTGTGCGGAACATTGATTGTTGCCAAAAGCTTGCGCCACCCTTGATTGCGGTGAATGCGTAGACGGTCACCAATATCAAGATTCCTTCAACTGGTCCATTGACTATGCCAAGTGTGAGAGTCTTCGTGTGGTATTCGTCCCAGGTCTGCACGTAGAAGGTCAGGAGCGCTGTAGATTGCTCAGATTAGCACTATTTTGGAGAAGGGTGGAAAAGGTGGGAACGCACATGCAAAGAGCGTCATGACAGTCTTCCAGCCCATTCCTTGATTCTGCGAGGCTGCGAAAATAAGGCATTCGAGGGAGGTATTGACGGCATCAACTCCATGGTCGAATAGCTCTCCGAGGGGCCCGCTCTGATGGGTTCGTCGTCTAGATCGCAGTTAGTCTCTACATTCGCACTGTTGTATGTTTAAAGTTGGCAGTGAGCGGTAGTGATTACTTACGCTTGGCTTCCATCAACAGCGTCGAATGTCTGATACAGAAATAACCCGACAGCCCAACTTGCATACACCCAAGGCGGACAATCCTGATCTAGAGTCGGGCAGTACCACAACAGCGTCAACAGATTCAGAACCACAAAGGCGAATCCAGAAAGCGTGATGGCATTCGGTGCCATCCACATGGGAAAGCATTTGATTACGAAATTGGTGTAGAATGGCTTGAGAATGTATTTCGAAACGAGAGAGTGGTCAACTGCACTGTACTTGTACAGTTTCAAGTTAGGAAGCTTGTCTTGCCGGACGTAGACCATCTTGGCGGCTTCGTGAGTCTATGGTGTGCGACGATGAGGTTGGGAAGATAAACCGTCGTGTCCTAGACATTAAGATCTTCGTCGTTGTCGCGAAAATACTTGAAAGACGCGACGCCAAGACCAACGTCATTCAGCCGAGATTAAAGCACAGGCCAGACAGCCTCGTTTCTGGAAAGGGGTCAACCTCCTTTCGAAGATTTCTTTACTTTCCTTTGATTTGAATGTAGCGAGTCTACTGGAAAACCATTGGAGCGATGAGTAGACGAGATATTGTTCATGATCAAGTATTATTATTATGATTAAGTATTTTTCCAATTCTAAATCCTCCAAGGTATCATGGCGTCCTGCTTTCATCTTCCCCAATTTTCAATTCCACTCTGAACTCCGTCCCAATGCAATGCTTCGCAAAATTCTGCAGACTTTTGTACTCCTGTCCATCTCCGATCTCCATCTCTATCCTTCTCCTCTTCCATGTCCTTCTGATCAGCCCAGGTCCATGAGAGGTTCATGAAATCGGGAATCCCTCAGCACCGCACTGGCTGCCTTAGAGCCTCCTGCTTGGTGTAGAAGCGGGTTCCATACACAGCATCGAAAGCGGCGTTGACGCTGTTGTGGTGCTCTTTGACAGCCTGGACGGCTCTCTGCGCTGCGGCTTTGAAAACGTTCATCTTCTGAGCGACAGGCTCAGGAGCAGAGGAGCGAGGCTCTTGGGTGGAAGGGCGTGCTGAGGAGCTCAATGTGTCGGCGGACGAGCGGGCGCTGCGAGCAACTGGCTCTCGGGTGATTTGGAGTGGTGCGATAGGAGACATGTTGTGTTGGTGCTGGGTCTTGATGTTGACTTTGATAAAGGGGGTAATGTTTAAGCGAGTTGAGGTCTCTGATGAAGATATGTGATTTGTGTTGCTTTGTTTGTGTTGCTTTGATGCTTTGATGCTTTGAAGACTTGATGCTCTGATGATATTCCTCTTTTCTCGAGCGAGCGCCCAGCCCTATATATTCATTTTCTCAACGCCATCTGCCAGGATTCCATCTCGCGATGTCATTCCTCATCCTCGTAGAAACGGAGTCCGCACGGAGTTCAATTAGTCACAACCACTCCACTCTTCGCAAACCTTCGTCTCACGACATCCCATCCAGACGCCGTGTGCCTGACTAAATTTTCCTCCTCGCGCATAAACACGCAAGGTTATTTGCACGTTTTCGACATTTCCTGCTTAAAATCGTGGCTGAATTTCGTAATAGTTGTTTCCGCGTCATAGTCTGAGGGTAATAGGAACCTCTCATTGGTGCGCTCCGTTGTCAGCCACACGCCAGGGGAAAAGTTTTCGCTTAGCTAAGGAAAATTTCAACTCCGGGCCGTGACAGAATACTGGAGAAGGTTCATGAAAATGCGATAGTCTTGAATAATAGTATCCCATATTTAGACGGAAAATTCAGGTGAAGGAAAAGCTGGAATTAATGTGGATTACGAAGCACACGTGTTATTGAAAGGTGCCGATGATATGCGAGGACGTCGGCACTGAAGCACGTGTTCAGCATGAACAGGACAGTGGCGATCAAATGCCATGGTCGGACAGGTTATTGTTTTTCTCGTATGCCTTTCGAGTTCTTACATCTCTGGATTGCTTACATATTTGTTCCTTCTACTCCGTCTGAGATGAGAGCATAATGAAAGGTTCATTCCGACACATACATTAGCATCAAGCAAGAACCAGTCCATGATGGACGAGAATGTTGGTTGGAGCTCCAGGTATGAGAATCCTCTAAATAGTGACATTGAGAACGCATTCTATCATTTTCAAGAGATTGTGCCATAGAATCGCCGAGAGACACTGGTGAAAGTTGAATTGCAAAGGTGCAGTTGTCGTTGTCATCCTTGCCCTGAGCATAGGACATACATGTATATTCATATTGAGCTGTACAAAACTTTTTACAAGAGAAGTCGATCTAAGGGAGTCCACCAGTTTCCTCAGATGATCGGCGGTTGGTATCATTGCTCCTATGTTATACCCAAATTCGTATCCAAAGTCGTTCAAGAACCATCAACATCTCGTTTGTACAAAGCCCTACCCATTTACGTATGGACTGACAAGTCTAGGACTCGCTGGACTAGGTGTTTCCGGTAAGTTTTTATCCCTCTCGCTGAAACCCCTACCCATTTCATGTTGGTTAGCTCCGTCGCCCATCTCATGCACATGATTCTGCGTTCCCAGCTCGTGCAGCTCGCCGTGAGCTTTCACAACTTGACTCCCATATACCTCAGCTAGCGGGACCACAGGCAAGAAGCCTTTCTTGGGTTCCGAATGATAATATCCTGCAATCGGCGCATTTCGATCATCATCAGTACTACTGCTGTATTGGAGTTCCCGCCCGCCGATTTCTGATGTGCAAGAACTCCTCCGCCGGTGTCTGAGGATGAAGAAAACTGCTAGAGCGAGAAGTGCAAAGCCAACAAAAACGCCGATCATGATCCCTCCGATGGCGCCGCCGGAGAATTTGGGGGAATCTCTGTGTAATGGTGCTGCGGAGGACGAAGAAGATAAGGAGCCTGTAGATGCTGGTGTGAACCTTCCTGTCCCTGTTGTCGATGGAACGACTGCAACACCGAGCGCGAACCCTTCGTAGAGTGAGGCGAAAGCTTGGGCGGCTGAATCGGTCGCAGTAAAGATCGAGGTTGCTTTCAAGGCTGAATTATCATAGAAAGATACCGAGATGGGCACATTGTATATGTTTGAGTAGCAAGTACCCCCAAACGCAGGTCGATCGGAGGGTGCGCTTGATGCTAGTGCGAGACCGTCCCAACCACTGCGATATGCCAACATTGGGTTCGGTTAGGTAAAGAAAATCCTGACGCTTACCTTGGACAGCATGCAATATAGTTTGATGTGAAAAGGCCCTGTGTTGTATAACCAGCAGGACATACCAATGGACTCATGGCAGCTTGTGAGATCACCCCAGCCTGAAGCAGGAACGACGATATATACTGGCTTGGATAGCAAGATGTGACAGTCGTTCCTGGAACCGGTAATATTGCATTCAACCACACTCGATATTGCTCGACTTCCAACATCGTCAGGCCTCCCACACTCTGGGCGCATTGGGTGGGAGCCGTCCAAGTGGTAGTGATGGCAAACGGGGCAACAGAGGTCGGCGTCGCCTCAAGCGAAGCAGTTTCTATCGCCAGTGCCATATTCGATCAAATTCCACTTCGAATCTCCGGGATTGGAAGAAAACCGTGAGAATGAGTACAGGGAAGACGATTTCCGGAAACATTCGAAATATATATGCATGGAACGATCATTTCTCTAAGGTAAGAAGATACTTGAGGTCCGTATGGGTTGAACGACGAGCCAATACCGCAGCCGCTGATGAATAGGTAGGCCATGCCGATTGCATGAAAGAATATAGATAGCGCTTTTACTTTGGTAAAGCTGAGCTTGAAACTGTTCTTGAGTGAGGTCGATGGAGGAGGGGGAGGCGTGGCTCCTTCATTTCTATAGCTAGAGCGATTGGAGGATTGAGCTTTCGAGCAGAGCAAAGAGACTCACGCCAAGGCTATGTGAATACTGGCGATCCACTCCTCGAAAGTTTTGGCAATATTTGGACGCCGGTGAAAGAAAGGGTTCGACAATGCATCTTACTTGTCGCATACCGGGTATGATCCGAACATGCAACGAGCCATGCTGAAACAGATTCAAAGTGTTCACCTGCTTCCAAAGTCTCCTTGCCCTGAACGCCAAGCCTGGGGGCCGTATTCACTGTCGCCCCGAACCGTCCTTGAGGTTGCGACACGTCCCCATTTACAGTCAAAGATTGCAAAGTCAGAAACAGGAGGTTGAAGTATTAGCATCATTGGGATAAGATATCTCACGCATGAAGACCGAATTCGGTTGATGGATTCTGTAATTTTGGGACCTTCTTGACTCCAAGCCTCATCTTTTGGGTTCAAAACGATTATCAAGACAACCAAAATGCAGCAGAGAACTCCTTCATGAAAGCCTTAAGCAACAGATCCTATAACTAAAGCCGCAACCCCTTCCTCCTCGCTACGAACCGTGATCTTACTTGTGACGCCCGATTTTGTGGAGTATGCCATCCGGACGTTCGCTACCACCCTACCACCAGTGACTGTTTTGCCGAATAATTTAAGAGTGTGGGTCGTCGTATTGATCGCCACATCTGTTCCCTCGAGAGGTTGTAACGAAAGAGTCTTGGCGAGTTGTTCGGTCGCATCTGAAGGGTGTTAGCGCGGGTAATCATAATGTATGGGTCTATCAGCAACTCACCCGCGATACTTTTGACCCCGCTAAGCTGTAATGTCTCTTCCGCTTCCTCTCCGGTAGCACCAACTTGCTCCCAAATGTGATTGAAGTTACCCGCGAATGCGGGTACGACATAATCGCTTCCAGTGAGTTCAAGATCTTCAACTTGATACTCATCGTCGTATCCGGTCTCTTCAGGCTCGCCAGTGGTTGGGTCAATCTCCTTGGTCGTGAATTTCAAGACGTTGGTAAAGCTGCTAATGGGGAATGATCCATCACCAGCGGACTTTTTGAAGGAAACATATATGGTGCCTGGCTCGTCCGTTGCAAGTTTCGCCGCGGGGATAATGAAATCTTCTTCAAGCTCTTCCTCTTCAGCTGGAGTTGCTACTACTGACACTTCTTCAAGAACTGTATCTGGCAAAGTGTTCTTGACTTCATATTGCAACACAATATGCTCCTTGAAGATGTGCTTGACAACAGAGACAACATATTCGGTCTCGGTCTCGGTCAACTCGACTACGGGCGAGGACTTCAAGACACTGCCATATGCCTTCATTTCTGGGATCTTGAGCAGCTCTTGTTGATACTTCTGAGCAGCTGCAGTTGCTGACGCTGAAGCTTCAGCACCGGTTTGTGGGGTCTTTGTTGGTCCAGCCTTTGGTGCCTTGATAGTTGGGGTGACGGTGGTGAGTTTCTTCGTCCTGTCTTCAGCATCTGCTTGCTCTTTGGTAACAATTGGGATGGCTGTCACGTCGAAGGGACTCTCGAAAGTGGATTTATCATCCGCAGTGACATACATTACCAATTGGTGCTCAAAATATGGTAGGGCAAAAGAGTTTTCTGCATGCGTTAGTACTGGCTCCCAAAACATTTGTTTGTGACATGTACCATTTTTGACAAACCGATCTGCCATTTCATCTGACTCTGTCATGAGTCTTAGATTCAATGCAGTACGATCACGGACCTCATCGTCGACATCATCTAAGCATCGAGTGAGAAGAACTGTGACACTTCTCTTGACTTCTGGGTCCTTTTGTCCAATACCAAACTTCGCCAGAGCAGTAACTGCTGCGGCTCGTACGATTGCGTTCTCGAGCACGACCCTATTGTAGATATATCGGATGTATTTTGTAGGTTGAGAGGTTTGGGGACCTTCGAGGCCGAGGAGATGAAGAATTCGAACAGCAAGTTTGGTGAACTCGCAATCCTCAATGAATTCGCAGAGATGTGCCAAAGCATCCTCCTTCGAGTCCGGGACGAATTTGATCAAGTCAAACATACTTTCCACAACTGCACGCTTGAATTCGTACCCTCCTTCATCGCGCAGTATTCCACTGAGGAATGCCAGCATGCCAGCTTGCTTGTTTGGGAATTTCAGGCATAGTGTGCGGATAGCCTCGACGATTGTAATTTTGAACTCATCTGTGATATCGGCCATAAATCCAGAGATTTGCTTCATGAGACGATCGACACTAGCTTCATTGCCGGTCTTGAGGAGAGTTGTGATAGCGAATGTGGCAATTGAGCGGTTTGAATGAGAGATGAGGAGTTCGATGTCAGGGTTGCAGGGGTGGACGGCTTGAGGCTTGAAGGAAGCAAAGTTGTGGAGGATTCTGATCGCTGCGAATTTCGTAACGGCTCGAGGGGAAGTGAGGAACAGTTGGAGGACGTGAATTGCTTGGGTGACTTCGGCATCTGTAACGTCTCGCATATCGCAAATTGCCTTCGCTGCCTCAAAATTGACCATCTCACTCTTGTGTCGCAGCCAACCGTCCAGAAGTTGGATCATGGGTTTTCGGAGTTGTGGATCCTCCTCTGCCAATTGTGCAGCCAAACGAACGAGCATGACTGTAGCAGCTGGACTTTTCACAGCGCCTGCTGTTCCAAATTGCTGCACCATCTTTACCAGAGCCATCCTGTCATGCATTCTCATTTGGTAGAGTAGTCCAATTGCGTGGTATTGAGTCATGGTAGAGTTGTTGACCGGCATAGCACTGCCCGAAGTCGAAAACCCAAGGGAGAATCCACCAGAGGACTTCGTCGATGTTGCTGCCTCTTGTGTTTCGCTCTGCCATCTCCGAACAACATCTCGGGCGATTGGAAGGAGATGATAGGAGGAAACAAGGGCTGCCGAGGAAACGGAAGGGTTCTTGTCGACGATTGCTGTTTTCATTACACGCTCGATACTTTGGACCGTAGAAGCCTAGGCTTGTCAGTCCTGCAAGCTCCAATAATTGCAGGCCAACTCACGTCAATAATGCGGCAGAGGGCTCGAATAGCATTAGGCCTGAAGATTGCATCTGTTCCACCACCCGTATCTTTCATAATTGTGCTCGTTACCATAATGATATCCTCCGCAGAATGCGCCAGCTCCTTGATGATGAGATGTACCATTTGCCGTAAGCTGGCATCCTTGTTCTGAAAAAGTTTCGAGATTCCGAAGAAGAGAGTGGTGGCTTCGTTGGTAGGGAAGCGTTCCCCGGTATAGAGAAGAAGAGCAATCTTTGTCAGGAGAACTCGACATCTTCGCGGTTGTATAGGGGAGGAATTGAACAATCGTGCTGCGGATTGTTAGCTGGGTCAAGGAATCGAGGGGCTCACCGACCTTCCTGAAAGACTGAGGTTCTGTCCACCTTCATGATCGCCGTATCGGCATCTTCATCTTTCTTGCTGTAGCTCATGATAGTCGAGGTAAGCTCCTCAGCTTCATGAATCGCAGGTCAAGAAGCTTGTGTAATTGGTAGTCGCATGTGCTGTCTTTTGGAACCGCGACGTAGCCTATTGCTAGGTCCAGTTTAAGCGAGCGGGATGTCTTGGCGGACCTCCCCGGTATCTCGACACCTACCCGGACTTTATATGAAGGCAACTCATATTCAATAGTGCACTTGGTAGTTAATTGACAACTGCAACAGTTGTGAATTTCATTTTTCAGGTCGATCAGACCTGATTCTAGCTGGAATTTCCTACCGTCAGTGGCATCCTTGATTCCGCTTGAAAATTCCAGCACAGTGAAGCGCAATGAGCGGGAGAAGTTGTATTGGCACAAGACAAATGCGTATTGAAATAGCTAGAATTGTATGACTTTAAACGTCTTGATGAATATATGTTGCCAAAAAGAATATAGTTACACCTTTATTCAGAATTCTATATCTAATTGGCATTGATAGACTCCAAAATACATGACATGGTAATTCATAAATCAGTCCTATAATTCAATAACTGTAGAGCTCATAGCCAGACCGCTTACCCTTTTTCCTTCTTTCTATGCAGGAATAAAGAGAAAAACATTGCAAAAGTGTTAAAATCAGACTCAGAGAAGTGAGATCCACCTTCTTTGACTAAGATTGGATGACTTGTAAAATGAATGAGAACGATTGGATGCCAGGCCAGTCCTCTCGCTTATCTATGTCACTAATTTCACCATGATATGCAAAAATATCTAACGGAAGATAAATACGTCACAGCTCCCTCTATCAGGTTTCAAACCTGAAAACATCAAAAAAATATGACAGAGAATTATCGGTTTTCCGATACCGGGAATCGAACCCGCTATGACAATGTTAGAATGTGCTGTTCTACAGAGGATTCGGTGGTTACTTACGGGCTGCCCGGCGCTTAAGCATTGCTGCTTTGAAAGCGGGCTATGTTAACCCCTACACTATATCGGATTGGACTTTGATTCCATTTATGAGATGAAATTCCTTATTTGAATACATACTAGTCAATTGCGGATTGCCGAGGTTACCCGCTTCAAATCCCACCATCTCCGTTGGCACAGGACAAGTTCCAATGATAAAGCGGCGACCGGAATTAATATTTCCCTAGGGCTACCTCGACTTCTCTGCATTGTCAAAGGCATTGTAAATGCATTAGGCAATATGCTGAAACCTTATGTGCATTAGGTTTTATCTATTCTTCTGTTGTACTCTACAACCACGTGACCAAATACTTTCACCTCTTCAATCTGTCAAACTTTACAATGACGAGCATATATTTGAGAAATTATTTGAGCATGCCTCCAAATCATAGCATCTGGCTCCGGTTTGATGATCGTCGTTCCAGCTGTAACTGACCCTCCAATCTGCAAGTCCACCTGCCTTTGAACGATTTTCATGGCACGCAAAGGAAAAACCCCGATCACGTGAGACGCTCCACCTTCGATCAGAACAGAAGATCCATAGAAGTTCAGTCTATTTACTCTAGTGTTAAAACGAAAACGGCAATAAATCTGTACTCTCTATTTCAGGCGATTTCAATGTCTTACGGCTAAATTCCCGGACTTTGAATTGTCGAGATCTCTCGCAGAGAACGTGGACTCCCTAGATTCGATCAGATAAAGATTACGCATAACGATTGATTAGAATGCTATGAATGAGTAACAGAGTCTAAATAGAGAAACGCTTCAAGCGAGTTCTAATTGCAGAGTAGAGAAGCTTCTCTGCTGGCCTGAGGTGAGACTTACGCGCCTCGGCGTCTAAGTCTATTAATAGTCCAACCCAGCTTTCGGAACCATTGCACGGGATTACCATTTCCTGCACTCTTGATGGAGTAAACATGGCGCAGACAGAGGCTCTTCTAACCGGGTATCTACTGACCATGCTTGGAAAGGTTCCACGATATGCAGTCAGCGACAAGTAGCCATTCTTCATCTTATTGGCTTCCATGTCAAGATAGAGCTGGCCTGTGTTTGGCCTCGGTCCATCTCACCTCACAACTCTTTTTTGGCTCCGGGGCGGCCGTCTGCAACCTTACAGATACCATAGTAGACTGAGAGCTCCGACTCCCAAGGAGACTTTTGGCCCCTACAAGCCAAGCCAAGCCTCTGGCCTCTCAAGCCACTTACAAGGAGCTCTACGCTATTTTATATGCTGTTTCTTGTGCTATTTTATGTTCCTTTGTTAAGGACTATGCAGTGAGAAGTTAATATCATGTCAATATCAATATCATGGACGATACGGATCACGCATTCCGTGTCCTTTCCTGTGTAAGATCCTCTCGGTCCGCTCACGGCTAAGCCGTGTCATTTTCATTGGTCCATCTGCAGTGTTGGCAGTGCTCAGACCTGTGAGGCTTATCGACAAGGGACTGGCGTCACGGACCTTGAACTTCAACCTCCTCTGTCAAACTAGTAGACTATCAAAAGCTACAAAGTATAAACGTTCCATGACAATCCTCAAATCCGGGTTGATTGATCACCAGGAGAACTGCTACTTGAGATCTATCAAAGAGACTTCTCGACATATTTCCTGCTGCTCACCGATCAACCCATAATGGATTACCCATACTACTCCGCAACTGCCCCGCAGCAATACCCCTTCTTCCCACCAACACCGGCGCATACTGGATCTGCCAACTCGGATGATTTCAGCAACTCTCCTGTTCGTGGTATTCCCTTACATCTAGTATCTCCTATGTCTTCTCATCATTCTCACTATTCCACTCACCACCACCCTTCTCCTCTGTCTCCTCGAGCGCCTGCCTACCAGTCTCAGCATCACCATTCTCATCCCTTCCTGACCCAGAAACAGGATGCTTTCGAACAATTCCAGCAGAACTTTAACTACTCTCAATTTCAAACCAACACCGCGAATGGCCTTCCTCCACAGGCCAAACCTCCGACTCCGCAGCCTCAACACCCATCATCAGTTAGCAGCAATGGAAATGGAAACCATGGCTATGATATGAACATGGAGATGAATGATGAGGGCGCAAGACGAGGGAGTAACAGCGATGATGATGATAATATGACACCTGCGCAGTCCCGGCGCAAAGCTCAAAATCGCGCAGCGTACGTTCATCCCTTGCGCTCTTTTCAACCGGGCCAGACTAACAATCTTTCCAGGCAACGGGCGTTCCGCGAACGCAAAGAACGCCATGTGAAGGACCTCGAAGCCAAGCTAGCCATACTGGAAAAGAACTCCGCAAGTGTCGCACAAGAAAACGAACGGCTGAAGCTACAACTGCAAAGGGCGGCCACCGAAAACGAAATCCTCAAGGCCACATCCGCACATCCCCATGGAGGAAGCCCCGGGCCTTTGCCTAGCACTGGGCCCATGCGATACTCCCCTACCGACTTTTATACCGATGTCCTTCAGGCGCATGACAATAAGACACCGAGTCATAGGATCGTCACAAGTGAGAACGGGGAGAGACTTTTTGCCGCAGGAGCAGCTTGGGATTATATTATCAAACACCCGCTCTATGCTCGAGGGCTGGTTGATGTGGGGGATGTAAGTGAAAGTCTCAAGAAAGCTGCCAAGTGTGATGGACAAGGGCCTGTGTTTGAGGAGAGAGCGATTATCGACGCGATTGAGAAAAGCGTTGCGAGTGGAACTGATGAGTTACTATGAATGATGAAGGGTGAATCGTATGATGGGGCGAGTATGCACATATGGTGCATTAGATACCAAGGTGTTATGGAGGAAAAGCCGGGGTTTGGGATCTGCTTCATCGGTTGGAGTTCACGGACTTCTTCTATTCTCGCGAACAATTTTGTACGTGTACAGGGAGTTTTCCTTTGCCTAGGGTCGTTCAGATATCAAAGTATTTATTGAAGCTTCGTGGCAGCTCAACTGATTGCCTCAATGTCGTCCGTAGCGAGTTTCTAGCTATGCGGGATCTTTTGAACATGAGTACTACTTCGACATTCCAACGATCTCGCCAACGTCTCAAGAATCCACATCTACTACACCAGCAGATGGACTCCCAAAGTCCATGACACTGTTGTTCACTTCTTCTTTAGAAACATTGGTAATACGACAAGAGGCATACATTTGCGATCCGAGGGAGGTGCTTCCACTCATGGCCCAGGAAGCGTCCTTCCATAATATCGATAAGGGTGCCGAATCTCCTATTATAGATTCATCTTCACGCCCTCAAACATAGGTATCAAAGCCGCCTGCCCTACGTACCTTAAAGGGGAAGATTGCTGTTGCTACTTCTACAACTGTATAGCAATATTCCCCAATACCACGTGCAATCCTATTATAGGGGCGAGCATCTACTCGAGGAAACGGAGGATATAGAGAGAGTATATGAGAGATGAGGACTGAAGGGGAACGTGCGGAGATGGGCGAGTAACTTTGCATCCTATCCGGCGGAGCTTGGTTAGCATTTATGATTACTCTCTTCAATAAACCTTTTAGATACCCCGCCTATTGAAATAACTGAGCTGAAATAGAGCCCAAGTTCTTTCAACGGCAGGTATTTCGAGTGGTCACGGTGAGATTGGATTATGCATTTGAAGCGTCTCGGATGCGGGAGGGAGGTTGTAATGTACTTTTGATGGGGCAGAATTCGTGTTTGGCTACAATTCAATACGCTTTGGATTTTCATGGCATCTCCGTTTCCACCAGCATGACCCTATTATTTCTCCATCTTCTTTTTTGCCAAGTTGGAGAAAGGCTCGTAAAATTGGCAGTGATCGTAAGAGCTCAATCTCCATTCAACGGTTCTAAGGAAAGGGAAGCTCAGTGTTTCGGCGACTGTCGACTTGCACAAGGTGTATATTCTTGGTACATAACACAAAAACACAAAGAAACACGAGCTTAGGGTACGTTTGGTTTTAGCGCAATAGATTACCACATCCCGCTAGAAATGCCATCTAAATCTGCGTATATCTCAAATACGGCTTTACCTCCCTGACAGCGCCAAACTTTTTCTTCGCATCCGCCGTGCTCACAGTAGGTGGCACAATAACATCATCACCAACCTGCCAATCAACCGGCGTAGTGACGCCCTTCTTATCCCCCGTCTGCAGCGAATCTATAACCCTCAAGACCTCAGTGGTGTTTCTGCCGGTACTCGCAGGATACATCATCGTCAAGCGGATCTTCTTGGCCGGGTCAATTATGAACACCGAGCGTATGGTAAACGCGATTCCCTTCTCATCGATATTCTCCAGGTCCTGTGCGTCCAACATATCGTACAGGAAGGCAACCTTGCGGTCTGCGTCTGCGATTATCGGGAATTGGAGGTTGCTGCCGGATACTTCATTGATGTCTTCGATCCATTTTCCGTGGGAGGTAAGATCGTTGGCGCTCTGTTTGGAGACATTAGCCAAGGGACGTTTAGGAGACCGAGGGGAAATATACTAGGCCGATCATCTTGACTCCTCGAGATTCAAACTCATCCTTGAGCTTTGCGAATGCGCCGAGTTCTGTCGTGCAGACGGGCGTGAAATCTGCTGGGTGCGAGAATAAGATACCCCACTTGTCACCGAGGAATTGATGGAAGTCGATGTCGCCGTGGGTTGTCTTGGCTTTGAAATTGGGTGCTAGAGGCAGTGGTCAGTCATTAGCCACTATAGACTAGGGATTGAAGCTGGGATTACCTATTGAGCCCAGACGGAGGCGAGGCTGTTCTGTTGAAGTCGCAAGGAAGCGTCGCATCAAAGGCGCAGCGGGTTTCTTGTAGCTGCTGAGCTGGGCTGCGCGAAGGCCATGGAAAGCTCGAGGAGCTGTACGAGACATCAAACTGGCCATTGTAGAGATTTTCAAGGATGCTCGAGATGTTGGAAGAGGATTGTCAAGAAGAAGAAAAATCCATGTTTTCGTCATCGTAGGGATTATTAATTCTCAATCGGCGAGGCTGAGCAGCCCCGCCAACGAGGCTGGATGACAAGTCGGCAAAAAAGGGGTACGCATGCCTGATGGCTCAGATATTCTCAGTCGATTCTATCTTTCGACACAATCTGTTGGGCAATAGTGATTCCGAAAGTTCCCTCTGACAATTATTGCAAGCTGTTCAGAATTGAAGTCACATCTCTCGAATGTAGGACACTTCCGAGCAGTTACTCTTTTCAATCCTAATCCAATTATATCCCTAAAAACTTTTCGAACCTCATTTCCTCCCTCTTAACTTTCTCAATTTGGTACGCCTTGATTGCTAGTTTCAGCCGCTGCAGGTGGTAAAGGACGTGAATGTAAGTATTTCCCCCGTTATGTTCTTGGCTCTCGTCTCCCTTAAGGCCAGGAAGTAGACGATACGATAATCTGAAACATAGGTCAAGCCATGTGTTCTTGAGACCAACCACAACGCCACGGCCGAAGAGAGACCGAAAATGAAAACCCACGGCCTTGCCGATTATCCGGATTGTGTATTGGATTAATTAATGATCTTGGTGATGTGTTGAGCATTATTCGCTTAGACCTCCGTCTCAACGCCTAGCTCCTTTTCCTGATGCTCAAAAGTATCACCAACCCGACTTTTCCCATGGCTGACCTTCTTCACTGCCCATTCCGCACTCCTCATACCCTTCCACTGCATCAAGCCCCTATGTTTCCGATGCAGCTGCCTCCTGTGGTCCTTGTAGTCCTTTACCTGACCCATCACACCTCTTGAGCCATCATCGGACTTGTTGTGGCTGTCCAGCAGCTCCTTGGACTTGCTCTTTACTTTCTTGAGCGGATTCATGGTCGAGGTCCCGCCGTCTTCGGGGGAGGTCTCTGAATCAGAAGGGGTATCTGAATCATTAGTGTGAGAGTTCAGGTTCTTGGGTTTCTTTTGTGCTGGTACTCCGTTCGTGGCGTCTGTCTCATCCGAATCTTCGTCTTCAAAATCGTCGGAATTGTCGGTTTCAGAACTCTCATCGCCATCGTCTTCTATCTCGTCATTCACAGTATCCAATACTTCCATTACGTTCCTCATGTCGTTATTCTTCCCCTTACGGGAATAGCGTTTGTGGTAACCGCTTAAACCTCTCCAAAAGCATATCGTGAGCTCGATCTCACCCAGCGGTTCCTCGTGTTCAGAAAGACCCGCATAATTTGCGCAGGTCGTCGCTTTCTTTATGTTTTCTTTTCCTCCCTTCCAGACTTGGATCGAAATTTTCTTCTCTTCGTCATCAGCTATATCCTTCAGCCAGAATACGCCAAATGCGGGCGTTGAGTCCTTTGCCATACTCGATTTTCGAAACTCAATGACCAGGGGCATCGAGTACCTGTTGCGACAGGCTAGGAAAATCGACTCCTTCCCATGTTTAGGAACCCATTCACCGTTCTGAGCAGTCAGCTTTCCTCGCCCAAGATTCGATCGAGCTTTGATCCTGTCCTTCTTCAAGTCTTCAGGGAAGCCGCTTTTGGATTCGATAGCCCCTTTGATCTCAAGTGTGCCATAATCCCAGCCGAGAAGTTCCTTGGGCAGTTGAAGTTCGACGCTCCGAAAGACCATCGAGATCCTCATCCGTCCAAATCCAATCCCCCCTACTAATGGATAAACCTCCATAACTTGCGAACGCTTCTCGAATATTTTGCCTAAAGGAAGGTAGACAATTCCAAGAAGGCCATCATTCTCGCCTTCACGCCTGTCACGTACGCTCACCATGACTTCAGCGTTCTGCCAATCGCGAATGAACCTTTCGGTTCCTGCGTTGAAGAATGGCTTTGAGTTCTTAGGCTTCGTTCGTGTACGGAATACTTGCTTGTGGTTCAGTACGATAGTGCAGTAGCTGCTTGGTAAGTCATCCGACTGCTCAGCTTCGTCCTCGCGGTCGCCAGTTTCTTTTGTTTGCTTCTGCAAAGACTCGACTTCAAGGCCCGTAATGTTGTGGATTTGAATTGACAGAATGCCAGTAGAATAATGTGGATCGGGAGGAGAGGCACAGATAAGGGCATCCTCTTGCTCTTTGTAATCTTGCACTTTTTGTTGATTCGTCTCCTTTGACTCATCATGCGCGGTTGCTTCGCGCATTTTACTCACCACCATCTCCGAGACCCTCTGCTTCAGGTCTTCCCTATTATTAATATCTCCATCAACCCTTTGATTCTTCAGTTGTTCATCGGTGATTCGGGCTTTTGAGTAATATCCTACAGCCCAAGTCAGAGTGCCAGGCAATCTCTCGTCTGGCTCTTCGCCCATGAAGCGATCTTCCCGATGGCACATCTTATTCTTCGTCTTCTCACTATGCATCAGCTCTTTCAAGTCAACTTCCACTCGACCAAGATCGTCGTCTGCGGAACGCTTGTCGGAGTCCCACAATTGAAGGCGGAGCTTTTCATCTGCGTTCAATTCATCGGGCGTCACCAGAAGATACGCCCATTCGTACCAACTAGGCTCTTGATCCTTTTCGATGATTCGAGTCGAGCAGATTGTTTTGCCAAATTTGCCCCAGGAACAAGTAATATACCCATCGCTAGTTCCTTCGAATGGCCCGATACCGCCGTCGCCTTCTTTGAAACCTCTTGCCTCCTTGATGAAGACCACGATTATGCCGCGAGAGACAGTATCTTTCTTGAAGTCATCTCCAACGAGCATGTCTTTTAGATCAAGGGTCAAACTCTTGGGTGCAACATATTCAGCCAGAGCGGCATCAATGGATGATTGGACGAAAGATGAAATGAGAGGCACATCCATCAAATTTAGGAGGTGTTTCGAGAGAGGAACACATGATAAATCGGCCCGCGGTTGGCCAAGGAAGGTCAAAGTGCAGAGACTGAAGAACGGAGGATCTGGTGTAAGCTGGAGTCGTAACCGCATAGTACCAATCAGTCCACGTAACTCAACCCAAACTGGTACAAAAATGCCACCCGGAAGGTAAAACTTCAGGTAAAGATGTGCATTCTTCGCCTTCGACTTCAACGACTTTCCCGAGGACCGGGCTCGATATGCAAATGCGAGCTCCATGTTGACAAAATCACCTTGTTCCGCCTCCATACCTTCACGAATGGCTTGTTGTTCTTCTCCCTTTTGCCTTTCCTGCTGTTCCTTCTTCTTCGAGTCTATCGATTCGTCGTCGGTTTTTACTTTCTCCTCGTTATCCTCTTCTTCGCCTTCCCCAGGTGCTGCTCGATCATTCACGTCCTTGTTGTTGACCTTTTTTAAGTTACCATTCTCATCAACAGATTGACCTGCAGCTCCAGTAGGCAGCGATCGTATTCCGAGAATTCGAATCGCTTCGCTACCCTGCCCGAGATCATCGATGCTCACCATTCGAACTACCTTAGGCAGACTGGCTTGCATGACATCTTCCAACATGTCGGTCACAGATGCGAACAGATCGGGATTGATGAGGGGCCAGACTGATGAAAGAAGGCCGTTTACCCATGCTGTAGATTCCGGTAGTCGTCCCTCTGTGTTACTCATATCTTCCTCCTCTGATCTTGCAGCATCCCATACCTCATCCTCCCAGATATTATGGACTTTCTTGCCCAGCCAACCTCGAATCTCATAGATCAACGCGAAGCCAGTGATCGAGGCGAGGATGATGATGATTGCCAGAGGTATGAAAATCCAATTCGGTTGATTTTCTTTGCGGGCGTTGAACCACGATAGTCGGCCAGACAAGCTATCCGATTTGGAGAAGTCGAAAAGACTGAAGGAATTCGACTCCAGAACAAGTATTATGAGGACTACTAAGGTTGCAACTACGATCACAATCCCGATCCCCATTGTGAGAGCCAGTTGGTACGTTCTCTGAAGCTCCGCTTTGAGATCGTCAAATGATGGAGGTGGAAAGACCTTCTTCATCCCATCATAATCATCCTGAAGCTCTCCCTCCTCTTCTTGCAGTTGACTCGATGATTCGGAAGCCCCACCCAGGCCCTTGTCTGGTTTCTTCTGCATACCTGGTGCCGGCTCATTTTGTGGTGCTCGTCTCATATCCTTCTCTGTGGAATCTCGAATGACCAATTGCAGATGCGTTACAGGATCTGTCACAACCCTTCCACCATCATCCCGCTTGTTTCGCTTCATCTGCTTTCGTTTCTCCCTGGGATCTGCGAGCCCTGCAGCCTTCTCCGTTGCTGACTGTCCCTTATTCTTCGTTCCATTATTATCCTCCTTGTCAGCGCCATTTTCTCGATTCTCTTGATCGTGCCCTGCATCAGCAGATGGAGCGCCAGGGATGCCCGAGTCATGCTCTCCGGGCACCTTATCAGCCTCGTCTGTATTTCGATTCGCAGTAGGATACGGGTCTCCAGAGGCGTTCTTCCTGTCATCATCCTTGAATATCGCCTTCACGGCACTAAAAGCCCGCTTTCTTTTCGAATCATCTTCGTCTGAGTGTTGCGCGTCTTCTGCTTGTTTCTGTTGATCGTCGAGTTCCCCTCGATGTTCTCTATATCGCTGGACTGTAGGAATGGGGTGCTTGTGCGAGTACGGAGCTTGGTAGTTTCTGGGGGATGCTTCTTCCTCGAAGCTTGGCTTGTCCGTCATCTTGGATGTGTGGTCGCAAGTTGAGTCTGTATCGGCCAGTACATTAGAGAGCAAAGTCAGTGTTTGGTGACGGGGACTTACACTTGTTTTACCCAATTCCTGATAGTAGGAAATGAGTATAATAGCAGAAATGAAGTCGTCTTCGTCTCATATCCTCGTGCCTTCGCATAATGTTTACTTTCTTGCCAGGAGCTTTACCTGCTGCGAAGTCCCGGGCACACGACGTCACAGCGTCGCAATTTGGCGGATCCTTGCAACCGAAAGAGGCTGCAGATCTACGAGGCTACCTGAATGGCAAGGCTGAGTGAGTGTGAGAACAAACTTGGACATTAGTTGAAGGTATATTACAAGACGCCAATAATAATCGGCCAACATTCAAGGGCAAGTTTCATGATTACTAGTTTTCTCTGCTCTGCAAAGAAGTCGTCATAGTCCCTCATTTGCCCACCGCTCGTACGATCGAGAGATCATCACTGCATCAGATCTTGAGCATGTTTTCATTTCTTGGTTAGAAGAAGAATGCGATTTAGCTTTGACAGCGCTTTCTGTTGCCCTGCTTGGCTGCATTGTTGGGTATTCCGGACACCATTGGACATCGACATTAAGATTGCCCACCAGGTGTAGCATTTCATTCATCAAACAACCAGACTCGGATTCCGCAATCCCAGCGTTTGACGATCATACGTGCCATGCTAAGCATACGTTACCACGCATTTGTCACAATTTCCGTCCTCTTCATCTCAAAACTTATAAAAATCCTCTCGAGAACCCTCTGATTAAAACAAGTACACTCATATCCAAAATGCATTTCCTTGCGTTTATGCTGGGGCTTCAAGGGATTGTGGGAGCACTTTGATTCTCTCTGGGCCACCTATGAGGTCAGTTTTGACGTTCGACGACGTCCTCCTGTCTTCAAGGAAACTCACTCGGGCTCCACAGACTGGTTTGGACTCAGGTATTGACCTTCAGCAATCCAGTTGGGTAGGCCAATGACGGCCTCTGATACAGCCGTGAGGTTGGCAAATACATCCATACCATAGAGAGTCTTTGATGATACTACAAAGGCCTGCCTCATATACTGTGCAGTTTTTGAAACCAAATACAACGACCGAAAGACATATATCACGTGATGGCGTTATAGCCGCACATAAACTCGTGGTTTGAATTCAAGCTCCATTTTGAATGGCCAAGATGAGCTCGAAAGCACATGACATATAAAACGAGGATCTTTGTTGTCAGAGGGAGAATATACCTAGAGTCACGAGGTCAGACTTGCCCTGAGATTATCCAAGCCTTTTAAAAGGCCCGAAGGGCCATCTAGCATCCCGACAAAGACCTCGCAGCCAGGAATCAGGATCAAAAGATTGAGGAAATGAGTAGAAGAATGTGTACTACCACTTATACGAAATTGCCTCCGAAATCGCAATATCAGTCCGACTTTTGAGACTCCCTTTGGGAACAATTGGAAGTACCTCTTAGTACTTAATATCTCCGAGAGTAACATGAAGTGCAGACGCTCAATTGAAAATGAATGGACGCTTACTTGGACATTACCTGATGTTGGTGTATAGCCGCATGTATGTTTCTATGATAGAAAACCTATAGGACGTTGGCGCGTGTGGTACGTAACATAGCCAAGAAAAGACAATGGTTGCTGCGAAAGGCGCCATCTTGCAAGATCTCGCCTCGCCGTCACCTTGTCGGCCATAAGCATATTCCCTATCAAGTGCTACCATTGGACGGTTGCACTGCCCTGGCTGTTGGCTGCATCAAGGAGCATAAACCCTCCCGCCGTCATGGCTTTCTTCCGAGATATCCCGGACGATGGGAAAGCCGTAATGTCCTCGGGTCTACGATAAGATGAATCTGAGCTCCAGAAATACCCCAAAATCAAAACATGGCAGCAGGAAGGAAGAGAAGAGAGAAAGCTGGGGTTGAGGCGTATCAAGTAAAGAAACATGAGCTGAGCAGGGGAGGAAGGCTTCTAAAATAGGAAAACGAGCCCCTGAGAACGCACGAGCCAACAAGATAAACAGCAACGCGCTAAAGTTTATCAACAATCGTTTTGCCACACCCCTTTCCCTCGCCTACCAACGCTCACTTCAAGTGTGGTTCTTTCGTCCCATCCATACGATAGAGCACGATGCAATCATGGCTGTCACCCATGCGGATGGCCCTGCCTCGGCCAAATGTGTGCCCGGCCATTGGATCCCAGTTCCCTCCAATTTCCCTTCACCGCCGCTCATCGACGTACAAGCTTAACAAGCTTACCACCTCCACCCCTCCTCCGTCTCGACCCCTCCAGACCACGCCCCCTCCCATTCAACAACAATCTCCCACGCCTACAAGAAGGCACTCACCACCCAATTCTGTGCTGTCATCTGCAATGACCCCATCAATCGACGTCTACGGGGAATACCTAGGCCGTCACAACTACAGCACTGCTGCGAGCTCCGATGGGATGCCCAGCTTTGCTTTTGCTTTTGAGTACGCATTTTCCCTCAGCTGCCACCGCACGATAGAGGGATAGAGGGATAGAGGGATAAAGTTCTGACTAACGCCGGCATTATTAGTATCGACGGAGTACTATTGCGATCCTCAGCACCTATCTCTGGAGCAGCCGAAGCTCTGGCCCTTCTGCACAATAACAACATTCCCTTCATCCTGTTGACCAACGGAGGAGGCAAACATGAGTCAGCACGGGTCTTGGAGTTGAGCAAGAAGCTCGGAGTTCCTCTTACTGAAGACAATTTCGTTCAATCACACACACCGTTCAAACAGTTGGTTGAGGGATCCGATACCATTGAGAGTTTGAAGCACAAGACTATCTTGGTCACAGGCGGAGATGGAGACAAATGTCGCAAGGTTGCTGAGATGTAAGAACACATGCATACTCCTTACGATAGTGCTGATATTCTTTCAGGTACGGTTTCCAAAATGTCGTAACTCCAGGCGACATCCTTATGGAGTATCCGACCATCTGGCCATTCAACCAGATTTTCTCGGACTACTACCAGAAGACCACCCGACCTCTCCCACGTCCTGTCGACCTTGCAAACCCCTCTGAATCCCTCCGATTCGATGCAGTTTTTGTGTTCAACGATCCCCGTGACTGGGCACTCGATTCACAAATCATCCTCGACTTGCTCCTCTCGAAGGAAGGAATCCTAGGAACGTACTCCGACAAGAACGGTGATACCTCTCTCCCGAACAATGGCTGGCAGCAAGATGGACAACCAAAGCTATTCTTCTCCAATCCTGATCTCTTCTGGGCCACGAGCTACCACATGCCGCGACTCGGTCAAGGCGGTTTTCAGGCATCTCTTCAAGGTGTCTGGGATGCGACAACTGGAGGCTCAAAACTCGAACGTACCGTCATCGGCAAGCCATTTCCAGATACATACAAATATGCTGAACGTGTTCTGAACGAGCATCGCCAGCAAATGCTAGGTGGAAAGGGCGAGGTCAAGAAGACTGTCAGCCCGTTGAAGCGAGTCTTCATGGTTGGCGACAATCCCGAGTCCGACATCCGCGGTGCGAATGAATACGATAGTCACCATGGAACCGAGTGGACTAGTGTTCTTGTGAAAACTGGTGTCTTCCGCTCTGGCTCAGTACCTGCGTACAAGCCAAAGGCCATTGTTGACGACGTTCTGGCTGCTGTTAAGTGGGCCTTGAAAGAAGAGGGATGGCATAGTGATACTTAAAATCCGTTCACGATCAGTTTACTTGGCACTGGTCGATTCAGATCTTGACTCGGAGTGAGCGACATTAGAATTTTTGCATTTTGTAAGGCGTTAGAGCGGGGAGCGTAAATCGCCTGCCCTTTTACCAAGGTTAGACTACAAGGTGGATACACAGGCGTTGAGATACCACTGATGATAAAATACAATAAGAAGCTTTTGATTTACTCTCAAATCCTTACTACTTTCCAGCTATTGGTAAAGAGCTCTCTGCTGTGCAGACTCGAGATGAGCTGTGAAAGAACGGCAGAGAATATATCTGTCGCCCAACTCTCCTTCACACTAATCAAGCTGCCTGTCGATAGATCTCCCCAAACATATGAGAGAGCTTGTATTCAGGCCTGTGGGAAAGCAATGCGTATATTAAATTGACTCGACGACTTTGGCGCCGTCACCGGGCTGGACGATGAGTAGTCGGATTGCATCTTGCTCCAGGTTCTGACGCCGGGAAGACATGTTTGGTGTCTTGGAGGAATGCTCAATGAAGGAGGTTCGTGAAGTGCGACCTCATAACTGCCTACATCGAACAAGTTTTGACAGAAAAGAGCTGACGGAAGACTATTCTTCTTAGAGAAAGCTATATGAAGAGTAAGGACGAAGGAGCCATCTTGATTATAAACAATTATTTTCATCGCTCTCTACTTATTTTCCACCACGCATGTCCAATTCATTACAACTTATCGATCTACACGAGACCTGCCCTCAACCCACTCAAGTGAACTTAGCATTAGCACAAGTAGCGCCCGCAGCACAAGCCTTATAGAGACTCAAATACGCATTGCCTCCACAATACTCACTCGCATCTCCCCCGCACTTGAAGTTGCAGTTCGCTAAACTGGCAGCCGTCGTCGGCGGCGTCCTTCCAGTAGCAACAGCATTTCCGCACCAACACTCCCGCGTATATTCCGTGCCAGCATATGTATACCCGCCGGATTTGCAGAATGCAACGCATTTCTCGTCCGTCATGGCATCGTCTGCGCTCATGCTCCCCACTAGTGTGCGTCCGATTGGGGAGTTTGGGGCTGTTCGCTCTTCGGGTGCACAGCCGACAAAGGCGAAACCTTTAGACGTCATGTCTGTATATGGGAGGGCAGAGGCTGTGGGGGGTTTTGTAGAGGAACTAGTCGTCGAGGTGGTTTTGGCTGTTGTTGCAGGCTTCGATGTCGTGGTCGGTTTGGCTGTCGTAGTTGGTTTCGCCGTTGAAGTGCTGACAGCTGTACCTTCTGGGATCACGATTAATGTTGCTGGCATGCAGAAGTTTGTTGGGTCAGATGCTAATGCGAATGAGTTAGTGATCTGATATCCCACGCTCTGATTGCAGGGTCGATGAGACTTACCGGGATTATTTGGAGGAGTATATCTGAACTCATATCCTCTGTTGCCCGATGCTATTCGAATGCAGACTCCTCCACCAGTTGGAGAGGTCTCACGAGTCACAAACTTCAGTTGAGTTTGTAGGGCGTCATTGTCTGGATTGCATCCGTAGACAGGCTGGAAGATAGCTCTGGGATCACCACGCTCGGTCATAAACATCTTTGTTGTGTTATCGACTTCCGAATACTAAAGAAAATATTAGACTCCTCCCGAAATCAGAAACGATTGTAGATAATGAATCTCACCTCGCCATCAATAACTGCATGAATGCCTCCATAAGTCCATGTCAAGATGCCAGCAGCCAGAGTCAAGTTCCGAACTGGATCGGGAACTGGCTCCAAAAAAAGATGTCTGTCACCACCTCCAGCAGCGTTCAAATTCATATACTTATTATGAATGACTGGATACTTAGGATTCTGAATCAGAACACCGAAAGGCTGGGTGATGGTGTTAGAAAGAGTTCCACCCGGGATCGTACACGCTGTCGTGATAGTTGCTGCCAGCAAGGCTGAAAGGAGCGAGTACTGCATGTCGACGAGTGATACTTCAACACAGCAGACCAAAACAGTGCTTTCAAGAAACTGCACATTTTTGGGCTGTGGTAAGATGTTTATATCCCCAGTTCCAATGGCTAGAACCCCGACAAACCGCATGCAGGTTCCATCTCCTCTAATATCAGCCTTGTATCTCCAGTCTTTTGAATTTGGATGGACGCCTTTACGTTAGCAAAGTATCTTGGCAGCAGCACTTGCTTGTGATAGGAAACTTTTGCCATCACATCTTCCCCAATTCGGACGATGCTTTGAATGAAGGGATGTGCCGTGCGCCGAGCTGAAGGAGAAGGGTTCTTCTATTTGCATAGTGCATTGCGCTAATGCTCTGACCTGTAAATTCTAGGCACGTTTGACCTTAATTCTCAGGCCTCCATCGACTCGAGAGGAGAGTCTGGAAGAGAAGACATCATGGCACTCTGACGACTCTGCTACTCAGCGGCTACTTTCAAAGTCTTGAACCTCCCAGCTACCAAAGTTCTACGCAACTAACTTTTATTCTGTTTTCTCATATCTTTATCTATTACTTTATCTATTATATCCACTCTTTTCCCTCGTATCGGTGTCTTTGCCAACGACGCCAAGCGGTTGTGGCACTGGCGCATGCTGTGAGATGCGTTACTTCGAGTGAGACCCTCCGCCGATCTCCCTCAATTGGCGTGCAATCCAAACTAGTTTGTTTTCGACTTCAAAGAAGCTCTCTTCTGGAGAGATGGTTTGCGCAGTCTACATTAGACCCTACCATGGTTCTCTGTCAAGGGAGTCCAATAAGTTCGTTTGCTGATATTTTCAACTTCAATGTTCAGATTGCTTCCGTGTCCGGACCAGGCCAGCTCACTGTGGCGTATGAGGCTGATCCGCCGCAAGTGTGCGAGGCCACCTGACTCCTGAAACATATACAATCAAGAGGAAGTATCTCATATGGCGGGTTATTTGCTTCTGCAGGCTCGGTCATTCAAAACCACAGTGTAATGTGATATTGGTGCTCGGGCTGCGTTTATGCGAGGCTTCGGAAGATAAATTACATGTCTACCTGAGAGATCCGAGACCTCAACGTTGGTGGGTGGGTACGAATCCCAAGTACAATTTGACTTGAACATCGGAAAAGCGCAACAGATTGTTCCCTGGTTTAATTGATATGCGGATCCTCAGCGGCTATCACATTTGAGGCGTCAACGTCTCGTTCAAACCAAAGCCAAGTGGTCTGTTCCTTCTTATATCTCAATTTCTCAGACGCCACGCGAGAATGAAAATAGGCAAGCACATACAAGATTTTGGTCATGCAAAGTTCGCATCTGGTCGAGCTGTTGAGATTTCGCAAGGTGCGACTGATTCAATTTGGGGAATTATCGCCTTTCTATGGCTCGAATTTCACTTGAAAAATAATGATTGTGGGATTGGAATTTTCAAAGTTGTCGAATCTCTCACCCCCGAGGACCTCTTTGTCCAGTTCAGCCTCGTTCTTTCCCTCTTTGTTATGTCCACGCGAAAAACCACCACAGAGATCTGGAAGTCGAGACCTGTTCTTTATGTATCAAGGCATATATGTTTATCCTCGTTTCCAGAACCATGAAGACCTTACATGAGGTAGGCTCAGGAGGCCGAAAAGTGGGTTGAGACTGAACCGATAGGGTTGGGAGCTCAAGAAATCGCGGATCATGAATGAACGACGAGTTTCGATCGAAGTTTACCCAAACACGCTGGATTCACAGGAGAGCAAATGCAGGTATTTAGTGGAAAGTTCCGCGTCCAGGCTGCCGAGTTCTCGTCGTTTCTTAAGAAACTTCATGAAAAATCATGGAGAGCTCTGTCCACTTTCAATCGCGTTGTACACTACATATATTAAGATAAGTAGCTACCTTAACTTCAATTCATATCAACATCAAACATTACACCTTTCCAACAAACATACAAGAGAAGCAACGAAAAATGTCACAAAGCATTTCATCACAAGAAGCCCAAGCTAGCGCTAGCTCGCAGACCCAAACGGAGACAGACGATGGTAAGACCTCCTTGACAATCACGATATACCTCTCTGCAAAGCCTCACTGTACGACATTGTCCGGCTTTCGGACAGTCTCGCAATATCACTCGCTCGGCGAACAGAGTTGCTTTCTCACACTCCGCATCGAATCAACCACTCGTGTCATCGATATCAAACGCGCTATTGCTGATCACCCAAAGCTAGCAATTCCGGTCGATTATCAGTTAATCGAATTGCTGGACGGTGCAAGGTTATCAGTAGAAGAGGTATTGTTGGATAATGCGTTTGCGTTTGGATTTGTGATGGGGGCTGCTGAGCCGGGAGTGAACAACATAAGGTGTGTAGTACGGCCTCCATATTCTTTTGATCATATGGCCCCAAAGAGGAATGGTTGATTCTTTGGATGTCGAAAGGGGGAGGGAGGGAATGGCTCTGAGGATATGCACTAGGCAGTTTTCTTTCTTTTGAGCTGGTGATTGATCGCTGGTGAAGCTATTGGGGTGTGACAGAATGTTGCTTCTCTAGAACTCCCCACACAGAATATGAGGTCGTGGGAATATATTGGATTAGAAAAGAAGAAGATAAGACTATGAGTATAATATGTGAGATTTTCCTAGGTAGTTGTAATATTGCGGCCAAAGAACACAGGAATTCACTCCATTCGACTAAAAGATTCGCTTGAGCAGTGCATGTGATACTTTGATATGATGAGCTCTTCTAAATAGTTCTGCTTCGAGCGGAATTTATTTTACGTAAATAAGAGATACAAAGAATGAGCTCCTGACGTCAGAAGCGTATTTGATGGTTTCTTGTCGTGTTTAGGGATCCCAACGGTCGAAACGTATCAACTGGCTTCTCTCACTCGACAGGAAGCTTCCCTAGAATATCCAGCGTTTGATAGGTTCATCCGACGCTTACTCTCCCTAAAGTGGCAATAATATACACTCACCCTAAAGCTTAGCCTTCAAAGCCCCTCCCTCCTTAAACACTTCATTCAACGCATCAACACCGGCCTGCACAACCTGTTGATCCTGCGCCGGCGTCCCAGTACTCGCACCAATACCTCCAACCAACTCTCGTTTGGCGTTGAAAATGGGCAAGCCGCCTCCAAAGGTAGTGAATCGTCCTCCATTAGTATTTCCCAATCTTGATGTTTCGTCAGCATTCTCTGTTTTATGCCGGGGGTGAAAGTGGGGAAAGATGACAGACCCAAAAGCAGGCCCCCCAGGCCAGACTGCCTCTTTGTACAGATGGGTTCCTATCTTATGACCAGCTGCCGTGAAGGCTTTATCCATTGCGATACTGATACTGGTTATTTTCGCTCCGGGCATGCGGGAGAAATGGAGGAGGTGGGTCTGCATTCAGTTAGAGCAAAGCCAAGTTCTCCATGAAGAAATTGATAGAGAGAATACAAATCAACTCAGGGAGAATTGACGATTGAGACCAATGACAAAAGGGACATACCGATGCGTCAACAACGGCGATATTCATTCCAAGCCCCATATCCCGCGCTTTTGCCTCTGCTGCCGCGATGGCGATCTTCGCTCCCTCGAGAGTGAGGCTTTCACTTGATTGTGTTATGGGTGACATTGTGAATAGATTCACAGATAACAAAGATAGGTAAAGGGTCTAAGAAGGTGTTTGATAGTGTAGTTGATGAGAGGATCTGGCGGATCCAGAAGCGTGACGGAATCTTGCGGGGGTAATTCGGAAATCATAACGGGCACTGCCGAGGGAAAAGGGAGAGAGCTTGGTCTTCGGGCAGACTTATTCAAACAAGGCTAAAAGCATAAAGAAAGCTGGAGCAAAATAGCTTTATGCTAAATCGAGACTCTGTTCTTCGATTCCTGAAGCAATTGATTGTTCGTCCTTTTACAAGGCGCTATCGAAAAGCACATCACTACGGAGATGTGGGTGGCTGTACTTATGTAAGCGAGCCGACAATTGGTGATCCAGTAGATTAAACGCGGTCTATTCTTACCGTAGCCGCGCATCTTGACGCGATCTTGTTCTTCTCTATCCAGAAACTCAGCCCCCTCGATACATACATACATGCCGCACCCAATTGACGGACCGACCTCATTGCCCAACTGATTCTCAACGACACTCATTCGAATCGGCATTCTCAATTCGCCCACCCCTCCATTACGAGTCTCGATACTGAGTCCAAGCGTCGATCGCAAGAACTCTATCTTTCCCCTCCTAGATCCAGATAGCCAGACACCCTTATCGCACACGATTGCAAGGACCTCGAAGCCTCCACGATCCAACCCCGTACCACCAGAATGTCTCCTCACCAAGCCAAACGCCCCTACGCTGGTTCTCAGCCCTCTATCACATCCTATTTTCCCTACACCTCGTCAACCTCACAGCCCACCTACGCGATAACCCCCCAACCCGTCGATGCTCGTTCTCCTCCTCTACCCTCAGACGTCCAATCGAACCTCCTATCCGTCGGCATGCGCGTGCGCAAATCCGTGCCTGAAGGCTACAAGACTAGTTCATATTCCGCATTCACGCTCTTTCAGGACGTCTCGCCTGCGGTTGTACAAGAGGAAGTGAGGAAACCGGGAATGGGAATGAGGCCGAGAGCGAGAGAACTCACGCCTTTTTGTGGGTTGATGAAGGTTGGAGGCTTGGCAGAGCAGCGGTGGGGGATTTATGACCACGAGGCAAGGGAATACGGGGAAGGGTCGGACGTAGACGATGTGGACGATGATATGCCGGCACTGAGTCAAGGCTCTACAGTGTCGAACGCTAGCACGGCGAGTCTGAGCGGAGCAAACAAGAGAAGATTTGAGGTCGATGACGAGGATGAGATAGATGCGAAGGTCCCGGGATTGGGTGGCAGAGCTATTGCAGTTCCGAGACGGATGAGAAAGGGTGGGGAGAAGACGATTAGGGTTGTGGGGCAGGAGAATCTGGAGGATGTGGATTTTGAGGATGCGGAATTCTTGGATTATGGGTTACTTGGTGGTGATGAGGAGATGGGTGGTGTTTGATCAGGTGGTTGTGTTGCTAGAACCCTCGGGTGAGGGCTGTTGATTACTGGATGTATTGATGATCTCATGAGACTGGCGTTATGGATCGAATTGGGAGTGTTGTGTACAATTCGGGCACTGGAAATTTCGTCCCGGCCATCAAGCAGCTGTGTATGATGTTAGGTATATATGCTCAATAAACGATTTTTTTCTCTAGCTCGCTCAGTAATCGAGAACCCAGTACCCGAACTTGCGATTGTGTACTGGGGGCAAGGTGGAAGGATAATATCTCTGAGTACAGCTACAAGGCTTTTTCTATCCTCTCTATCCTCCTGTCCTTTTCATAATGTTGGCTACTGATGGAGACCATGAATAGTTGTACCTTTACACTCGTAAAGTATGCTATTGACTCAGTTTTTACTCTTGTGGATTTTTTGCTATCCTATGAGATTGATGTCGATGAGAGTGTCTGTTGTTTCCTTATCCCGCTGGATTCTTCGACTGCCTTTAAAGCAACCAGAATATTTTTGAACAAGTAAAAGTATTTGCTCGAACGGCCTTCGAGAGGCGAGTGCCAATCTCACAGCTTCCTCCTTCTGCTACCAGAGAAGAGAGTAATCTGGTGCTTGCAGAAGACACTGGGAATCCGAAGTGGCTCTTGTAAACCCCTTTCATTAGATTTCATCATCATTTCTCCTCCCAGTTAGTATTTTTTTTCTCTGAATGGAAGAACATTCTCATCATGAGATTTAGAGCTTCTTATTTCGACTACAGAAGATTATAGCTATACTCAAAGAAAGGATATATTTAAAGAGAGATTAAATTAATTATAGGGTTTTTCTTTTAATTATTATATTCGATGAGTTATTAAGATATAAGAGATAGATAAGATAAAAAATATAAGATATATAAGTAAACGACTAGACGGCAAGTTCGTATACGGAAAACGCGACCGCTGTATCGGGCAAGGCGCGCACGGGCCGGCCGCCGCTTTCGCGGGGTATAAGAGTCGCGCCTTAATATTGCTCGTCTATCTTTTTCTTTTTTTTTTCTTTTTAACAACTTAACAGCCTTTCACCTACGTGACGCTCGGTGTTCGGCCTTTATGCGCATTACGGCCTTTCTGCTTAGATCTCACTCCCTTGCTTCTAAGCTTTCTTTTCTAATTAACTGCGCCGCAGCTAAGAAGACCGCGTCAGCCAGGTACGGGGCAGCTTCAACCAGAATCCGCGATCGCCCTCTATAGCGTCGATGCCGCTGAGCAGTTGGGGGATACTGACCTCCTCTGAGGCCGGTTTTATATTGGCCCATCTTCGAGCTTGGCAGCGCTTAAACTTTTTCGCGATTTGCCTCGTCGCACCATCGCCGTCCCCAACAACAGCGCCATCCGGAGACAGAGAATGCCGCGGACTGGGCTTACACAACGTATCGACACCTTCCTTGGTAGGCTACAACAGAAGTGACGGAGAGGCCAAGCTATACACATATGAGGCGTTTTTAGAGAGTGGGGGAGGGGTTTGCTGCAAAGTGTCTAGTGGAAATTGTACAATATGATGACACCGGTGATGCTAATAATGCACGATTTATATCTCAACCTCCAACTTCACCCTAAGGACACTGTGATGATAGGTTTGGGAGAAGCCACAAATTTGAAGATTTATGGGAGGGAAAGGTTGAATGAATGAATGGTTGGCAGGAGCAAGGGAGACTGAAGGTACATAGACACAAGAAGGACAGCAGAAGCGGCTGCCAACGAGCCATGCATGGAAAGAAGACATAAGCAAAGCACTCATTGATACGGATATGTACATAGACGTATATAGGAGCCAGACCGCCCAGCAGAGGAAGTTGCTGATCACATTCGTGTGGTGAAGTGAAGTGGGTTACTATAGTAGAAGCACTGCGGCAACTCTTCCCTTCGAGCACCAGTCCGCTTCAATATAGCCTCGTCTTTGATGTCGTACTTACCAGTGAAGTCATTCGCTTCTTTGGCAATGACCCTCGACTAGAGACGCTGAAGTGCAGGACCCGGCAACTATTACTATTTTTGTTATTTCATGAACCTAGCATCCCTTTCCCCGGGAGCCACTCACATTTGAGACTAGCCCATTTAAGAAAACGTAGAAGTCGAGTTGGTGTGGATCCGCCTTGGTCCTGGAAATGCCAACTTTTAAGCTTAAGAAAAGTTTAGGATCGCACGAGGGGGAATATCAGTTGGCGCTAGGCTAAATAAAGATTAGTTTGTATCCAGCGGTATCTTGTTTAGCCGATACTGCTGCCTACAACAAATCTAGTTTGCTGCCTGATCTGTAAGGCAAGTTTTGCACCTCCCGATTTTTACGGAGGTCGTGAGACGTGCAATAGTGAGGCCTATATAAAACAGATTTACGGCACTTCATAAGGCAAGCCAGTTGATAACTTAGGCCAGGGGTATCTCTGTGTATTCTATGAGCGGCTTATCAAGATAACAGCCTTGATCTTAGTTTCTTCAGACCTTGTAAGTCTCCTTCTTTGGTCTCCTGAAGTTCCATCTCTATATACTCGGGCGTACATCCACCGCCAAAGTCGATCAGTATCACATCTCCAGAAGGACCAATCATGACATTGTCCGGCTTCACATCCCCCCAAACAATCCCATACTTATGTAACCTCTTGACTGTCTCATCAATCTGATCCATCCATCTCCGTCTTTCAGGGACCGAGGCGTCCAGCATTGCATCATGGAGCGTCATTCCATCGATTCGCTCCAATAGCATACCCATGAGTAGAGATTTTTGCCCGTCCCAGTTGACAAGGCCCACAATTCGCGAAGTTCGGATGCTAAGATCGTGTTCAGAGATCTTTTGTAGCTTGGCCAAAATCTCAACTTCTCTCTGAAACCCATGTCGTTTATCGCCTGACTTGAAAAAGAACTCGTCCGTCGTGTTGACCTTTCGCACAATCCGCGGAATCTCACACATCACTTCCTCGACGGAGGGCGGATCGAGATACGATGCCATCCCTAGGTACTTCATAGCTTGATGAAAGTCGACTTTCTGCATTTTCAATAGTGGCAACTTTGGGGCTGGCATCTCCGAAGATTTTCGGATCGAAAGCAAGCTCGTTTGCCTTTAATATACCGCCCTCGTTGAACAGCTCGAAAACATAAGTTTCGGGATCATAATATTCCAGTAGAGTGGTCGGTCTGGAGATAGGTACTGGAACCAATTGTTTGACCCGCTCATGGATCGGGCCAATAGCCCATGTCTCGAAGTCGCATAGGATGTCTGGGTCGTCAATATCATCCTTGAACTTATAGAATTCATCGATTAGGCTCCCTTCTCCCTCCAGATGTTCAGCAGCGATTTCGATCATGAATCGTTTGTTGCGGCTCATGAATGTGTAGGTGATGGAGTTTTCAAGGGTCACCATCTCCTGCACAGAAAAGGAATACATTGTAAGGGCGTCATTTGTCGCATTTGTGATCTGGTCCATGATATTTGACAACCGAGAGCGTAGACCCGACCGAGGGTAGTTGTTAAGTGTGGAGTGTGGATTCTACAATTTTGAGAGGAGTGAAGCTTCGGTGCTTGCAATAGCAGGAATGAGAAGGAGGAGAAAGAGGAGTGAGAGTTGGGAATATAAATACCACGGATGTTGGAGAAGAGATGGAGGGAGGCTTAATGTAGTAGCCGTAAATTCCGCTTACGGCGCTACGTGAATTGATTGGCTATGGTGTTTCATAGTGAAGGGACCCAGCGCTGCAGCGGTTTGCAGTAATAGTGAACGGTGGCTTAGTAGCAGTCTTTTTAAATACACGCTGCTGTTTAAGCGCTCGTTGTTTCTCGAATCGAATTCCTTCAATGAAGGACCTGTAGCTAGGTACTTCAAACATAGATACCAACGGGACTGGATGTACAACTGCCCAACCGTGGGTCATAATGTACATAGCCACGGTCAGCGTGGGAGACCGTATACCCTAGACGCCAACTTCAATATTACGTCCTGGCTCAAACGACAAGGTCTGAACTCTCCAGTCATATGTTTGTAGAACTGGGTCGAATGCCACTCTTAGCGAAGCTCTCCATGCGTTTGTAAGAGTTAGCCCCTCCTTTTGTACCAACAATCGCAAACGTAGGGGGTACTTATTGCAACTGGTCTCTCACGATGTGGCCTCCTGAAAGTCTTAAGTTAGGCCTCGAGATATGGCCAACAAAGGTTCTTATCCATCGTTGAGGGCGGTTACAGCAGCGTACGAGTAGGTGTTCTTCCATTGAATTATAAATACCAGCGGGAAGTATCTCTTGATGGAATGCAAGACGTATATCCAAAGAAGTTCTCTGTTACGTTGACAGAATTTAGAGAATGACCTTATCTTTACCCAATTTATAAATTCTATTTTCACTCTTGTTAAAATGTGTTCCCGACGGGCCCGTCAGGAGTGATGTGGTTATAGAGCATATAACGGCGGCATCACCTATTGCAGGTATGCCACTACATACATTGATGCCATGGGCCGGACCCGGAAGAGAAAGTGTGGACGTGATGATTCGACCTACATATACCCGGGCGACGGTCTCTGCGGAAAGCGTACTTGTCATCTCTCTAACTTCAGAGGGAAGTGGCAATATCATATATACCAATACAGCCCCAACCGCTGGCCATATTGCAACGGGGCGAATTGTACTCACCAAGCCTGTGTGAGGTGTCGCGCAGCTTAATAGAAATAGTCTTGGTTACGAGAGTGTAAGTCTGATCTAATAGCCACCTCACTATAACCCTTCTGACCTATTGCCAAGTAATAAGTACACACAAGTCTGAACAGATGGATACGAGATGGTTGGAAAGCTATTGATGAACTGGTATAAATGGCTTGGACGAACGAGGGTACAGCAGCTGTGGTTGGAATTGCCTGTTTGTGTTTGAAATCTATTAGATTTCTTAAGCAGTCTTGTTTTACTGGGAGCTGGAAGCTGGTATTTTGGCTTGAACATTCGCTTAGGTAATCTCTTGTATATCAGGAGTAGTTGAAACATTGATTGATTGATCCATTTGCGTCCTATTTGAGTCTATGACTATAAAGGACGCCTCCCTCAAAATGAGAGAGAGTTTCTGATTGTGGATTCGAGTTGCTTTTGAAAGCAAACTCCGTAACGAGTGTCTTTCAATCGAATTATATTCCGCCAATGTTGGGGACAAAGCCCACTTTCTGCACTTCTGCCGGGCACCTCGCCCTCCTCCTTCTGCCTTCTCTCTCTCCATAAAAAGGTAATCTATTCCCAGCTCGCAATTCGCCCGAAGGGTACAATAGATACCGTATAGCTACTCGTAGGACAGTTCTAGGAATCCCTAGAAGGCGCAATCCTTCGTCGGCGTCTACTCGCTGTCTTAAATGCGCCCATCAGCTTACCCATCTCTCGGTATCCTCTATCTTAAACCCTTAGGCACCCTCTTATATATGTCAGCGTGTAGAGACACCGTCTTATCGTCGGAACTCGATACTCCCATCTTCTACCTGGCTAGCGTGCCTTACTCTCCCGTGTCTCTCCAACCTACTCCCGCGGACTCATCCTCGAGCCTGCCTCTGTAGCGGTCCTTTTCTGAGGCCTCGGTGGGCTTCTCCAAACTATGTCCCTCTGCTCGCGCAGCTGCCGTCGAGAACCCGCGACCTTCAAGCCCGCAGATCGTAAGGTGTGTTCGTATCGAGTAAAAGAAAGGATTCGACAAGGTTCGAAGGGGTATTGTTCGAGTCGTCGAGTTATCATAACGTCGCGATCGCGATAATCGATTCACAGCGAAAATTTTCAGCAGCCTTCCCAAGCCTGCCTCAATAGGCACCAATATAGCCATCCTGTTCGACGCGATCGTAGTCGGGTCACTACTCTGCTGAGCGTGTACTTGATGCTATATCATGTGATCGAAGTCCTCTGTATTATCGTCGTCGTATTCGTGATATTGTTGTTGCTGCGTCGCCCTCGCGATCGCCCAGCATAGGATCTTTTGGCATCTCTGTCACCTTAAAAAGAAAGTTGCAGATACTGACGCCGGTGGCCACGAGAAGGCAGATCCTCTTCCACCGACAAGAAGCGCTACTCACCCGATGCACTTTACGGTTGATCTTGCCCTTGATCTTCTCACCAGTTGCCCCGTTCGTGTACGAGCCGGAAGACATCTCAGTATGTCCCGAGGGTGTTGGCCAACTTGATGCCTACTAACCTCCTCCCGCCCTTCCCTCGACGTTGATTCAACATCCATTTGAAGAAGCGTTTGAGAGTGCGGCGGGAGATGGCCTACGTTCCCCGGGCAAGATCCTTTCGTATATATTTGCAAAACCTTTAAAGAGAATAAGAAAAACGATTCAATAGCAAAAGACGGGAGATAAAAGAGAATACATACTAATGGAACTGCTCCTCGATATGATCGAGGAGGATATTATTTTCGCTATAATCCTCATCTTCACCCTCGGATCCGTCAGAGTTATTCTCTTAATTGAAGTAGTACTCTGGCAAATAGGCATTATCCTCTCTAGCGATCCACGCCGGATCTGCCTTATCACATCCGTCGACATCGCTATATCTTCAAAGGCATACCCACGTTCCTTGATCGCTCAATCCCTTTGAATGTATAGGATACAGCATTTTCAGATATTCTGAATATCAGCGTTTGGAGATTAATTCAACTGTCCTAGTTGCTCAAAATACCGAACGGAGAATGTGATATGCGGTCAAATTTCTCCTTGGTTGTACGTCTTGACAACTTCAATTATCCTCACTTCTGCCTCGAATGAATTGAGACCGATTCATTCTATTGTTTTAGTTCAAGCTCCATTCGGCGACATCCTACCCTTCATTTTCCTACTTGCCTTCCCCAAGCATGTCATAACACGCGCACTACCAAACGTTCGATACATGAGATCGATTATGACAGTCTGGAATTGATCACTTCCATCTTCACTTTCATGTTGGTCGGATATTTAATGCAAGATTAGAATCGGTACTTCATTTTTGTTGCCTAAGGTATATCAATGTATAAACATAATAATTATTAATACTACATTTAGCCCCCTTGCTTAAAGCAAAGCGACAGCGAGTCCCGCAGCAGCAGCCGCCATCTCAAAGCCAACGACAACTCGTCCAGCCGCGGCGGTAACTTGCAGTCCGGAGCTAGTGGCCGTCGCACCACTTCCTGTTCCGGTTCCGGTTCCAATTGGGTAGGTGTATGTGCTGATGCCCTCCGAGGTTGAGAGAGCGTAGGGAGGCGAAGGAGCAGATGGGCTTGATGGAGGAGAAACTGGAGTCGTGACTGGGTAGACGGTGATTGTGGTGAGTGGGGCAGTGGTATAAGGGCAGTCCGTAATTTCAGGAGCGCAGGATGAGATTGTGTACGTCGAAGTCGTATACCTAAGGATCAGGTCAGTCATTTCCACGCAACAGTACCTGAGATCGCTAGGTGCAAACTAGGAGATTGTCACATACAGTGTTTCGGTCGATGTAGCAGGATACACGGTCAGGGATACGGCGCTGGAAGTTACCGTCGTGATTGGAGCTGTGGTATAAGGACAGTTGGTTACAGTCGGTGCACAAGAAGAGATTGTCAACGTCTCCGTGCTGTATATTGTGGAAGTGATCCAAGAGCTTGGTGGCGAGGTGGGAGGCGTATTGGCCGATGAAACCGGGCAGACAGTGGTGGACAGAATGATCGTCTCTGTTGTCAAATGTCCTTTTCCGGGGCAGTTTGTTACTGTTGGAGCGCACGATGTCTTCGTATACACGGAAGTCGTGTATATCGTTGAGGTAGTCAAGGGGACGCTGGTCGTTCCCTCTGAAGACGAAGCTGAGGATGAAGATGAGCTCGCGGCAGAGCTTGTTTCGATGCTCGAGCTGGAAGTACTGGAAGCTGGGGCAGACGAAGCTGGGGAGGACGAGGCTGGGGAGGACGAAGTTGGGGCCGACGAAGCTGGGGTCGACGAAGGCGGAGAGGATGAAGTTGCGGGTGTGCTGGAAACTGGCGGAACCGTTGAACTTGCGGCTGTGGTAGGTGAAGTCGTGGTCGGTCCAGAGCTCGAGGCAGTTGCCGTCAAGGTATACGTGATACAAGAGCAGGCAGAGCTAACGGCAGAGATAATGCCGCCGCAGTTTTCAAAGTCGGTGGGGATAGCAGATGGAGCTGTGGTTGTTCCTGACAAGAACTGAGGACAGAAAGTTTCGGCTTCAGCGTAGAAGCGTTCATCGATCATTTCTCTGTAGCAGTTGTCAGGTTCCTGGAGGGGAAAGATTAGCTTTGATGAGCTCGAAGAGTCGAAGAGAGTGTCGATCGCAGCTTACGCAGTTAGGGTAATCCCAGGCATTGGCAACATTAAGTGCAAGCGCACCAAAGCTCAAATAAACACCTCGCATGATGACAGAAGGGGAGTTAACGAATGACTTTTGGTTGAACGAATGTATGAATGAATGAAAGGGAAAGACTGCCAACTGATTTCCAAAACGACGTGAGATGTGGTAACGAAAGAGAAAGACGGAAATCCTCAGGGGGGCTTGAGAGAATATACGGAGCAGGCCTCCACATTGACGGGGCTTGTGGCACCCAGTACTTATTTCGTATGGGTGACGACCTTTCCCAGGTCTAACCCCGCCAAAGCGTGTCGCTCGGGCTAGATGTCGAGATGTTTTCTTTGTGCTAAAAGTTCTTTTATCCAGTAGTTGCATCTGTTTCGGAGCAATGTCACCAATCGGGGACTGAGGATCTCCTGACTAGAAAAGGAGGTGGAGATGACGGGTGAAGCTAGAATCGCTTAAGTCAGGGGCGTGGCGGGTAGCAGCAACTTTTGTGACCAATGTAGTTGATCATTACCGCTTGCGGGGTCGTACCTTGCTCCTGTACAGTACTGTAACATCTTCCTTGCGAAAAGAAGGTTAACGAAGCTCGTGTTGCTTCTGGATTAACGTATTACTTCGCACTATTTACGGAGTACGGAGTTACCTTCCCCATGCTGGGATTTCGGGCAATTTTCTCTGGGGAAGTACACCGTGAACCCTTTGGCTCCGGTCTAAGTGGCTAGGATTACAACGTAAGGGTCAAGACCTTGAAGGAGAGAAGGAGGGAGGGAGGGAGGACGGAAACGATAGTTCTGTGCGAATCTTAACGGCTAGTCTCTGGCGCAAGCACCAGGTCGCCGTCGAGTGGAAGCGCTTGGAGCTTGCCGACTCGTCCGTGGTGGTCGATGTATGTCCTTCAGGCCTCTTCGAAGGCCACTTTTTTGAGTGCCCGATACGAGCATGGCAATATCGCATTTGTCTTTTTTCGGTCCTCTGCGCACTGTGCCACACACTGTGCGTCCTTTTTACTCTCCGAGATTTGCGAAATCACACCTTAAGCAAGGCATTTTAATTATCATCGAGCCACTGAGTTGTATAATGAGACCCAAGCTCTATCTGCCTCGACCGCTTGGCAGGAGTTTCTCTTCCTATCTTCTTCATTACTTTAGTCCTCGCTTCGTAGTATATTAATTTTTTGACTTTCAATTAAATTTGCCGAGTCTGGCCTTTTTATTCATATTTCAAAGTCATATTAAAATCTCCTCAATAGTCCATCTTCAAAATCCTGGGTCGCTCTATAATTCAAATTTTCAAAATCTCAAGTTAACTCTGCACCATATGTGCCCATCTAATGACATCGCCTCTAAATATTTCAGAACATCTGAATTGCCCGTTTGACCTAGTAGAACGATTTGAGGATTGGGCCAGTAGCGCGGCTCCTCCTAACAGCTCCCTCGTACGATAAACAAGCGAGTTATCACCTCCGTACTCCTTGACATACGAGGAAGTTTGAGCTATTTTCATGGAAGTTACTTCGTCCCTTCGCAAAAATTTCCTCAGTGGGTTCCTAGCGCCATCGGCCCTTCCCGCTTCGCATCTGGCGGCATCGGACTGTATTTATCTGCGGTACCTGCACAAAAGAGCTCATGAAGGGAGCATGTTAACGGGATCATGCGGTAGATTTGATGGAAAATTCTTAATCGTTGAATGCCGAGAATATCGACTCTAAGTTTTCAAGTTTGTGCTAAAAATGGTTTTATGGCATAGGTTATGATTGTCAGACCTGCACACTCCTTGTACCATTGATTTGCACTCAGCGATTTCAGTACCCAGTTCATATGGTTTGAAACCAATGAGTCAAACATTTTGAAACTTTTTATCACAGTATCTAGGTGTGGTTAGAATAAAGCAAGGGGTTGGATGGACAGGATGGACACCAGTACAGGGGTCAAACTAGCTATTGCGCATTGCGGTCCGTGAAGTATTGACAATTGTCTTGAAAGGCAGAATAGAAAAGCAGCAGAGTAAAGAGCATCTTTCCGATACTGTTTTGAACCTCATCTTCTCCATAAGTCTATGCTTATAAGATCGCCACGCCATTCGGCGGACTAGCAACGCCTCCGGGAACCTGAAACTGTCAGCTTCAAAACTCTCCCCAGCATTTAAGGAGATACTCACATTCAGAGGAACACTGCTAAAGAAGAAACTCCACTTCTTCAACTTCATACACTGAGCCGCCAAAACTTCTAAGTCGAACAACTCTCCAATGGGCAGCCCCCAGCCAGCCAGCAGCCATTCGTGCATCCAGAACTCCTCACTCTGAAACGGAATCGCTTCAAAAGCAATCATATCACCAGCAACTGCTGTGAATTGATTCTCCCAGATCCATTTTAACGTCTCTTCGCAAGATTCGACACCTATACCAGGCATCTCGGATCTTTTTGATGCATAGACGGTGGCTTCGTCTTCGGGTAGGGAAGAGAGGGCGTTGATGTAGCCGCTGCGAATGAAGAGGATGTCATTCGGCCGAAAGGTTACGTTTTGAGACTCCGCAACTTTTTTGAGGTCGGAAAGAGAAATTTTCCATGTGGTAAGAGGTTCGGGCTTGATGCCTTGCGATGTGGCCCAGCTGGCGTAGTCGAGCAAGACACCGCGACCTACAATGCCTCCATTTTCGACCCAAACTAAGGACAATCATCAGTCTAAAGGGAGACCAAATGAAAATCTACTAACCATGGGTCCCGTTTCTGGTCGAGTTATGAATATCCTCTTGCTTGCAGCCATTGAAGTAGACTTTGTGATCTTGATATCCTGCGACCCATTTAGCACCACCCGCTCAAGTATCCTTCATTGTTTGAAGATACCGAAATGTCTAAATCCATCCCATTGAGTGCTCGCCTGCGTATTAAGATGTACCACATCATCATTTACAGATCTTGGATGTTTATGAATTATCGTCTGCTCGAATGGTGCCCGATTGAAGCATGGGGCTTTAGGTTGGTTCAGAGCCCAGTCTGTACATACTCGAACTCCACAAACTATCTCCTTCGTCGCAGCAAGAGTGTTCTCCGGGGTTAGACGGTTGAGCATGCCCAGTTCATCTCTTTCTCCAAAAAGGCCCCAAGCATTTCCTCGCGGACCATCTTTTTGGAGAGGGAGAGTATCGAAAGGTGGGGTAGGTAGTGGCATTGCGGGGTTTGATATGTCAAGAGGCAGTCAAAAAGACTGTCTAGGTCTATCCTCAGTTGCAAATGTATAGTTTATACAGAGGTCACTTCTGCGAGATGGTTGATAGAGAGCAGATAAACCATCAAACTAGATCAACAATTCGTGTTCGCCAAAGTCGAAGAGGTCTTGTGAGAAGTCGCGACTCCATGACCCCGCATCATAACTTAGCGCAGCCCAGAAGTTTGGTGAACAGGTCAGGAGCTCTCAACATCAGACGCTTACTGTTTAAACAGACGTCGTCGCAATTTGCGCATCGCGAACTTATTTGCTCTCTCGAATTGGACATGACGCCCTCATTTGCTGAATATGTGAGCTGCGCCTCATCTGCCAACGAGAAAGCTCTGGCGAATAGCTTTGACCTTACCGTCCTTTGTTAGGAAAGCGAACAACATGGCATTAGAATATCTGAACGTTAGAAAGTTCACATTATATCTAATCAGATTTGCAGATCATGTTTTATTCGAACTAAATTACTGCATCTAGTGCATCGTCTCAAAGTACAGAGCTTCAGTAGAATACATTGTGTGGAGTCTAATTGAAAGATACCGTGATCATGCGCTCTTTTGGAGGCAGCAGCTACACATCGTACCCCATCCGAACAAATTATAGCCCATTCCTGGTCAAGAAATCGAAGACGAGCTGGAAACCGGCAGTCGCACTATTGTAGAGGGGCACAGCATGGCCAGTGTTCGGCTGGATAGCGACTTCGATGTGAGTGGCATTGGGATAAGTAAGCTCCAAAGCCGTCATACTGGCTAGCCCCTTGCAATCACCCCGACAGATGGAAAAGTCGAATTCTGGCAATAGGTATTGTATCGGCGCTTTGAAGGAAGGCCCCATGTTTCCTAGAAGCCAGAAGGCTGATGCAAATTCTCCAATCGGGACTGGCTGCTTGATGTTACTGGCATAGTCGAGCAATTCTGGCATGAACGCAGTTTTGAGATCGCCACCAAAAAGATATTTTGGATACCACTCTTGTGGCACACAACGTAGCCACTAGGTCTATCGAAATGAGGAGAGGTCGTAGCTGCGTATCCAACACTAAAGGTTGTTGACCCAGTGCGGGCAAGAAATTCGGCCAGCAGAAACCCTGCGATGATGGCACCGTTGCTCAGGGGACCGTAGTTGGCAATGAATGCAGAGATGAGGAATGATCCAAAACTGTGACCGACGTGTACAACCTTACTTTGTTTTCCTCATTGTTTGAATGCGTCGACTGTAGGTTTTGCTTGCTCTGCGAAGCTATTATCGTGCCATTACCTGCCATCAAGATCAGTTGTCGAAGTATCTCCTGCCCTAGTTTTGCCTGAACCACGGTGTAGGCATCTGGTTTTTCAGATTGGCCAACTCCCAGGCGGTCGTATGTGAAGATGGAGTATCCTGCTTTGAGTGCAACGTTGACATAAGAGTGTTGCTCTGACTGGTATTTAGAGTCTTAATATCTTGAGTCGTAGACCAGTCCGTGGGTGGCAATCTGCAGGATTTCCTACTTTTCCTTCCGAAGACTTAGGAACACATAGTTGGGCATGGATATTGAAAACACTAGAAGCTGTAGTATTCTTAAGGATACTCTGCACATTGTGCAGAGTGTCCCGAGTGGCATCAGATATTTCCCATTCCGTTGCTTCGATATCATTGTCCACTCTTGGTATGTCGTATAGTACGGTGTCTGCGGTCGCAAATAGTGGAATCTCCAATTCTTCGCAAAATTCATAGGTCCGTTGGGAATAATCGATCGTCGCAGCTGAAGCTCGACGATTAAGAAGAAGCAACACGCTTATTACGAATATGGAGGCAATTGCCAGAGCATAAGGAGATGAATCAATTTAGGGCGGACTGATTTTGAATCAACCTATCTACATAAGCAATCATGGTAGAGCGGATGGTTTATGCATAGTTAGTTAGGAAAAAGTACTTAACAACAGCATACCTCGTATGTGTACGAGCAATATGCAAAATGATATTGTTGTGGCGAAGACATACGACGCACTTTGTGCCAAGATCTGGATTAAACTGGGACTGTCATTCATCACGACTTGGCGTCTATTCCGTACGTAGTAAAACTCTGTACGTTGAAATAGAATGCTGACACGGAAATCTTACGCGGTGCCCTGGCTCTGGCTCTGGCTCTTGACGTTTGCTGAAATTCGTGCCTCGCTGAGGGTTCCTTTACACGAGGATTTATTTCCTGGTCAATACTCTCCAATTTGATAGTATAAGGAAAATAAATATTGAAGCACCTGTACTAATGGCCTAGTATGTAGAGCGGAATATACTTTTCAACAATACTGTCAATACGCACGGCATTTGGAGGCGTCAGCTGGCGTCTCTACCGAGCCACTCTAAATACGCCTTGTTGTTTACATCAGCCAAGCTAGCTGCTGCTCCAACGTCATATCTAGGATGAGCCACGACAGATCCAACAACTCCGGTTGGGATCGAGTGACTAACAGTGTCATTTATACCTCGGATTCTATGCGAAAACTCCGCCCGGAGTATTTGGAATTTGAGGCATGCAACAGATGGTAGCTTGATGTATCTCCGTGAGTACTTTTTGCCGATCGGTCCTTCCAGGGATCTGTACATGCATTGACCCAATCCAATGGGATGCATGGATCCAACCCAATGGGAGGCTTTCCAACATAGAGAAGCATGAACTATGAAGATCACTTGGTAATGACGAGATTCGGAAGTACATAGTAGGTATTCTTGTCCTACATAGTAAAAAGTATATCTTCGATTTCATATATTCACCTTCAGGCGACTGCGAGTAATTTCTATCTTTCAAGTCAAATCCTCCCCGGGAGAAGTCAAGAAAGCGGGGTAAAAGCAGTCTCGCTCAGCGGGAGAGACAGTTGGCAGGGAAATAGACGGTGTGAGCGGGACATACGCAAGTCGCCATCCCTTAGCTTGAGAAGCTTCCCCCACTATTGAGTTGAATCCTTCGAGCTGCTGGTCATTCTCAGAGTCAGCTTTCCGTCATGGCCGCGCAGAAGTTCATCCACATCGTTTAGTAAATAGGCGGGTAGTCGGTTCAAGTATTGATTGATGTAAAAGCAAGTAAAGCAGATGACCTTCTCAGAATAGTCAAGGCTGGGAATGGATGGGTTTGTCCATTCGGAGAAGCGGTAAAGCACGAAATAAATACCGACCAGCTCGATTAGAAGATCAAGAGTCCTGGGAGATACGGAGATGCTTCTACCACTATGGGTGAATGAATCTAAAGGAGATATTCAGGGCTACGAGATGTCTTTGAGTCAGCTTGTACACTGGAGAGACAGAGAAGTGTCAGTTCCTGTAGATACAAAGATTTAAGCAAGGATCCCCACTTTACTAGTTCCTATATATTATGCTTGATCCATAATATTCCCTTGTACTTTCCAATGTTCATTTTTATGGTAGTGGCCTTGTGGCTTGAGCAAATACTTTACCCGCCAATCTATGAATATGATTACAAGGCCAAAGTACTGCCTAGAGAAATGAAGCACCCATGTTGTCTCCCTGCTGGTATCCTACCAACGGAAACCAATACCCCCATCTTATACATAACCTCGATACACAATTGCATGCGAGATAGTGATCTCCCATACATATAGCGATCATAGCGATCGACCGATAATCAAATCACAGTAGGAGATTATAGAGCTGTTTCTCCTGGCAGAGAATCCATTTCATGTACGGGAAAGAATGATCCAGTGTCCGGATCAACAGAGCCATCTTATTTTTCATGGCATCTCAACCACAAGCACGAACAAAGCAAAACTTTTAGTTCATGATTCGGAAGCCAAGATCCAATTCCGAAAGAGATCCATAAAACTCATAGTAGCCCAAAGGCCTTTTTAGTGAAAACGGCCACTCTAAGACTGCAACTAAGTTATCCGGGGAAGATATATGCATATTATTCCTTGCTCTAGATAATTCTCTCATTGAAAAGATTCTCATAAATCCTAGGGGCGTATCCTCGGAGCGGCGCGAGCCCGTCGCCTGGCACAACTTGTAGCGAGTGGCTTATAGGGGCGTCAGGGCTAAAAGGCCTTAAAAAACTCAAGTTTTCAGGTATCTAGACGTGCGGCCGTAGGGTATACCTGACCGTGTTCTAGGGCATATTCTTAATGTAACACGCATTCCTGGGGTATAATTGTTATATGACTTGCGCGGCTAGTACGGCTTAGCGTACTCAACGTCCGGCTCAGCCCTCATCGGCTATGCGATCCGAATCATGAGCTTCCAGTATTTTACCGGAACAGTATTTAGTGCGAAACCGAATACGCCCCCTGTAGACGTTCATCAATTATACTGCTCGGATTCCAAATCTCGTTGCTATCAATTCTACTTAAATACCTCTTGGTAGAACCAGAGGCTCTATACATTACGCCACCACTTTTCATACGCTCAATACCTTTCAGAATAGCCATCATGAAACTTCAAACCCTTATTCCAGTTGCTTTTGCAGTTCCAAGTATTGCATTCTCTGTACCTGTAGGTCATGAATTTCAAGCCGCGGGCCCTTTCGATAGTAAGTATTCTCTCACCTCATATGGGGATAGTAGACTGACTGTCGACAACTACTTCAGGTCGCTCACCATGCCCTGGCCTAAATGCTCTTGCAAACCACGGCTTTCTCCCACGCAATGGCAAGAATCTTGATTACGATAGCATCAATCAAGCTGCGCAAGTTGCATACAACTACCCTTCAGGCTTTTATATAGATGCCGTCAACATGGTATTCGAGTTCAACATCTCTACCACGTCTACTCCCAGTCAAACTTTCAACCTTCTCGATCTAGCCAGGCACGACACGATTGAAGCCGATGGATCCCTCACTCGTAATGACATCTACTTCGGAGATGATGTCCACTTCGATGCTACTGTTTACGCTCCTCTGGCGAGCGACCTTGGGTTGAACTCAAACAACCCTCCTGTCGTCACGATTCCAGTAGCAGCAGTAGCTACCGAAAACCGCTACAAGCTCGCGAAGAGCGTCAACCCATCTTTCAATGCTTCTGCACACCAGCATGCGACTGAGTACGGAACCACAGCACTCTATCTTCTGACTGTATGGGATGATGCTTTGAACGCTGCGCCGAAGTCCTGGGTTCAAGCTCTTCTAGGTAAATTAGCCACTTTCATATGTAAGGGATGTTACAGACTAGTTACTAATATATTCCAGCGGAGGATCGTATTGCATATGAAGAGGGATACAGCAAAGGGGCAGCAGCCAAGAGTTCGATACGACTTGGGAACTTTACCAGTGAGATCCGAGCACTTACTGGATGGACCGCTGACGGAAACAATTAAACAATCTTTCAGTTCTTTTCTCTGTATATAAGTAACTCAGTACATATGGAGTTTTTTATCCATATTTGATGGTTAATGAATATTATGAATTGCAAGTGTTACCGCAGTATTGAGTAGCGATGTGCCTCGAAACGAATAACTGCATTCAAGCTGGTGGACGGGGGTTCATGGCTTCATACTGCGGCGATGACCAAAGTGACGTTTATTCGAAAGTGCATTAAGTTAATTTCAGCATGACTAAGTCCGCGGACTTTTGTAAAGTGGTGGGTACGCCCTGTCTCTGTCCTTGACAGGGACTTCTGATGACAACGATAACGAGGAACAGTATTGTATTGCTCGTGTCATTTGGTCAGGCACTAGTTCTGCTAGTTTAGCTTCTGTCCTATATATACTGTCTTCGTAGCTCTTCCTCTATGTTTCAGTCAAATATGCTCCTTCATCTGACAGCTCGGCTCCTGATTCTCTTCTGCGGGATTGTCAGTCTCGGCTGCTACAGACAGCGGTGGGACCTCTTTCTCACGGTGAGTTCTGAAACTCCGGGTACTATGTGAATATACAATATAAATCGTAGATCTTCTTCCCTAAGCTGCGGCAGACGGCTCTTACTAGATATAAATCAAACACTCTCATTGGCTGGCGGCACTTGCTAGCTGCTCGCTTCACGCCGAAAAAGGTAAATCAAGCATAAAAGTGACGTGCAGCTCTGCCGTTATTTGCTGACGTGAGAGCAAAGTAAATCTGGGGATATGAACTACTGGATCCTTTTATAATTGCTCTTTTATATGAAATGAAATAAAACCATAAATTCAAATGAGTATGTGAATGTTATTATTCGGAAATTGAACTGTTTCAAGATAGTGGGCTCGGATTTACACTAGGTATCATTGGCTGAAAGGGTGGGGTTATCCTCACATCCCGTGTGAATATATCGCTCGTCAATCTCCAACTCCAGCTCTGTGTATGCTTGGCATCAACACTTCATTCGCAGCAGTTGCTTTTGATCTGATACGTCTTCAAAGGTGTCAGGAAAGCTCCAAGTTACCTCAAAATACTTTATCTCTACATTCTAAGCCCCTTGCCCTCTGCATCGATTGAATGCAGGGAGATCTATCTCATGATGTCATTTTTAGGAGCTATCCCGCTCTCTGAAAACAGGTCTGGTGAACAAAGCCTTTCTTCGTTTCCTTTGTTATGGTCCCATTTGATTCTTTTTGATTTACTTCCTCTTATGACATAAAGGAATTCTTCAAAGCTTTACCTCGGATGAAGAGCCACAATGGCGAATTCGACCTCATCTCGGTCGGCCAGCGTCACCGCTGCTGATGGCGTCGACGACACGAATAACCAAGACAAAGCCAGCGATGAATGCGAGATGGGAAGCGACGGCATCGAAGATGATAGGCGATTCTATGAGCCCACATATATTTGGTATGCCGCGACTGTCTTCCCATTGGCTTCAGCCTGCTTTGGGCCTATGGCATCGGCTTTCAATATTTGCGCTTTGGCGGAAGATTGGAGAGTGTTCATCCCACCTGGCGGAAGTGAGGCCCAGGAAGTAGCCATCACTGATCCTGTTTGGTACTGCCCTCCTAGGCACTGTCATGAGCCTATCACTCATTGTCGTTAGGGTTGTAGCTATTAACGCAGTGTCTCTTGCAATCGGGGTTCTCGCAAACCTGGCATTGCTTTTAGGCATGGCACACCGACTCTCCTTCACCATCTCCCAACCAATCACGATTGCGGCATGGTATATCTCCTCTATCCTGTTGCTCGTTATTATTGGCCTCACTCCTAGTCAACTTGACATCTACACCGAGTATGCCTTCGCGCAGCCTTTCATTTATGCTTGCTTGGCCGCGGTCATATATTTCTGCCTGGCTTCGCTTCTGGTCTTCACTACCCTTTATGCCAAGAAAGGCCACTACTCTCCCGACTTCAGTGAAACTTTGACCCTTCCTCAACGAACCCTCATGGCACAATCTACATCCTTTATTGTATATCTCGTATGTGGAGCCGCAGTCTTCAGCCACATTGAAGATTGGAGGCTTGTTGATGGCCTCTACTGGGCCATAATCACACTTCTAACTATTGGATACGGCGACCTTGTACCTGTAACGCACCTCGGACGAAGCCTCGTTATTCCGTACGCGATCGCTGGAATAATCATGCTCGGTCTTGTCGCCGGCTCAGTTGGTTCATTAGTTCTAGATCGAGCCCAACAGAAGATGAGTGCAAGATGGACAATCAGGGAGCGACGCAGACTTGAGCCTCATACTACAGGACCTCACCCCGAGGACGTTACCGACATGGAGAAGGAGCGACGAGCATTTAACACCATGCGACGCATCCAATCTCGCGCCCAAGCTCGACATCGGTGGACAATTTTGGCCATATCAACATTCGCGCTTTTTATGCTCTGGCTCTTTGGCGCTGCTGTCTTCTGGGGAACTGAAAACACCGCCCACTCATTTCAGACATCGAGATGGAGCTACTTCGATGCAATATATTTCATGTTTATCTCTCTCCTCACGATTGGATACGGTGACTTCGCAATCCGCAGTAATATCGGCAGACCAATTTTTGTATTTTGGGGCTTACTGGCCATTCCCACGATGACGATCCTGATCGCGAGTATGGGAGCCACAGTTTTAGTTCTTATTAAAGGCATCATTCAGAGAATTGATGCTTTCGTCGTTCTGCCCCATGAAGGTGGTGGTAAGAATACATCGTTCACGCGGAAGGCATTCCATCACGCTAAGTTGAAGCACAAAGCAAGGATCGGACATAAAGGTGCTGGCAAGGATGGACCAGGCCATGATGGGCACGTCCATGGACATGAGATTCATGGTGATGGCGTCAGAGATCCCAACACAGGGAGGATCATGTATCTTGAGAAGCACACTGGAGACATTCCGCATATCGACCACCGTCACGACGAAGCAGTCCGGATGAGGAACTATTTACTTGCGAAAGAAATCAGGGCTCTATTTGAGGATGTAGCTGATTCTCAAAAGAAATATTCGTACGAAGAGTGGGCGCGGTATTTGAAACTCCTTGGCGTTCGACATCGTCCTGCTGACATTGCCACTGCTGTTGATACAAATGCTGAAGGGCGACATGAGGAGGTCAAATCTGAATGGGGTTGGTTGAGAGATGATGGGCCATTATTTGGCAAGAAATCTGAGCCTGAGTGGATTCTTGATCGACTAACTCAGGCATTGGAGGATAATCTGAGACGGGATGTGGTGAGAGAGTAAACGACCATTTGCTATCAAACTTTGTCACTAATTGTTTGTTGATAATTTTCCACGTCACAATATGTAATTGATACTCTATAATCATAATTCAAACTTTTCGAAAGCAAAATGCGAGAGCAGACTGCTATGCGGTGGTTGGCACTTGGAGCAGGTTCGCTCTCCTATGCCGATGCCGTCGAGTTGTGCAACTGCGTTTGGGGGAAGGATGGGATGTAAAAGCTTGAAAGACTACAAATATCAAAAATTAGTAAATTTAATAGCTGAGAGTACGGCATAAAGTTAGTCCTCCAAGGCCATGGCCAACTTATGATAAGGACGGTATAATTTGAGATAAAAGTCTTACCAACTTCCATATATAGCCCAAAAGCGGACGTCAGGGAAAGGGGCCCGAGGTCAATGGTAAGCCGTCTGGTTAGAGCTTGATAGTCGCTTGTACTACATACGGAGGTAATCACCTTAAATGACGAGAACTTCGGCTCTTGTCGAGACCCACATTTGAGACACCGAGATTTACTTGAGACAGCCTCGCCTCAAATCCCCCCCAGTCCATGCTAAGGTTATGCATATATGCTCAATGACAAATGTCTCTTCTCATCTCGTCTTCATTATACTCAATGTAACGCTGTATCAAAATCATAAATATCATTAAGCGCAAATATTTCTTTTTAGCCACTCTCAATGTAGTACCCTCTACTTATGATGAATAGGGGACTGCTTTGAGCTAGTAGGTGACGTCGTCTGGAACTTATGATGAGAAGATATGTAACTGGGGTTGATATCGAGGGTCCGTATTTCAAATGCATAGGTAAGTCGATGGCCATTTTGAGAATAGGCACCGCCGTAGAAGGTGCAGTACAAAGAAAGGTATTTCCAATCAAGATTCTACAGGAAGTATGGGTATAACATTTGACGTAGGTACAGTACTAGGGTACGTCGAGCGTGAGGCGTAGCATAGCAAGTAACACTCTTGGCAAGGTTTAGACCTTGTAGGTCTCAGCTCGCGTCAATAAGAAATATTCCGACATTTAGAGACTAGTTTAAACCCTGTATAGACAAGCTACTGACGATATCCTTCGATAAACCTCTAGCCCTCAGTTCCGTATTCAAAGCCCGAGAAGTCTGGGTATCAAGCTATTTCAATATCAATTGTATGGACATAATTTCGACGGCCAGTCGGAAGTTACTTTAGTTTGTCCACAAAGGTAGCTAGAGAGATGATCCTAGGTTTCGCCAAGGCAATAAATAAATTGCCGTCTTAAATGCTTGTCAACTAAATTCGAACCGGGGTTCAAAGCTATATCAGCACAAGAGAATATATTGTCCATAGCGAAAAACATAGATTTCTCCTTTCATTTTAGCGCTGAGGCGGAGCAAGATCAGGCTGCATTCAGGCGCCGATCGACCAAAGGAACATGGCCGCAGCGAGCCTCCTGCCGGAGAAGCTGCGAAAGATGCGGAGATCACTCTTGAATGTATGTCGAAAGTTCAACGCAATGGTCAACTACAGTGGCTTTGGCAAGTCGCAAGGCTGACCAGAGGGTCAAGAGGCACTACGAATGTGCTTTGTGAAGGCAAAACTTCGCGTTGGCCGGTGATACACCTCAATTCATCCCGTACTCCATGTCATAGATGGTCGATATTATTTGCGTTTCAATGTCACGTAGATCACTGTTTGCTCGTGGAAGAAGTCTTTTGATCCGATCCGATCCAGAATCAATTTTGCTGCAAAATCTATTGAGTATGTTCCGCATGATCACGTTGTCTGGCGACTGGAACATCCTCTGACAGTCGATCTCCAGGCCATGAAGAATCGTCACCTTCGGCGCAAGCTTTTCTGTGCGTGGTGATCGGCTCACAGATTCCCGTGCAGCCCTCTCAGCAACATCGTTCGTATCTTTGCTATATCAAAAGACAATCCGAACTTCTACCAGCGATAGAGCTACATGACCTGCAAGCGAATCCTCGAAGTTCTGATTCTGTCTCCATCGACGAAGTTTTCGACGTTCTGACTGGCATTGCGCAATGCGCGAATGTGGCAGACCATTATGGCATCGACCTTGCGATTCGGACCTTGACGACTGTAGGGACCTTCGCATCCTTCATTGATCAGCAACCCCTCTTAGCTAAAGCCCGAAATATCGTTTTTGTCTTGACCGCATGGATCATAATGCTGTATTCACCTACTACGCTGGAGCGCCCATACAGACTTTCAATTGACGAAACCCAAAGCTCTAGGTTGAACACTCAAATCCAAGACGTCGAAGAAGCCAAGCATTCCCTTTGCGAAGTCATCCAGCATTTCGGTCCTCTTTTGACAATAAAGCCGATCGAGGAAGAATCAGATCTATTGGCCGGGGTGGAAGCCTCCAAGGCGGTTTACTTCTCGAATTTGAACGCGAAGACGTTATGGCAGATCGGTGGCATTGCTATCAGATGGGTGAACAACATAAGCTGTCACCTTGCATACGACGCGCAAGGAAAGTGCCTCATGGTGTTTGGGCTTCCGTCTTACTGTCATATCTTTAGATCTGATAATACCACATTTGCAAAGTACTTTTCACTCCGTCCACGGAAATTCGGATACTGAAGTTTAGGACAGAATTATCGAAGACTACTATGATGACTTTTCCAAACCCAACAAGTTCACGGTTGTTGAATATCTGAAAGAAATTCAGATGTCATACCGGCTACTTTTCGGAGACGAGCCGAGGGCACATCGGTACTATAGAGGGATTGCACACGGAATTGTTTCGGCTGTTGGACTTTTCGATCCATATCTTGATGAACTGTACAAGTCTTCGTCAACTTTTACACACTCAACCAACTCGTATAGCACTGAAGAGGACTTTCCTCTTCTTGGACCAAGACTACTTGAGCTCCAGCCACACATACTGCGGCAGAACTCTGGTAGCATCATGATGTTGTGGCGGGACAGGAGGGATATGCTTCGTTGGTAGGTCAAGCATTCTAAAAGTGTGATTTCTGCTCCATAAAGTTGCTCATGCGGCGTAGGTACACCTTTTAGGTTGTCACAGTGTTTGGGGGCCTCGGAATATTGTTCGAGCTCGTTCAGACTGCTTTGACAGCAGCTCAAGTCTTCTACGTGGTTCCTGGAAACGGGCCTTCAGCTGCTACTTAGACTCTTTGAGTGGATGCGGAGAATCACGTCTTCAAAAGGTAGTATATAATGATAACGGCAATTGTGCAACTCAGAAACGTGACAACCCAAGGTAAAAAGATTCATTGGTCAAGACATAAGATGTAGAACACAAAAGCAAAACGCATGTCTTCAACAACCCCCCAACATCTCTCCCTCTCTCTCTTGGTGTGTTGGACTGTCGAGCACTTGAGTCACAAGTTGTCTGTCATCTGTCAGTTGTGAGACCTGATAGGTACGTCTCTGAGATGGGTATCTGTACGCTCAGTATCCGCCGAGGCCTCCGATATCACCATCACAAGTCTCACGAGTGATAGCAAGAACTTCCCAGTTGCCGGAGTTGTCATCCTCGATCAACTTCATCCACTTCTTCCACGGCTGTGCTTTTTCAATGGTCTCTGGGTAGGCCTCCCCAGGAACCTCGTCGAGAGCACCAAACATCGCTTCGTCCACAGCCTGATTTGCGACTGGAACAGGAAAGCATCGACGGTGGTTGAAGACCAGTGTAGTATCTATCAGACTCATACCTCAGGCCACTTTGTCTATGAAAACTTACATATTTGAAGTTTGGTGGTTGTCACGTTTGGGGATGGATGGTTTTGCAGTTGCGAAGGCAGACTGAGGTGAGCGAGGTCGCAGCCCGAAAATATGAGAAGCGTTTGAACTTATCAGCCAATTCGCCTTGAGGCTCCGCTACGAGACTCTCATTCGAAGCCAATTAATACCCAACACACCTATGCCACAGACTCACAGCAGGTCAATCCTAATCCTGATACATGCATGTGAAGGAATTCGCTGCTTTAGAAAGGAAGAATGGAGCCGTCTTTGCCCTACATTATGCATGTGATGAATCCTGAAAGCAGAGTCATACCTGCTGATCACTAATAGTGATTGGCCCTCGAAGCCCTCTTGAGCCTCATTTTGATTTCAAGGCGTGGCCTGATCTGATTTACTCGCCAATCGATGAGTTGGTCAATGCAACACCTAAAGCCTCGATATCCAGGGCATATCCAGGCTCTTATATTCGCGATATTTCTCAGTTCATAATTTATCTTAACGTATACTTTATTTCTAAAATCCAATTAATCTAATAAACCTAAAAGCTCTATAAGTATATGGTACTAAAATTAAATAAGATAGATGCTAGTAATATTAAATATAAGATATATTATATAATTTAGTAAAGTTTACATACTTAGAAAATATATCTGTATATTAATAAATTTGAAAATTTGAAATAATAGGAATTTTAAGTCTTATAGAATACTCTTAGAAAGTATTGTATTTATTATAAAATAATTATTCATGGATTGCAACGGCTGAACGGCTAAATGCGGGCTCTAAATGCATGTTATTAGGCAACTAAGGCGAGAGATTGGAAGTAATCGCAGAAGCGTCCACAAGATGATCTGGAGGATGGCAGTGACAAACAGCGACCAGTCAGCACCAGCTTACCTATAAGGCACTAGGGAACGAAGATTAACGCATGAACACCTCGCCGGCCAGCGACTGAGCTCGATTCTTGGGCTTTTCCGTGCTATGCAATAGCCAAGCGATATCCATCAGCTCCAAAGCCTCGATAAGCTCCTTAAACTCATTCGTCTACACAAGCGCCCTTTGAAGTGTTCAACTTTTGACAATGCCTGATCTCTGGACTTCCATCGAGCATCTTGCTGATCTTGAGCTTTATAAGACCGAGAAACCATATGCCGTGCTTCTGCGGCAATGCGACTGGAATGAATCAAAAGTAACCAACAATCTGAAGTTTGAGATCTTTGATGACATTGTTGTCAAGGATGTTCGTGGCAGAGAAAAGGAGTTTAGTCTGGACGCCAACGGGTTCACGATCATGCACCATAAGAGTAGCCTCGCACGTTATGAGACATGGGATGATGTGCGAGCTTATAAAAGAGAAACTGAAGAGTGGCTGAAGAATTGGTTTGATGCCGAGTATGTAGTAACCTACGATGTCAAGGTTCGGCAGATCTCATTCGCAACCAAATACCTGACCATGACTGCTGATGCAACACAGCTTCGAGAAAATAAAGAGAAGTTCAACCCTGTCAAAGACTTGAACGATTGGACGACTCTTGATCGACCTGCCCAGGGTGCTCACAACGATGTTACTTATGGTAGCGGACCTACTCAACTCAAAGCTCATCTCCCCGAAGAATTGAAAGAGAGTTGCCTTCGCCAGAAAGGCTTCAGGTTTCGTATAGTAAAGTACCTACTCCTTGTACTCCTGTACATTGGAAGTTTGGCTAACCACATTCTTACAGCACCTGGAGGACGATCAACGCGGTACTGGAGGACAATCCTCTTGCGGTCTGTGACTTCCAAAGCATAGATAAAAATGATTTGATCGCCTGCGATAGAGTGATTCCAACAAGAGCAGGGGAAGTATACTATTTGAGACGCAATCCCGAACAGCAATGGTGCGGTGCCTGCCGAGAAGTGCAATTCAGTGCAGGCTGACTTAAATTGTCCATGCAGGTACTGGCTGGAGCACATGACACCCGAAGAGCCCTTCTTGTTTATGATGTATGATTCAGCACCAGGGAAGCAGGCAAGATGTCAGCATACCATAGCTCCATGGTAGTTTGATGATGGATTGGCGCCACTGACAAGCTGTAGATTGCCCTCATGTACCCATAAGAAACCCTCGAGCTCCTCTGACGGCACCGAATAGGCGAAGCATAGAGACACGGTCGATCATCATCACCAAAATGCCAGAAGTTTGTGGTATGGGGCAATGAAAAACTCATTTGTCCCCCGAGGATTATGTTTGGCAATCACATAAAACTTGGCTGTGGAGGTGGCTAGCAGTTTGACGAGGATTTGAGATTTTGACATGTTCGTTTCACAAAGGAGCTCTGAAGTTGTTGGGACACGTATCAGCCATATCGCTACCACACTGTCCACGGAGCGAATTATATGTTACCTGGCTTTGCTCACGTATCTGCTGCTGTTCAGAGCATCTCAAGATCGCCGTACACCGCTGTATTCCTCAACTGTGTTTCTGGGGATTATTTGTAATTGTTTGCAGACGTGTCTTTGAGTGCTTGTCGGGATAGTTCAAGACTTATTGTAGTAAGAACTCCCTCTATTCGAACAAGGAGAGATTTCGCATTTCAAATACTATAGCTTCAACTATTAATTTGCAAGATTACGAGCATGCATATATTTTACTCATGTGGTAGATATCGTCTCAATGCTTCTCAAAGAACGCTCCCTCCTCTATTGTCACCACTAATTTGGTCTCTTCCTCGAATCGGTAGAGAAAACATCATTTAAATAGCGGCAATAGGAACCAAAAAAACTCTATAGCATACGCCCTGGAATAGGCACTTTTAAGGCGCTATAAAGGCCATCTACTCGTGTTCCGGCTTAAATATCGAGCAGGAGAATTCAGTAGTTGAGAGGAGGTCGCTGTTTCCTGCATTAGCAAATCTCCACAAATTATCCAAGAACGGCTCTCTGAGTGTTGCGCCGAGTACGCAAAGCTTATCGAGGATAAAACCACTCTCTATGAATACCAAACCAAGATGGTCTTTGGGTCAAGTCTAAGGTAGCAGATAGAAGGAACTTATCTACAGTTATTCTTAACGAGACTCTAAAAAGGGAATTGCTGGAAGATATCCGGGATTTCCTGGAACAAACAGCTCAAAAACAGTATTCCAACCGCGGCATTCACCATCACCATCGAAGTGGTTGCCTTCTGTATAGACCCCCTGGGACACAGGAAATCACCGGAGGAAGCTATTGGTAATCTCGAGCAATTTATCTCAAAGCCCATTGGAACAAAGTCGAAGCGGCCGATATCCGAAGATGAAGAAACTTAGCTTGAGATAGCCCGAGATTCCGAGTTAGTGCGCCTCTAACGGAGCGTAAATCAAGCTTTGCTAACAATCCATGTAGATGGGGTGACAAGTCTTTAGCAATGAAAGTGCTAACGAAGATGGTTCAAGTTTCCTGGGCTGTGACGTCCTATTTTCATTTTAGAAATCGACATTAATTCGAGAAAGGACTTTGAAACGACGCTCAGTGATGCGCTTTTGAGGAAGCGGGGCTTGAGTTTTTAGCTATGTTGTGTTTGGCCTGTGTATTAATGCTCTCTTGTTGTTTTTGACGGGTTCGTATGGTAGCAGTGGGAACTAAATCGCCGTGTCTCGTCTCAAGTGCTTCTTATGTACGGTATTAGCAGGCCTGCTATCTCCTTCAACGTTATCATCTATCAAAAAGATTGTATATGGACTGCAACATTGATCTGATCCATAACTTCCTATGCCATCTAGCCCTTCTTGCTACGGTATTGGTTCAACACGGCAGTACGACAGTGCTTTGAGGTTATCTTCGTCAAGACAGGGAGTTGCGGCAGGACTGAACAGAGGAACAGGAGGGATGATGCCTCGAGGTGCCGCCTCTACAGGCTCACGGATGGAAGAATGGCTCTGGCAGTATCGGTTGAAGGTGTCCTGTTCCTGGTACACCCAGTCGAGAGCGTTTCGGAGAGCCTGAGAAACGGGTATAAGACGAGATACGTAATGCCATGGGTTCAATACCTTCTCAAAGCTCAGAGCGCACAACTGCTTTCACGGACCTGATCTAAGTTAGCAGCAAAATATATTTTAATAAGTTAGTGATTCTCATGTAATCGGTCCAGCCAGGGAGCTTAGGTGCCAGCCAGAGCGTTGCACAAATCGATTGTTTCGACGAGGAACAGCGAGGAAAAAACGAGACTTGGGAGAAAATAATGGCCAAGTGACTCTGGTTTTGAATCCACTCTTATTTGCCCACCTACAGCAAGGTGAATTGATCATTTGGGTGGTCTCTCTCAATTCACTAATAGTCTGGTCCGTGTATAATACGGTGATTTGATTGTTTAAGTAGAATACTTGGATCCCATTCTAGTTGATACATCTCGTCACCTAACAATAGCTCAAGATCAAGAAGCACCTCCACTGTCTTATACATTCTAAAAGCGCCCTTTGAGACGAAAATAGCAAGGTATATGAGGATTGGATTCCAAGACAACGGCGTAGGCACTAACCCCTCATATAAGGAGTGTTGTGGTCTATTGAATCATTAGCCCTCGACTAGCCTTTGTACAACAACAGCTCAAACATTAGTGTGATGCTGCAATATAGTACATCTCCGTCTTGAAGTGCAAGTTTGATCATTATATGCAGATATCTAGTACTTATCATATCTCATTCTGTCTCAGAACTGCTTGATGGTCTCATCCTCTCTCAAGAGGCTTTTGTCCGAGTCAAATGGCATTCTCAATTCATCAGAGCCAAAAGGTCGTGATAGCTCTTAGATAAAGACACAAGTATACAAGCACGGAGCAGATCAGAAAATAAGATCTTATTTTGTAAGCCAATAGCATGCTCTACAAACCTCCTTTATGTCTATCGATACTATTCGTTGATTTGCGGCAAAGCCATGCTACTACTCTGACTTACAATATTGGAAGGTTGCCCAGATCTCAATGCCAACCAGAATTCTTTGGCCAAGAGGAAGAAATAGTCGTGTATTAGTTGCCAGAGTAAGTCCTTCTTAAGAGTTCTACAGGGTCCATGGCCCTATCTTACAGGTTTAGCCCCTACGGCAGCTTCTCCGCTGATACTTTAGTGTACAGGCGCTAATTAGCTCGCTAAAGATGAATTTCGACTTGAGCAGGCTGAAGCTTCAACATTCTGCTCTACATCTCCAAATTCCCCAACATAGAGCAATATACTTGGTATCAAGCTATCATAATGGCCGGCAACAAACGAAAATACGGTCACGAATCCTCTAATGAATTGACCAGCAATCAGTCACGCGCAAAGCCCACTAGGGAAGCTCGCGTTGATCCAACCTACGGCCAGCGAAGTGCTATCCCAGGCCTCGACGATACTGAGACCGATGGTGACGAAGAGGAAGTCTCTTACGATGATCAAGATGCTTTGAGCTACCTCAGAGCTGTCAGGTTGGTAGTACTCCTATATTCTCAGCGACGTGTTACTGAATCGAGTTTCGCAGAACAATGCTGACTTGAGGGACTCATAGAAAGGAAGCAACCGGTATACCGAACCTCCTTGTCGCACCGAAAGACTCTAGCAGCGATAATAGCAGAGACATATATGAGAATGGGGTTGGCGATTTCCGGGGCTGGTATGAAGACGGAGCTTATTGTGCAGCACCGCAGGAGAGCTCGCAGACCTCGTATGAAGCTGCAGAAGTGGATGATGGTGCTGGGAAGGATCCTCAGTTAGCATATTTCGACTCAATACTTTTACGATACGAGACTCTTCGCGCACAGCTGCAGCAAACTCCTCCGCCAGAGGCAATGGCAAGACTGGATGGGAATCGCCCAACACATCTGGGGAAGTCAACCACCGCCAAAATAAGATGGTGGAAGTGGAAGATGAGAGAAGTTGATCCGGTGCCCGCACAATTGGCCAGTATGGATAAGGAGACAGTATTAAAATTACTTGGGCTGATGACGAATGGGACGCTACTGAAGAGGAGTGCAGAGGTCGAGGTTGGCGTCAGTCTGTGGGCATGGGGGTTGCTCGCGAGACTACCAGACAGGGGCGAATTGACAAGTGAGGAGATTGGGGTTGTGAGGGAGTTGGGGAAGAAGGCTGTGTTGGTCGGGATGGGGCTAATGGAGGAACAGGCTTGGGAAGAAGGTATGAATGAGGTGGAGGCTGGGTTCAATGAGGACGATCACGAGGAGGGCGATCCAGTCGTCAATGGCGATGAGATTGAGTTGGATATCGATGATGGGTTTGAAGATGGGGAGCTGGAACCACCAGGATCCGAAATCAATACCGTCAACAACGAGTCAAACAAACGGCAAAAGATAGGGCCTCAGCTACCAACGGACTACTTAATACCGGATCCGGTGGCTGCGAACAAAGAGGATGGTTTGGATAGTCTATACGTTGAGCAAGGCAGTAAGGAAGAGGAATGCGAACAGCAAGATGAAGATCTAGCTGCGGCCAAAGCTCGTGTTCTAGCAACGCTTGATGTTGACAGACCGGAAGAGGCTCTACAAGAAGCTAAATTTGCCGTGGACGAAGATGCAATCAGATCGAAAAAAGTTGCAGCAAGATGGAACACCAAAGCAACCGTAGACATGATCATAACCGTTGCTGGCGAAATGTACGGACAACGGGATCTGTTAGAGTTCCGACAGAGCTGGAGAGATGTAGAGGAGGTATAAAGGCACTCCCATAACAAAGATTCGGCTTCGACAATGCGTGTTTCTGCGTGTGTAAGTCTGCAGATCATAGGATACCCGGCATGCTTTGCTGCTCGTCGAGCAGCTCGCATTGCATCTGAACCGGCATATCTCTATTCATGTGATTTCATAAGATCTCTCATCAATCCCATCTCCTCATCCACAAGCACAACATGAAAAGTTGTCATCGTCAATCTTCATCGCCCCTGGCCATCCCCACGAGCCCCACGAACATTCCCCGATACTAAGGCCCTTCGACACCCACGTCGTTCGTCTCTAGTTCCTGCAATGCCAGCTGTACAGAGGTGCATGATCAGGTGTCCCAGAAGTTAGGCTTTCCAGCCCGAGATATGGTGTCGAAACACGCCTCGGTGAGCCTTGTACCAGTGCCGTGCCACACTGGCCAGCCGTGTGAGGCTGAACGGGATCATGGCGATTGGAAAATCCGAATGCGCAGCAGCAACTTTTGGTCTCAGCAACGGATCCGTCAGGTACGGCGGTTAGGCGGCACCTGTCAAATTCCTCCGCTTCCAAAGTGGCGCATTCTAGCCAGACGCCCGCCAAAGCTTAAGACAAAGAGAGGCAGGTTTGGCGCAAAGCTCATGCACGACAAGTTGAAGTTCAGCTCGTCAAGCTAACAGGGACAATTTGAAATAAATAAGTATGGCCCCCTCGACTCTAGTCATTCTTGGCAAGAGCTAAGTTCTGTTTCTTATTAAACGAATTGGCAATCTCACTTCACGATTCCCCTTCCCCTTCCCATTCCTCTTCCTCTTCCTCTGCATCACCGTCCACGATGCGTACGAGTCTTCTTTGGGCTTCTCTCAGCCTCGCCAGTATATCCTTAGCGGAACCCAGCGTCGTCTCTCTTAGAACGTTCAAGAACCACGAAAAGCACGCCGAAGCTCTACGGAAACGAGATCTGATTCGCGCATCCAAGCGTGATGCGTTCTCCGTTCCCCTCCAAAACTATCCCTTCATCGGTGGTGGTTTCTACTTCGTAAATGCCACTGTTGGAAATCCTGCTCAGGAGGTCCAGCTCGACATCGATACTGGATCTTCTGACGTTTGGATGTTCGGAGTCAACAGTTGTGATGCAACCACATCCGTCTGTGCAGGAGGTGCTTTCGACGAGACAGCATCAACATCCCTGGTTCTCATCGCAGCGGGCGAATTTCAGATCCAGTACTTCACGGCGGGAAGTGGAGTAAGTGGGGATTATGTCGGAGACTCTTTCACGATTGGGGGCCAAACGATCAAGAACTTGACGATGGGAGTCGCTACGCAGGCCACGTCGGTCAGTACTGGAATCATGGGTATTGGTTTCGACACCAATGAGGCGCTCGTCTCGCAGGAGGTATCGCAGGGTCAAGAGGCTCAGCCCTATCAGAATCTCATCGATTCCATGCAGCAGCAGGGCTTGATCGGCGTCAAGGGGTACAGCCTGTATCTGGATGATTTGGAAGCCGACACTGGCTCAATTGTCTTTGGCGGTATCGATACAGCGAAGTTTGATGGTGATCTCAGCATCCTTGAGATTCAGCCGGATTCTCAGTCAGGTACATACTCCTCTTTTGGAGTAATCTTGAATTCGGTAGGAGTCACGGACAGTTCTGGCTCGACAGTCTTGACGACTAGCAATATGCCAAATGTGGTGATTCTGGATACTGGAACGGCGTTCACCATCCTCCCATCCGATCTTGTGACTGAGCTGACCGCCTATTTCGGCGCTGAGAATGACGAGACATATGGTGAGATTGTGAGATGCGACCTCGGTGGATTGACCGGTACTCTCGACTATCAATTTGCCGGGCCTACGGGACCGGTAATCTCAGTCAACTTCGAGGAGCTCGCGATTCCTATCGTTGACCTCGAGTCTGGAGTACCTCTCACCGATTCGAACAACAACGCAGTATGCCGCTTGGGTATCTCAGCGCCATCCTCAGATTCCGAGCCTCTGCTCTTTGGAGACACTTTCTTGCGCTCGGCATATGTCGTCTACGACCTAGATAATCTGCAGATCGGACTCGCGCAGACACTCTTCAACGTGTCCGACTCCAAAATCGAGGCCATTACCGCAAGTGCAACCGGGCAAAATCTTCCGGGAAATATTGCTAGCGTGGTGACTACTATTGTGCAGACGAAGACTCAGGGGGTCGATGGTGCTGCAGAAAGCTTCATCACGGAAACCGCGCCAAGCGCCGTGAATACTGCTGTTGGAGGAGGGAAGGGAGCTTCTGTGTTGTCTGGATATAAGACGACGTATTCAAATGGCCCGACTACTCCCGGCTCCAGCGGAGCTACCAAGACGAGTTCAGGTGCTGGCAGTACAGCGACTAAGAAGTCCGGGGCAAACAAGTCAGTGCCAGGAGGCTTCTGTCTAGCAGTCTGTGCAGCCATTGGAGGTTTGCTCATGCTGCAATAGAATAGATCTTGAATGATGCGGATGGGGTGAGGACCATGAAGGCGTGTTAGATTGTAGCAATCCATCTAAGGCCCCTGGAGATCAACACCTGCCTTGACAGGGAGTAGGCTTGCTTAGAGTACGCTTCGGTCCTTCGGATACGACTAGCGAAGAGCTCGACCCCATATGCTTCATTACAAGACTATAGATTCGACAATGTATATATATACGTTGAAATGTTCTAGGCGGTCGTTATGCCAACTAAAATATTGAGTTTCTTAGAAGCAGCGTTGCTTGCCATGGCTCTCGTGAAGGCAATCGCATGTTTGAATGTTTTACAAGCTTGCGAAAGGTTATATCTCTCGGACAACCTAGCAAGATCTTACTCGTAGCCGTAGTGATCATTAAATCACCCCACTTCATGATTGAAGTGTTAGCTTAGAATTCCATCCTTGCCTTTCGAGACACATCGAGAAGAAAGAAAGCCTTTTCGGACGTTGTGAACAGCAGGTTATCAAGATAACTTCTGAACTGAGAAAAAGGTACTCGGAGAAAATATTCTCACATAATAGCTTAAAGCAAGGTACTCAGTTGAGGGTGGGAGGATTTTCTAGTTGTATATTTGTATCTTTGGGGGAGGCTCGATACGAGTAATGAGCCGGGTTAGAAGCTGCTATCAACATAGCTAATAGGTCTTGATCGTAGTCGGATAATCCTCGGAAAGCCATTGCCTCGATGACTAATCGTCAACTCTCGTCATAACGAATATTCCGGTCTCATGAACCAACATCGGCAATCTCAGTCATGGCCCCATTTCGCTTGAGCTGGAAAGTCTGCTATAATCCATACAAGATGGACTTCTATCCTTGAAGAACTGTAGTGTCTGCCTAACCCACACATCTGGCCTGGCAGATACCAAGAAATCTCATACAACCGAATATCGGATTCGCCTCAGAATGGCCCTCGACTTACAGAGCAACTGGGACGTCTCAATGTCGCAGCCATTTCGAATACCCATTCGCTCCACTAAGCAGAAGTCCTCCTCTTCATCACCATCGCCTGCTTCATACCTCAAACCACCCTCCCGCGAAATCCTCCTTCCCACCGAAATCATCTCCCACATACTGTCCTACATCCCTCAACGCCCCACCTCTCAAGGCATATTCTGGGCCTGCAGTCTCGTATCACGAGCATGGTACTCTGCCTCAATTGCTCTCCTCTATGGACAACCATATCTTCACGGCGGTAACTTCTCCGAATTCGTCAGAACAGTGTGCCCCTCCAAGAATGCACACATTCGCCAATCCTCGCTCGCAGTCCTAGTTCGTAGGCTTGATATGGGAGAGTTAGTACACAACTCAAGCCGCAGCCTCACTGCAAGGCTACTAGGACGGCTAAAGCACAATATCGAAGCCTTCGTAGCGCCGCAAGCTTCCTTCGCCATAAACAGCTTCGCAGCACTCAGCAAATGCACCCAACTCCGGCATCTAGACCTATCTCTGATATCGGCCTCCATCCCCTCAAAACTCCTCTTCCAGACTCTCCTCGCTCTCGAGAATCTAGAAACACTGTTCTTTCCCCGCTCCTCGGGACCCCAAATAGATGATTCGACAGCATCGTATGCGTGGCCGCCGAAATTGAAGGCGCTGCACCTCGCAGGCTGGATTGATTCGAAGTTCCTGCGTACACATGTCACTCATGCCCCTGAGTCTCTGGAGCGACTTAGTATCCAGCACTGTCCACAAGTCTATGCCGAGCCGCTTCTAGAGACTCTCTCCATGCTAGGTGCCCGCCTCAGACACCTGACAATCCGACATCCAATGCCGCAGCTACAAGTTGGAGTTCTGGACCACCTCTTCCTCCTCTGCCCGAATCTTCTCGCGCTCCGAATATCCGCAGACTACGTTTCCAGCTCTCTCTTTCAATCCATAGAGACAGGCCATCCATTGCAGATCCTCGATCTCGATTGTTCGGGCACAGCGACGGCAGACGTAGAGGTTGCGCCTGGAGCTATTTATGATGCCGTTGAGGAGGGTAGATTGCCGGATCTGAGGAGTGTGCGAGTTAGTGCGAGACTAGCTTGGACGGCGACGGAGACGTTGAAGAGAGATGTGGAGGACTTGGTGGAGATATTAGAGGAAGGCGAGATGGAACGGCCAGTGGGTGTGCTGGCTGGCGTTTGGACTACTTATGAGTGATTAGATACCCAGGAATTGTGCGAGAGAGGCGATTGTACAACACCAGACCTCAGTGTCAATGAATAGACTTACTTGTGGTCTTGTTAGTTGTGCATGATCTCTCCGTGAAGACAAAATCATTATAATATTGTCATGTCTAAATGAAGGATGACTGGTATAGCATGGCTTCTCGAAAGTGTCGAAATGCATTAAAACTGAGGATGAAATCACACCACTTGAGTCTTTCAAGATACAATCGGGGTATGTTGTTCAACTCCTTGGAAGCTAAGTATATATTCTGAATCCATTGAAGCAAGCCACTCGTCCTTCTCATAAATTCATCTTGTTGGCTTTTCTCAAACATTAACCCGAAAGCCATACCTTCTATCGGTGCCGCTGGATCATCTCAATCATACGGAATCTTCAAAGCCAGTATGTCCACCATTCACACAACCCCGCCATAAACAATACGCATCATGTCTTAAACGTCTGAATTATAGTATCCGAGTTCATGTCGTTCTCCTGCATTTAAGAACTGCACACTCTCATCGAAGATGCTTGGAGGAGTGTCTATATTAGTTGGCACACCATCAAACTGTACACATGGATCTGTGATTCTGTAAGTCTGAGTTAGGAACGGACTGCCTATAAAATAGCTAGACGCAAAGACTTAATCGGCCTCGGTAAGTCCCTCGGCAAACCCAAGCACGAAGTACGGAATATCCACTAGATCGACGACCCGTAGATCCAGGTTTGGTATTTTAAAACGCCAGAGAGTAGTATCCACGAAAAAACGGATATGCTACTCTATTAGCTTTGACGTTGCTGGGATCGTTAATGTTACATAGTGCTCAAATTTGAACATAACCAGTTTTCGTTCCATAATAGAATTTTGTTGGACCGAGGCTCGTCTGGCGTTTGAGGGGCTCTGTCGTTTTGAACCTGGAACTGCATGTTTTCCGTTGAGACTTGCAATACTGTGGCTTTCTTCTCATCTTGTTTGATTTTCATTGCATCCGCTGACTTCTGTATCACTTTCGAGGTCTTGACTTTACCTCTCCTACTCCCCTTGCCTCTTCGCAGGGTTTTGTAACCGCAACAATTCTTTTCAGCATATCACTATCAATTTCTTAGCCATTTTTAGGCCGAGCAGAGAATAATGCTTAGATTGCCTCGCCTGCCTCTCCGTTCATCATGCAACGCAAACACGGGTATGTTTTAATTTTCCCATCCCCAAATATCCCCAAATGCTTCCGCTAGCGAGACGGCAAAAGCGTAAGTAATCGGCCACGAATTGTAGATCCAGTCAATATCTAGAATGCCTTCAAGGTTGACAGGCAGTTTCAATTGACGCCGTCTCAACCAAAACTGCGCCGAGAAACTATATGTCATGAGTTCCGTCTGTTTTCGTCGGCAGATATTAAACAAATCTAGAAATATCAGAACTCACAGTAAGAGCTAAAACCTTGGTGAAAATCAAAAGCTCCAGCTTTTCCAAACCAGCCTGAATTGGATCATCCCCAAGGCAGCTGTCCACTTTGGAGAGCAGTGGCTCTGAGGCCGAGAGAGACGTGTATTATCAGCCTGTTCGGTTCGGTACTAGTCTACTTCATTTGTATATTTGCTGCCATATCATGAACGAGACTGGACATTTACTCGAACGGTGATTGACTCGACGGAAATTCGTAGGATCATATGAAATTTTTAGGGTAGTGGGTCCCCTAAAGTAGGAGCACTAGCGTCCACTATTATGTGATAGGATGGACTGAGCGATATAGATATATAGAGGCAAGAATCATTTCGCTAAGTATTACGGGGAAATGTATTATCATGTATTCCAACACCACAACTCACTCTCCAGGCCACTATAAAGTAATTTGACTTCTTCCTCCTCTTTGAAGCTCGCCAGATTTGATTACCAGAAGCCCCAGTGTGCCCTGTACCCTGTCTATCTACCCGTCTTTCCCGTGGTAAGATTATAGAACCAAGTTTGACTAAAAGATTTATTACAATAATGGAGACGCCTCAGTTGCCCTAACTATCTCTATTTTAGTTTAGAACGGAATTCGTCTTACTCAGCTTACGATTATATCTCAAGACCTGCAATAGTAGCAACTTCACCTTATCTTCTAATCCCAAAACCTGCGATTCCAACATGTTAATTACGGATCTAGCTTCCAATGTGTCCCTACCAACATGGCTTCTCTTCGTAGTCACTATCATCTTTCTACGGGCAGCGAGTTTTCGATATCAGAAGGGACTGAACAAGTATAGAGGACCTTTTGTAGCGTCATTTACCAACTTCTGGCGTCTATGGCAGTTTTTCTGGTACTGTGATAAGCCTTACTTTCCCGATGTTGTCAAATTTGGCAAGGTCATCCGAATTGGACCAAATACGCTACTGTTCAATGACCCAGAGGCTATTAAGGATATTTATATGTCTCATTTCTCCAAGGTAGAATCCAAGTTCATTGGGAAGGAACAATCTCTAATACGCAAGAATTAGTCCGATTTCTACAAGGTCGCTCAAGGAGTCGCTCAAGGCGTCGCCGTCCCCAATATCTTTTCTACAACCGACAAAGTTTACCACGGAAAGCTTCGTCGTTCTGTTGCAAACGCGTTCTCTATGAGCACACTCGTCCAGTATGAGCCCTTTGTCACTGACACTGTTGCCACATTCCTCCGTGCCATGGATGAGAGGTTTGCTGGGAAAATAGAGGCAGATGGTGTCTGTGACATGACTGATTGGTGCAAGTATTTCGCTTTAGACGTTTTGAGTGCATTGACAATGGGGGCACCATACGGTCTCTTAGAGGCCGGATATGACCACGTCGGAATTATCAAGGCACGAACCGCTGCCTTGCGCTACTTCAATATTGTAAGTAGTATGCCTACTTTCAATACTTGTGGAAAATATGCTCATTCATCCCGTAGGTGAACAATGTCACCTGGCTAGACAGAGTTCTCAAGAAAAATCCCATCCTCATGTGGCTAGGCCGGCATGGATATAGCAATAGCGTCACAGCAACAGTTCCCTTCGCACTGAAGCAGATCGTGGACAAATCGCGAGATCTCAAGGCCGGAGATGAATTCAATGGTTCCAGCAAAAGCGGTGTTGACCTCATCACCAAATTCTTACAAGCCAAAGTCGACAATCCTGAGATCATAGACGATCGCGCGGTTCTTGGATTGACTCTCTCCATGGTTAATGCAGGCAGTGGGCCCATTTCGACAACAATGGCAGCCATCTTCTACTTCCTCCTCAAACATCCACCTACCATGGCCAAACTCATGGCCGAAATCGACGCTCACTTTCCTCTACCGACAGACAAAAATTCCCCGGTAAACTTCAAAGAACAGGTCATTCTCTACTCCCAATCCCAAGAGCTCCCATTCCTCGACGCGGTAATCAAAGAAATCTTCCGTATCTGGCCCGGATTAGGTGGTCAGCTTTTAGAGCGAGTAACACCACCAGAAGGAGCTCGCATAATGGGAGAGTTCATTCCCGGAAACATCATTGTCAGCTGCAATGCATACATTATGCATCGACACAAGCCTACGTATGGCGAAGATGTAGAAGCTTTTCGCCCGGAGAGATGGCTGGAGGCGAGCCATGAGCAGGCTGCACTTATGAACAAAACTCTTTTGGTGTTTGGGGCGGGGCCAAATACTTGTATTGGGAAGAATATTGCGTTACTAGAACTTTACAAAGCGGTCCCTTCGATTTTGAGGTTATTCGAGGTAAGTGACTCTCCATGGAAAAAAATCGTGGTATTTTTACTTACGCTCTTGGAGTTTGAACTCGCCGAACCACAGAAATCGTGGAAGCTTTATAACCTGGGTGAACTAGAACCGTACGAGTTTTTCGTTCGTATGAAACCGAGATACTAGAAGATGACCTGAGCCAAAAGGAAGGATACTGAAACGCTGTACATGACAGCCTTATATTTGAACATTATAACTTTTTAAGGTCAATAGGCATAATATAATGAGACTAGTTCCAACAGGCGGCCATACCCTTGTAGCGATCATCTAGAATAATCCATAAAGCATACCTTTACCGTGATCAAATTATTCTTCGGTATGTGACCGCATTTACACATGTCCTATTTACTATTTACTAAGGCGAGCAGAGACCTTCTCACTCCTTTGAAACGATTACTAAATAAGCATGGGGAGGCACGAATTATGTCACCCACTACTGCAGGTATATATATCAGCGTCGCATTATTGGGCTCTTACTTGGATTCGCGACTTTATCAAATATAGCTTTACCCTGCATAAACCAACCAATTCCGCCATTACTCCTCGCTTCTATAGATTCTTTTTTAAGCCAAAGGCAATAAGTATCTATCAATTTCAATTGGTGGGTGGATAAGATTAGACCAATATATTCTAAAAGAAATGGATATATAATATTGGCACTCTATTGAGATTGAACCGCCTTCTTAAATTTCTTATACGAGGCACTTAACTTATATATAACTATTTTTTGATCATCGCTTTAAAGTCTTCAACATTGGTCACTTAAAGTCAGGTAATCTAGGCAACTATACAAAGTTGTTTGGTAGGAGAAAATGGTCCTAGCTTTGTTATGAAATTCAGAAAATCGGCTCCTTGTACTTGGTATATGATGATTTTATAACTGTTCTGCGAAGATCAAGCAATTTAGCTCTTTGTTAACTATTTATACAATTTAATATAGATATATTTTGGTTTCTCGTTCTATTTGTCACCTTTATTCATTATTGAACTTGTTTAGTCTAGCTTACTCAAGAGATTAAATTTAATAGTAGTAGATAGCTATTTTGTACTATAATACATATAAGTTATAAATGTTTTCAATTCTGAGTACAGGCGCTTCAATACAGATAGTAAACCGAGCAACGAAGCTTGGAAGGTGGTGGGGACAGGTTAAAGCTTACGTGAGATATGAATGTAACCTTTAACTTTAGCCCCAAGTGGACCCCAAAATTTCAATCTTCGAAGTCACTCGAAGTCACTCGAAGAGATATCAATTCCACCTAAACTCGACTCAATTTTTGAGATGCCGCCACTCGCATTGCTTTTTGGTGCCGGAGGCATTGGCAAAGGCAAGATCTCACACAGTTGGACCACAGCGGAGCAGACTAGCGAGCTCTTGGTCGGCCTCAAGGATCTGGGGCTACAAGAACTCGATTCGGCAGCATCTTATCCACCTGGGGCGCCCTGGACTACGGAAACTCTGCTGGGGAAAACGAAGGCTGCTGAAAAGGGGTTTTTGATCGACTCGAAGGTCTTGTCTTTCTCGATTGCTCGCGGCAGACACCCGGATGCAAAGTCAGGAGCGCACAGTTTAACGGAAGAAAATATTGACGAAAGTGTTAAAAGAAGCTTGGCGTTACTCGGGGTCGAAAAAGTAAATATTCTGTATGCGCATTGTCCTGATCCTGAGACTCCTATTGAAGAGAGTGCGAAAGCTTTTGACAAGCACTTTCGAGCTGGTCATTTCAAGCAGGTATATTACACATTCGAAATCCTTTCTTCTGATAAAACTAATCAAAAACTGCAGTTGGGCTTGTCGAATTACACCACGGCAAGCATGAAAGAATGGTTGGACATATGCAGCGAGAAAGGCTATGTCAAACCAACCGTTTACCAAGGGTCTTATAGCGCACTATGCAGACAGGATGAAATTGATTTGTACCCCTTACTTAGGGAACATGGAATCAGAATTAATGCTTATGGGTATTTGTTCACAATGTATAGTTCATTCGTTTCAAAGGTTAACCCAACTCTAGCCCACTTGCAGGAGGCTTTCTCACTGGCAAAGTCTCTCTGCCAACCCCAGAGACAGATCTCAGTGGTACACGCTGGGCTCCCGGCAGATTTCCCTTGTACCCTGAAACTTTCGACAAGCCGTCTGTTCACAAAGCCATGAAAGAATTCTCCGAGTCCTGTGAAACTGGAGGGATTAGTAGTACAGAGGCAAGTTTGAGATGGTTGGTGCATCATTCAGCACTGGGTGACGGAGATGGCATTATTCTCGGGGCTTCAAGACTGGATCAATTGACGAGGAGTGTCGAGTTTTGCAAGAAGGGGCACTTGAATGAAGAGATTTTGAACGCTTTGGAGAGGTTGTGGGAGGCTGTCAAGGATGAGATGTAAAATCGTGGAGAGAATAAGTTGAGTTGGCGGGTCAGGCTGAGAACATCGATTAGAGGCTTTGATTTTCTTGCAGACCTTACTAGACTCTAGATCATGATACTTATACGTTACTTATTAGACCTGCAGGTTCGTTGGAGACGTGAAAAATGTCTATCGCTTGCACGTGATATCAGCAATGTTTCTCAACTCAGATCTGGACCAGGCAACCAACATGACATTAATCCACCTAAAATCCCATCATCGTACTTGTTTAAATCTACGATAACTCCCGCATCTAAAACGTGGCGTTCACTTTCTTCGGACCCGAATATCGAATGGATCTTGCAACGGAAGACCATCTCCTCAACCTCTGGTACATACTGATGCAAATCCTCTTCGCCATAACTCCACCAATATATCTCATCCTCACTTGCCGACACCTCAAAGTTGCCATCTCTGGATACCGGATAGTTCTCCCATTACTCACCAGCTTTGCGGCGCTCTGTCTCTTTACCGAGTCATACAACCTCGCTCGTCCCGTCTTCGTGTGCTTCTATCCAATCCGAGGAGAGACATTTCATCATCCCGAGGAACAAAGATTGATAATTCAGTGGATACTGAAGGTATTAGCATCAATTCTTGCAGCAGCGGCGGCGGCTAGTCATGTTATTGATATGACAATTGGCACGGTATCAAGGGAGAACCAAGTAGATTCTGGGGGACGAGGTGGTGGAGACAAGAGAGATGATGTTCAAATTCGGGTGCGTCAAAAGAAAATTCAGGATGAGCAGGACTCTAGAAGGTGGCGAAAAATTCGGAAAGGTGGTCGTATGCCACAGTTGCTCATGATGGGTGCATGGATTATGGGTATGTGCGGTTATTGTGCTATGCTGGGAAAGAGTAAAGATAAAAGGTTTGGACTGTGAGGTTATAAAGTAAATATGAATCGAAAGAAGTCCGAATAATAAAGTTTAAGTATGAATCGTATGAGACGAAATAGGATACCATAGTTTCATTTCCCTTTCGCGTCTTACCAGCGACTATGTTCAGAGGCCATCTCTCAAGACGAGGAACTTTTCATACTTCGACGCCGTCCACCTGCGACAAGCTTTTCCATAGAGCGCCATCGGCAATGTAGTGGCCATGAAGACGAACGACAGAACCCCAATAGCAATCCAAGTATTAAGAAGCCCGGTCTCGAGCCAGGGGTCAGCTGCAAACGTAAAGATCATCCCAATGGTGTTATTGATGACAGCCACTCCCACCATTCCTTCTAAAACCATATTCGGATAGCAATCTTCAAGGTAACCCATGCTAAGGTCACCAGCATTACCCCATCCAAACCCGATAAAGCCCAGACCGACATAGACACCAGGCCACGCCCACTCATGGGCAGTCCCAATACCGAAAAGAAGCATGCCGAGGGGAAACAGAATAGTTGCGGGGAGGAGCAAATATAGACGAAATTCGGCCTCCTGTTTCCAGAAACTCGTAGTTAGCATTGCCTCGTGACAGAGATTGGAAGTTTTGCATATCTCTCACGAGCTGTCTGCTCACGGGACATGCTCAATAGGGGGGTATGCGTCGAGAATGACTGACCTGAATGCCACCATTTCTTTTCGTCATCCACCTCATGAAATGATCAGAGAACCAACCACCGTAGGCACACCCTATGACAGCACCAAGCAGGCAAGGCAGATTCATGATTCCCAATGCCGAAGAACCATAATTCCAAGGCGCTTCGGTCCAGTTATCGTCTTCAGTCGTCAAGTAGAAAGTCAGCCAAGCATCTTGTGCACCCCATTGTAAACCTGCAAACCATACGGCTGGAAATGTAAAGACTCGTAATGTGTGAAACAGTCGGGAGAAGTATTGCTTGAACCCAGTTCCACGAATGTTTGGGGCAAGTGTGATTACCGCAATTCGTTGACGATATGATTTCCGAATAACTGGACCTTCATTCTCGACGTTATTGTGAAAGCTCTCCATGGCTGTACTAGATTTTGAGGCAGCCTTCTCGTCGTTTGTTTCGGATGATATGTCTCCCTTGATGTCATCCGGTGAGTCGGCGCTGTTGATACCATCCACGATTAAGTGGGCATTTCGATCAAAACCCGTCTCCTCGAGCCCGAAGAGACATACAATGGCCAGTAGCCCGTTGAAAATAGCACCGAACCAGCCTATCCACCTCCAACCCATACTGCTAGCAATATAGTTTGCGATCAATGGACCAAGAAAGGTTCCCGCGCTGATTGCCAGCATGTAGGCGCCTAGGACCGCACCACGTTGGTGTTGGAAGAAGATATCCATGAGAGAGAGTTGGACATTGGCTTCAGAGCATGACTCGGACGCACCAACAAATAGTTGATTCCACATGGCGTCGGCCGTATCTTCTCCCTTTGCAAACCAGATTCCGCCAATGATACCAAAACAAAGACATACCAAGTATGAAATTCGTCGACCATACAGCCACACAGCTGGCGAGATCAGGAGGGTCCACCATCCAATGCCGATAAACAATATTCCCGCTCCTATATTGAAAGAGTTATAGCTAACTCCCAATTCTGCATTCTCTTGGAATTGGGCAGAACCCGAATCGTTTGTCGTTGCACCAGTAAGACCTGTGATAAGGAGGAGGAGAAGGCCGTGCCATAACTTTCGCTTCAGTCCCCAATGTAAAGGATCATCTGGGTGATCAGTGGGTTGGGGTGCAAGGACAATATCACCATGCTTCTTCAACTCCGAGTGTCGCGATAGTGCATGCCCATCGTCATCGTAAAGACGCTTCGTACCTGGGATGAAGTCTTCGTCTGACATGTTAAGCAGGGCGCTTCGTACTGCTCCAACGACGAAAGTGGAGGCCAAAAAAGTTTCCTTGAGGCGGAGGAGCTGTATTGTAAAATGATAGTAGTGATGACCATGTCTTTATGTCTTTATGGAGACTGCGGCAGGGGTGACTGCATTGAGGGGGGAACATGGTCCAAGAATCCTGATACTTATCAGCAAGCTATCGTGCACTTACCATTGAGATTGGAAGGCTCATAAGATCCCTGTGCTGGAAGATGATCTGAAATTCAAATAGCAAGCACACGCGGCAAGAGTGGGATAGCAACCCTGAGGCTGGCGACAAGTCCCACCGTCTGTCCCCAGAAGCTTGACAGTAAAGCTTATCAGTTCAAGCATTTTCGAACGATAAGAAGTACACGGTCTACCTAGTGTCTCCGTGAGGAGCTGAGTACAGTACCAGGGCTTATCTCGGGACACTGCAGCGAAGTTTATCCGTATAACTATGTACGTGTTGCACGGTATAGGTTAACTCGTTTGGGGATTTAGCTTAACATAAGCACACTCCGTACTAGTACTCTAATACAAGTAATCTCTGGGTAAAACGAGCTCTTTTCAAAGGTTAACAGGGTACTAAGCCCCACCAAAGCCCTTCTTGTTATACCAAATCTCTGGGTATAACGAACGGTTCTTACGGCTTTTTGGTGTTCGTTATAATAAGAAATACGTTAGGTGAAGACGGAATGAAAATTAGTATTCTGTTGGTGAACAGTACATACAAGATGGCGCCGTGGAAGAAGGGGAAGAAGGGGTGGGAAAGGACGCCATGGAAGATCGTTTGGCTGGACTTGCCATTCTCGGTCATGGTGCGCCAGGGGGCCGGTTTCTGCTGCGATAAGGGCTCAGGGGTCACTCTCCACTATTGTAGGTCTCAGCATCAACAAGCTTTCGAGTTCAAAGAGCTTTCCATTCTGCGTGATGCCCATCAACAGAGGGTTTCTATAAGAGTTTTGGTTGAAAGAAGTCTTTGAACAGTGTTGCAGGGCTTGTTGTGATTGGATTTACTTATATATATATATCTTTCAGCAGAACGGGACTTGATCAAAGCCGCTAGGTCGTCGAGGCATCTGTAGCCCATACCGTTTGAATCCACCACCTTTTCTTTGGATGCCAACTCATTGATAACTACCTCTTTACCGTCAAAAATGCATCCCTGTTGCTCAAACAGCCACCAATGCCAAAATGGCCTAAAAGAGAAATGCAGGCCGAGCACAAAAGAGCGGGACTCTACAGAGAATACCCAAGTTAGCTCGTCGGCAGATTTTGATATACTTCAGCGAAGCCAGCCGCGACATCGGTTACGCATTAACACTCTGCAAACTTCTCCTTTGGCAGCTATGACCGCTCTTTTATCTATCATTGGTGATGCTTATCTAAGGACTAAGCTGCTGCTCAAAGGCCTTGGAGAGGACACGGTAGACTTGGCCGCCCTCGACGCTCGCATTCATGCCAGCCCTGGAATTCCAGTGCCAAACCCAAGCAAATCTTTCTGGCTAGAAAATCCGCCATTTCCTGATCTGGTTGATATCCAGTCCACCACTCTGCCAAGGTCAGCAGATATTGTCATTATTGGATCAGGCATTACGGGTGCAAGTGTTGCACGCACGATTCTGTCAGAATGTGCGTCCATGGGCATCAAGAAGCGGGTGGTAATGTTGGAAGCGAGACAGATCTGCAGTGGAGCAACTGGAAGAAATGGCGGTCATATGAAGTGCACACCATACGAAGCATTCTCTGAATATAAAGAACGATTTGGGGTTGAAAGAGCGAAAGTACTCGTCGCTTTTCAGACCTCTCATGTCCCAATCTTGGTCGATCTGGCGAACCAAGAGAAGTGGGATATTGCCGAAGCCCGCGAGGTAGAGACTTTAGATGTCTTTTATGACGAAAAAGCTTGGATTCAGGGTCAATATCAGGTGGAAGAGCTGCGACAAGGAATGCCAAAGGAGGCACTGGATACGGAACTGTGGGATAAGGAGGCCGCACGTGAGGTACTTAAAGTCCCTCCATACTTTTCCCACGAGATTTTACTAAAATAGCTTGCTGTATAGAAATACAAAGTAGGGGAGCATGCCCACGGTGCGATCTCTTTCTCAGCTGGTGCAGTTTGGCCATACCGATTAGTCACCAGCGCTTTGGATGATTTGCTCAAAAAGTATCCTTCGGATTTCTCCATCGAGACGCATACATCTGTTGTGGATATAACCATGACAAGGAGTCCAACTCAGCCATTTATTGTTCACACGTCACGTGGTGATATTGTAGCCAGCCATGTTGTGCATGCAACGAATGCGCATGCGGCAAATCTGGTGCCAGGCCTTCGCGGCAAGCTTTTTCCTGTTCGCGGGACCATGTCTGCTCAGCGGCCAGGGACTGCTTTCCCGCAATTAGATGGGTCGAGATCGTGGTGTCTGATCAACAAGAAAGGCTACGAGTATATTACTCAGCGTCCTGGGAAGGTTGACGCTGTCAACGGCCTAGGAGGCGAAATCATGATTGGGGGCGGCATGAGTCGTATGTACAAACTCCTATCCCACTATCCCAACATCCCATGAGAAACTACAAGCTCCCAGACCGGGATCACAGCTCCTTCAGCTCCATGACAGTGCTAACTTTTCATAGAAGCGGGGAGGAAAGGCCTCGACGAGCTTGGTATAGCAAGCGACGCTGAAACTAATTATATGACGGGCTGTCACCTTAGTGGAGTGTTGCCAATGGGCTTCGGTATTGAGAACTGGGAAGAGGATGCTCCAGGAGGAAGAATGAAAGGCCTGTGGTCAGGCAGCCTAGGTTTTACCGCTGACGAGATGCCTTTGGTCGGGAGATTGGAGCCGAGTTTGACTGGACGGAATCCTATGAAATTCACTCAATCAAAAGCCAAATCTGAGTCGACTCCATGTCCTGGAGAATGGATATCAGCGGGATACAATGGAGAAGGGATGGTTAATGCGTGGCTGTGTGGCGTCGCTCTTGGATTGATGGTGCTGGGTAGAGAAGCCTCCACATTGAAGATACCTGGGAAGCCATACGGCAAGCTTGATGAATGGTTCCCAAAAGAGTATCTTTGCACACAAGCACGAATCACTAAGGCTAGCGTGTATCGGCTTTTAGAGAAAAGGTAGCCGAGCAGGCTCAAAGGTGCAGCTTTGGGGCTTGTATGTTGATTTAGTTCCTCTCTCGGCTTCTCATCTTGGTAATTGTCCTTCCGTCTATATTTGCATAAACATCTATAGTTGGGCGTTGGTCTCAGCCTGGACCAATACCTGAGTAATGCTATATTTAATTTAGTAGGAGAAGATCGTAATATTGTCTTACTAAACCTGATACGTTTGACATGGCTTTTGTTCATAAAACAGTTTATGTTAGAGGCACATTCGTGGCAAAAGAAGCAAATAGCTTTACCTGTGTAGCCGCGGAGGTGATATTCGATCCGATTCGTCGCTACACTCGCTTCAACCAATCAGCGACAAGAGTTATCCAACATCGACATGGGTTTTCCAACATGGCTTGATATCTGCACAGTCTAAGCTTGAAACAGTTCAGCCACGGAGCATCAGGGGTCACAGGATTCGGTGAACAGATCAAGAGCTCATAAATTTCCTGAAAACGAGGTATTATTCGCGGCAATGGACTCGAAACTGAGGATCCTTTCCCAATATATTCTTAGTTGACAGTGTAGTTGTAAAACGCCGAGAAGGCTTTTGGTGGCTCACAAATTTCTGCAACCCCTGGCAGAGGGCTATAAAGAGGGCTTCCTACAAAATCGAAGTATATCATTGGCCGTATAATATCTCCTATTGAAAACCTACCTCTGCCGAGCGAGACGTAGACTCACTAGCTTCCTATATGTCTTAGTATCTGAGCCGTGATAGGATAGTTTATGGAGTTTTCTACAGAGGTAGCTTATACGAGGCAGTATGCAACCTGCTTGAGTTGGACACCGACGTATTATATCCTTGTCCCCAACCTCTACCCCTTGCCAACTAAGAACCAGAAGCCACACCTCTTCGAAAACCGCTTAGTTGTTTGGTATATAGGTTTTGATCAAGTTTTGTCTACTACCTATATTTCTATTAATCTATATAAATAGTTTGGACCTGAAGTCGGCCAGGCCCTTTTTGATCAATCAATGTTTTAGCGAGCAGTCTCTGCCTTCTACACATGTCTATAAACGTTCTTTCAGAAACGGTTGCGACAGTTTGCGCTGGGTTGGGGTTTAGTGGAATTCATCCGGGTCGTAAGGAGAAAAATCTTACACGTCTGACCCTCAACTTTCCTATCAACTCTCTTCGTCGAGGTATACCGCGGCCATTTTTCAAGGCAGACTCTGTGGAAGCACAGCAGCTCGCTATTCATTTCTGCAGCGAGAACCAGAGAGGAGAGTCCCTCTGGCCAAACAACAATCACCAGGGTTGGCCGACATGGCATTCGGATCAGCCCAAGTGCGTATCTCTTCCTGATATAATGTTGCTAAACTAACATGAAAAAGAATCTTGAGATTGGTAGCACATTTGTTATCTCTCCATGCCTTGTACAAGTATCAGGGAGACAGTAAAGAGAATAGGAAACAAGGATCAAGAAAAGATACCATGATGGAACCAGTATATTCTTCTTGTTCGTGGCCCCCGCCTCGGCTAATTTTGTAGCAGAGAACTACCAGAGCACGAGAGTTGAGTCCAGAGTCACAGCTACTTGTAGGCCCAGATCCTCCGAAAGGAACACGAACGCGACCTGCCAAGACCCTCATGAATACTGGTACTAGTAGGGCAACAGCCAGCAGTAGAACATCAGCGCCTGCCACTGGTATTGAATTCCAACCGGAGTACGAATCACCTCCTCTCCTTTTGTTCATTAAAGATACTTTCTCATATCTCTAGTACTGATACACTCGCCTTGTATATCCACCACGTTGAGTCTGTCGAACAAGACGACGAACAACCTCTCTACGAATTGACGCAGAAGTGGTTACGGTCAAACGACCAATTGCCCACGTCTGCCGATCCTCGACTCTATACCTTCATGCATACCAACCAATGCTATGATCCCAAGAACCAAGAAGAAAGGAAAGAACTAGCAATTGTCAACACTCTGAGACACAACACGGAGATCGCAGAGCTCCATGGACATCCCCTTCTATATAATGTATTGAAAGACCGCGTCCTAGAACGAATTGATTTTCTGACTCAGGACCTTATCTCGAAGAAAATTTTGGCTTTTGACGACAGAAACGAGCTTCGGATGGTGAAGGCATTCCAAGAGGTATGGGCCAATAGGGAAAGATATTGGGAAAGGAAGAGGACCAGTAAAGCTGCCAGCAGCATGTCGAGCTCCAATGAAAATGCCATCTACGAGAACTCCAGTTTATATGACGACGATGAGGCTGCATTGGTGCCAACACCTACCAGAAAGCCCAAAATTAAGGCCAAAAAGCCAATAAATCGATCGAAGGTACAGCTATCTGTTTAAATTTCAAGTGCATATATTGATGATTTTAGATGATGAAAGCCGCTTCGACCGCGACTTCTTTAGGGAAGCGAACCGAGAACTTGGCGACCTTTCATGATCTATCTCAGAACGATGAGAACTCGAACAAAAGAGCAAGAACGGCTGCAGCGATATCACACCCCGAGAACGTAGCTCGCATGTCAACGGAGACTGATGAATACTTTCACGAGGAAATAGACACAAATGCTGCTGTCGATGCAAGCACAGAGAGTTATGCAGTCGACCCGGAGACTGCAGAACATATCCGATTTGCTGAGGTTTGATACAACTTTGTACGTAGCGTTCAATAATCTGACTTTGCTATAGCATGTATTGAGGTCACCCTCAATGACGGAAGCGCCGTCTGAGCGTCAGCCGGTAATCCCCTCCGTCAAAAGTCCAGCCAAAGCTATAGGGGCTTGCCGAATGACTCCAGAGAGCCTAAGAGGTGCTATCAACCACGCCATTGAGAAGGATCAACCCATCTCGTCCGCTGCCGCACCCGACGTTTTGAACTCTAACGCGTCGCCTTCTGGTATTGCTGCAGCGGTCCCAATGGTTTCAACACTAGCACCTTTACCACTCCGCTCTTCCCATCCCAAGATACCCTCAAGCCCAGCAATATATCAGAATCCCCGCTCTCCGCCAACGACCCCAGTAAGCAATAATCCTGAGATTTTTCTTATCCTACAAAAACGTAATGGCACCTATGATTTCCACAATACACTGCCATACCATACAGACATAAAGCCTTTGAATATACAGGAATTCTTCGCTCTCTTCTCCCAGCGAACCAGTGTACCTTTCGCTAGTCTCGACGACTTGACTTTCAAAATCGACTTTGGGAATCTTGCGCCACAAGTTGAGGTGATAAGTAAAGACGGCGGGGAAGAAGACTGGGTGAACTTGAAAGATATTGTACGAAGTTTATTCAAACTTGTAAGAAAGAGCAGGCCCAGAGAGACGGATTTTAAAATTTGGGTCCTAATTGGTCGTGACGACGATATGGAAGACGATGACGAGATAGGGAATTTTTGAATACATGATACTATCTTAAATTTTGAGGATTAGGTTAGATGTGAATTTGATTTTCAACACATATTCTCTTCTACGGACGAAGCCCAAGGAGGAAGCCTCCATTTCCTCCTTATTCCTACACGATCAAGTCCATCTCTATACTCGTATCTGCCTGAATTCTTGTGGCTTTAACGGCATCCCGTACCTGCTTATGAGGGAAGTAATGTGGATATACGTCATTCATCTCCATAGAAAAATCCAAGCTCTTAAAGTAAACCTATAGCTCAAATCATAGCTCAGCTACTGTATCTTTAGAGCGATTTACCGGAGACAATTTTGGATTGATATAAGAAGTTACAGCCACTATGACACCTTTTTCTAACCTAGATCCGGCGGCTTCAAGTACCACAGAGGCATTCTTGTACATCTGGTACATCTTATCTGATACTGAGCCAGTAGTAACCTGGCCATTTGATATTAACGGAATCATTCAGGAGAGAAAGACCAGGCCGTTTACTATAAAAGCTTAGGAATTCAAAATAGGGACAATATCTCAATTCTGGCAATACCCCTATGCTCTGGATGGTGGTATAGGATTGCAAAATTATTGTAATTTGACCTTTGACAATAGAACCCGTAATACATCTCCATTCTACTTATACCTCCGACTTTCTCGCTCATATATCAGATATTGTTGTAGGTGGTACAAGAAGTTACAGGCCAGGACTTTTATAGTTTAACAAAAGATAGCTCACGAACAAGAAAATCGTATTATATATTTTATAGAGTTCTTTAATATGATTAAAATATATAATACAGGTCCTATATATATCTCCAATATAGATACTGAATTTATAGAATCTGAAAGACCAGACCTTAATGATTCGAACATTATTTGGATAATAATAAATTATTTAAGTTTATTTTAGACAATAAAGTTTAAGGATAGTTTCTAGGGGGGCTAATAATGAAGTTAGGCTGGCAATAAAATATTAACCATTTATATTATACGCTTCTAGCCTTCTAATTTTGTATATTTGATATGGGCCATTTATTTTTAATGCTGCTTTATCATAGTAATTATTAATATCGTATATCATGTACAATTCCATGATATTGGTTGGAGCCCTTATAAACCGACCATATATGATATTGCCGAGAAATGACATCCTTGGCGTCAGAGTAAATGGCTGAGCGCGATTTAGGTCATTTCGATATGCCATGCAGCTATTCTCTCCCCGTACTTGTTCCTATTCACACTTGATATATTTCAAGGTTATACCTTCTTCACATGGTCTCTTTCAACAATGTTTCCATCATCGTCGCCTCCTGATCGGTGATCGTCGAAACAGCACACTGAGTTACTCCTCTATCAAATTATCAATGCAGTCGCTCCAGCTCTGTATCCTCTCCTGAATCGTCGCAACCGAAGCATTCTGAGCAGATACTATCGGGTGGCGTTCTTGCACCTTTCACGCTTTAGACCAGCATACTGCACATAAAGCTCAGTTATTTCTTCTAAGAAAATACCATAATCGCCTTCGTCTGATCCCCGTCCCGTGTTCGTAACACCGGGGCAATATGGGTTAGAGATATCTATAGGGATTGATCAGGTCCGAGATTGAGCGCGCAAGTGTAATAACGGGGGGTTTCAGAGTGAATCTTTTCGGTTAGACTAAAGGACCCCAGGAAGCGAACTGTGTTACTGTTAGCAATGGAAAGCCCCTCACTGGTCCGCAGCTACGACTTAAAGTAGCCTTTAGAGCGGGAGTGGCAACAGACCTACAGTATGGAATTGTCTAATTAGTAGGGAAGGGCCGCAAAAGTGGTACGGTAAATGTACGCTATTAGGAGTGCCGATGGAAAGTTCGGCAACCATTCCTTTACCAGCCTTCTGTTCTGGGCATTAAAGGCAAATGATCTAATGGATCTTCACCTTGTTTTGAGCAACCAACCTGCTCTTCTCCTGTCGTCCAATCATTATCCCACGAGTTACAAGTCACCTCCTCCATCCAGGTAGCGGCCATGCATGTCAGTATGTCTTGCGTCCATAGTACGACAAGGGCGGGGCACGTGTATCGTCTTTATCGTCCTCGGCTTGCGAAGAAATAAATATGCGGAGACATAAATACTGACCTTCGACCATGGCATGGAGTGACTTCTTGCACTATGCTTCTTGCCCTCTCCTAGTTTTTGAATCATGGCTGGTCTATTTACGTTGATCAAAAGGCTGCTAGTTTTGGCAGCTTGTGTGATCGCTGCCAATTATCCTCCTATTCCTGTTGACAAGTCAACCCCTGTCCAGCAGCGAATTGCTATAAGCGGTGCCCAAGGTGAATTGGAATATGTTTGTATCTTTATTGCGGAGAGAGCATACTGATATCCATCAGCGATTTCGATTGGTTGGAACACGTACGAGCTTTTGGCAACACCCTGCGTTCAGTATGGCACCTCTAGCAGTGCATTAACTTTGGAGGCTTGCTCGAGCTCATCAGTCACATATGCTACCTCTCGGACGTACTCCAATGCTGTGACGCTTCCGGACCTGGTGCCAGCAACAACCTACTATTACAAGATTGTGTCAACAAATTCCAGCGTCGAACACTTCTTCAGTCCGCGGACGACGGGGGACAAGACAGCTTTCACAATAAGCGTTGTCATTGACTTAGGCGTCTATGGTGCAGATGGGTTCACGATCGAGATGGACCAGACGAAGAGGGATACCATTCCTTCAATCGAGCCATCGTTAAACCACACAACGATTGGACGGCTCGCCGACAACATTGATGACTACGAACTTGTCGTTCACCCGGGAGACTTCGCCTATGCCGACGACTGGTATCTCAAGCCTCACAATCTGCTCGATGAAGTCGATGCTTACGAAGCCATCTTGGAGCAATTCTACGACCAACTTGCACCCATCGCTGGCCGCAAAGCCTACATGGCCAGTCCCGGCAACCACGAAGCGGACTGCGAAGAGATCGACTACACCACTGGCCTTTGCCCAACAGGCCAGAAAAACTTCACTGATTTCATGAATCGATTTGGTCAAACTATGCCCACTGCCTTCTCGTCTACGTCATCGAACAGCACGGCGATGATCAACGCCAACAAAGCTAAGATGCTCTCAAACCCTCCGTTCTGGTACTCGTTTGAGTACGGTATGGTCCACTTCGTCATGTTCGACACAGAAACGGACTTTTCAGACGCCCCTGATGCTCCAGGTGGATCAGCGGGATTGAATAGCGGCCCATTCGGTGCCACGAACCAGCAACTAGAGTTCCTGGAGGCCGATCTCGCCTCTGTCGATCGCACCGTGACTCCTTGGCTCATAGTCGGGGGCCACCGCCCGTGGTATTCCACTGGAGGCGGAGACATCTGCGACTCCTGCCAGGCTGCTTTCGAACCACTGTTGTACAAATACGGCGTCGACCTAGCTATTTTCGGCCACGTTCACAACAGCCAGAGATTTGTCCCCGTCAATAACAGCATTGCTGATCCAGCCGGCATGAATGATCCCAAGGCTCCGATGTACATCGTTGCAGGAGGTGCGGGGAATATCGAGGGGCTGAGCTCTGTTGGCAGCAATGTTTCTTACAATGCTTTTGCGTATGCTGACGACTTCAGCTACGCAACGGTGACGTTCCAAGACTCGAATAATCTTCAGGTGGATTTCATTAGGTCTTCAACGGGCGCTGTACTGGACTCTTCGATCTTGTATAAAGCTCACACCGAGCAGTTTGTTGTACAGTGAGTTACGCGCTCGAAAAGAGAAATTAGTGCTCAAAACTTTGAGTCTTTCATAGATTATGTACGTTGGGTTCTTCCTGTTCAGTTGAGAGAAATACTCTTAAAGTTTCCTAAAGACAAGTCGAAAGAGACGGCGACGAGGATTTAAAGTCCATGCATAAAATTGTAGCTTTTTGCTATGTTCAATACTTATGGAACACAAGCCAATTTTCACACCACAGGATCACCAGATCTCAACATCCGCTCAAAGCTCAGCTATCCTCTAACCTGCTTCATCCCTTTCATTTTCCCCTCGTATCTGCTCTCTCTGACTCTCTGAGACGCGGTGAAGGGCAGTTGAGTTGCAGGGGGTTACGATGGATAGATCGGATCGACATTTGGCAAGGTAGGGGATACGCGAGTAGGGTTTATATACCATCATGGGTGGCGTTGGGCTTTTCCTACCATGAATTAACCGCTCTCATGGTGTAAACATGACGTGCCATATCTGTAGTTTCCTGCTAATTTCGGATCTGTTGAGGGATTTGATTGAAACGTGAGATAGTTGAATCACAAAGTAGAAATTCAGGGGGAATAAAGTGACTCTCACTAAAGATAAACGTCGCGACACTGCTAAAGTTATTATACGAAATGCAATAGCTTTTCAATCATGATTGAAAGCTTCTTTCGAGATTTCATTTGTAATATAGATCTGTGAACTCTTCGTTCTAGATCGGTCATTTAAAGTAATGACAGCCAGTCATATCCAGGCTTTTGGCATGCATATATCCAGAGCTCCAAAGATAGGCAATGATGTGTAAACAGCCATGGTTTGACGAGGATATTCTCGAGGCCTATGGCCATCCACTTCCATCTTTACAGCCTTGTCCAGATGTGGTATCCTTGGTAGCGTGATGCTTACTCGGGCGTGTCTGCCTTCAAATCGGTACCAGGATAGTAGAAAGCGGCAACGGCGATGATGGCATACACAATAACGCACAAAGCTCCTTCCAGATAATTTGATTTCTGATCCCTGAGAAAATTCCCCACTACCAGGATAGCAAGGATCAGCACGACGATGGTGAACAAATCGAAGTTCAAATTCATCTGTTTCCCCATGCCCCAGCCAGCTATAACGACGAGAGGAGCATTGAAGAGCGAAGTTTGGATGGTAGCGCCAAGGACATGCGATAATGCAAAATTCATCTGATTATCCCAAGCTTCGTCAACTGCGGTCATGTGCTCAGCAGCTTTCTCGACCAGCGGAACAAGGATCAGGCCCATAAAGGCTTCAGTAACATGATGGTTTTTGACAATAGCTGGAATCTCTTCGACTAAAGCGATGGCAATCAAAGTAACCAGTGCAATAGAAATCGTGAGTGCAAAGATACACTCGGTAAACGTGAGTTTATCCTTCTTCAGATCCTTGTGCCGGTCTTCATCTCTGCCCTCATCCGCCTCTAAGATAGAATCGTAGATTCCGTGGTGAGTTCGCATTTGAAACCAGAGGAAAAAGGCGTAGGCGACTATGAGAAAGATTGAGGTAATCCGAGACACTGTTGTAACATCATTTTCGAGCCGATCATGGGTGATATTGGGGGTTCCGTTGAGGGCAACGTAGAAGATTGTAGGAACAGCCAGACCAACGCCCCTTCATGTATATTAGCAAGGTCCCGATACGGACGAAAAAGGTGTAGCTTACGCTGTCAATAAGAGTCCACTGCCGACTTCGCTGACAGCTTCTTCAAATTCCTGTTCATCCCTTCGCATGCCACCAGCAAAGAAGCAAAGTCCTAAACAAAGAAGCTGTGTAGCCAAGATAGACCCTAAAATAGCAGCTTGAATGACTGGTATCTCGTCTCTGGTCAAGAGGACCATGAAGAGAACTATCTCCACAACAGACCCCAAAGTGGTCTCCAATAAGATTCCAAAAACCTTGGGAAGTTTCCGTGCAAGTTCCTGACCAGCGAATCCGATCAAGTTCGCACATGGGACCATAGCGATGTAACTCAAAATGAAAATAGCTAGGTTCTGATCCTTGCGAGCGTATCTCATGGCGATGGCGGCAGGGACGGCAGGCCAGAGAACATTTACAGCTCTTGAAGCATTGCTCGACGAACGCCAGACAATCCTGGGGAAATGTAAAGGGTGTATGCCTTTCCTGCCACTCTCTCCATCGGGTGCAATATGTTTTGTGACCTTGTGCCCATTGTGATTGACGCGGTGAATAGGAAGAACAGAGTGTTTCTCAACGGTATGGACTTCGGGAGGGACGGCGGGAGGAGTATGGTTTTTAATTTCGATGTCATTCTGCGAGCCGTCGCTCTCTGTGGCTACGTGTCGGTGGAAAAGGGAGCTCATGATGGAGACCAATCGAAGGCAGAGTGATCGTAATGTTCGTTGAATTCGTTCAGTCCGTTGTTGTCTTCCTCGACGGTCGATTAATGTCAGGATTACCGGCAAGTATAGTGAGTTGAGCAAGAGCACAAGAGTAGATCAATCGACTGTTGCTCAGCTGTAGGAAACAAAAAAAAGAGAAAAGAAGAAGATGTCATCGCCAAACAATAAGAAACCTGCCTTTCGTGTTGCTCACGCTGATGCGCCAGACATGCCAAGTCGCTTGACGCTCTTGGCTGACTGCGTGTTGCTGTACATTGTGCATAACTTTGATCGGCGAAGTCAGCTCAGCTGCTAGGAATGAATGTGTGTAATGTGTGCGGTTTTGACTTGGATGCAAATTAAGAGTTACTGTGGATTGGATCGAAAACTTGAAATATTGCTATGGCGAAGTTACTGAGCGGTCATGAGGATATTCAGGAGGTGTGTTGTTGTTGGAACAGCCTGGACTTATCTTGGTCGGGAAACCCTCTGGCTGGTCCTTAGCCTAACCCGGTCTAACTTTAGCGTCCAGGGGCTTGTTTATTGTTTATTGGCGATTCTATCCCAAACGAGACGCGCTAGAGACATCACATCGGGGAAGCCTGTGTATAGTCAGATGCCCCCTCGCTCTAATGTGCTGTTGCTATATTTTCCAACAATCTGAGCTCACTTAAGCCTCTGCTGAGCTCGGAGAACTGACCCTCTCTTGAATCTCTGCTTGGTTCAGAGTTTTTCTACGAGTATCCATGTTCTCTTCCATTTGTCAATCTATCTATACTATCACTAAACCCAACAGTACAGCACTGTCACGTGACACGGATCACCCTCCACTGCCTAGAAAGCTGTACTATGTGTAAAGTCAGCGCTGAGTATGCGGTTTGTCATTTCTGCGATACGATAGAGGGCGGAAAATCTTAATTAGATTATTAGGCCAATTCGGGAGGCTTTTGGTTGAGAGTGAAATATTGGTTAATGTCGCGGATTTGGTGTCGGTCGGATACTTGGTAGAAAAAGAAGAACGTGGTCAATATGAATCAAAACAACAGGACTACACATCACATACGACCACAGACTGAGGAGAATTGGGCATCCCGTCCGCTCTGCCATACACAAGCCTCAGATCGGCAGATTAGTAGTTGGGTGGGTGA
>QYAO01000101.1:0-13662 GCA_003988895.1 Hyphodiscus sp. D1413
GCAATAGTGAGGATGAAGACGAGCAGAGCTTGGTGGCATGGAAGAAGGAGGGCAAGCCTTGGGACTGGATCTTCAAAAAGTTTCCAGGCAGGACTCATCCCGCAATACGCACGCGCTAGAGCCTGGTTCGTCCCAGAAGCGAGTAAGCTTCCTCCCACAGGTGGACAGAGAGCAGCTCAAGCTCTGTTTGCCTACTTGTCTAGGACGAATATCTAATGAGGACCTCATCCTTCTGTCGGCCAGTCCCAACGCGGGAGCACGTACGGTCGAGGGAAGCGGCGTTCAAAGCGAGGCGAATGAGGGGGGTCAGATGCATGGGTGGAATATCACAGAAAAAAATGGAGAGGTTGTCATCGGAAGCAGACATGAGGCGCATCGTATTTATGGGAAACAATTGATGTATAGTGGAGGACTTCCGGCGCGGTTTGTTGCCGCCTTTATTATGTAATATTTCGTGACATTTTAGAAGCTCGCTGCGCCAACCTCTATCTCTAGTTTTCGTTATCACCAACAAACGCATTTTCCGTCGCTATGGATGTCTCTCGTTATGCAGCAAAGCCAGAGGCTTATGATGCACTCTCAACCTACCAGATCGCCGAGTTCTTCACCAAGCATGGGCTTGCGAGGGACGAAATCGATCATTTTGCAGCCAACCTTCTCGGCAGTCCTGTTTCTGCCACACCGGTGCAAGGTGCGACCAGCTATACTGTGTCTGGAGACGAGGCGGCTCAGGTCGTCCAGTTTCGGCGCTCCCGATTATCAATGAGACAAATCGAGGTTGCAAGGCAACTTTATGGAGATTTTGTCCCCGAATGCAAGTCCCAAGGCATGTTTGGGCCAGTCCACGTGTACATGGCAAATCTTGTCCCCGGACCGGCTTTCTGTCGAGTCAGGAGTCAGTTCTTTTCTCCTGCTCCTACAATGGAACAATGTCTACAGCAAACTGTGCAAGACTTTGCAAGGTCTAATACCACATCTATGGTTGTTTATGTTATATGTTTGGTTGACAAAAGACTCGTATAGATTCTTTGCTTCGGCGTGGATCAACAAACCTGCCCATACGTTGGAGCCGCCTCCTGGCTTACTTGGCGAGTACTCCAAGATCTTGGACGAAGTCTCTCCAGACCTGCCTGCCCAACTTCAAGCAAAGCTGGACGATGTCCGCCAAGAGCTTCCACGGCTCTTCCGGTCCAGCTATCCAATGGTTCTCCAACATGATGATCTCTTAGTAAACAATATTCATGTGGATGAGGCCACCGGCCATATCACAGGCAAGTGTTCATGCTGAATTTTCCTTTCTCTCTCACTTTAGTGTTCTCTGGAGTGATGTCAAGGGAGATGAAGACTAATTGTCTTGTTATAGGCATCGTCGATTGGGCCGACGCTAAGATTGCCCCGTTCGGCGTGTCCCTTGCGGGTATGGAGGTCGTCCTTGGTATCCAGACCAGAACCAATTGGCACTTTCACCCCAACCATCATAGCCTTCGGGAATCGTTTTGGAAAACTTTCTACCGGGTGACTGGCCATATCTCGAAAGATGATCGGCGTTCAATTGAAGTTGCAAGGCTGTTTGGATTCTTCCGAGAGTATGGCCGTGAGGAAAAAGAACATGCAATCGCATACCTTTCCGCCTTATGTCTGCTTTAAATAAGAAAGATTTTGTTTGACCGGATACAATCTTTGGAAAAAGCCCTATATGCTTAAGTATAAATATAGAGCACATGTATTTCTCTGATTGCTATTTGGTTTTAATGATAGTAATGTGAGGAAAAGCTAGCTAGAGTACTCTGGAAAGACTGTTCAGGGGAGGAAGGAGCAGACGACACAATCTGCATACACTGCAGTAAATGAAAAAAGCAGCACGTTTAAACGTGACTGTGACAAGCAGTACTATTGAAGGGACTAAGCCGAGATGTGAAGATCTTGGAATTTGGCAATGATGACCACTTGCTTCAGGTATTCTTTATGCTGTGCCTAACTAACGAATACGGCGTGAGTTTCCACACCATTAACCACTTTCTTGGCCCAAGATTGGCCCACAGGGGGTTCAGCGTCAGTAGGCTTGCCAGTACCAGACCAGGTGGCATCAGGCCAGCTAGTAGGGACAAGTTACACGTCCTTCAAAATGGATGTGGGCAGTGTAATGGTTCCCTTCTCGCCTAACTCGAACTCGGCAGTGGAGGGCGTGTGCTGGCCATCAATTTCGATTGCCCCCAAGAACTGAAGCCCAATAATGTTGGTCAGGTTGTTCTTCTCGACGTAGTTGACAAAATTGTTAATAAAGTTGTTAAGGTTATCGACGAAGTCGTTGTCGACCAGACCACTCTCGGAGACTAACATTGGGCCTTCGGCGAACTCATAAGGAACCAAACATTTCTCCTTGGGGTCGAACTTGAAGACGATCCCGTGGATGTTGTTCAGGTCAAGAGAGTCGAGCTAGACAGGCTTCATCCATTTGCCAGACACGGCCTTGAGCGCTGCCTCGAGCTTGCTCGGGTTAACGATTTCAGCAAGGACAGGCTTGATCAACTCGGCAGGCATAGTGTTGATGTCTACCTCGAGCTTGACCTGCCCAGCCGGAGTGTCCTCATGCTTGTGGAGTAGTTCAGCGGCGAACTTTCCAGTCATCTTGTGCTGACCAATGATGGCAGCAAGATTCTTGATGTGCTCCCGGCCAGGGCGCATATCGTTGTGCATTCGAGGGAGTTCATTGTACCTTATATCAGGAACGTTTGGTTAATATGGCTCATCGTCAATAGAGAAAGTGAAGCCCTAGACTGAAGTGTTGATAATGTAGCAGGTGGTGGATCAAGAGGAGTCTTCAAAGTTTGGTGGAATGGTTTTGGGTAATCGTTGGTGGGTAAACGAGCGCCGCGTCCCTCTTAGATTGCAGATTGGGTTAGCGCTAGCCGCACAAGATACCAATCGCCATACTTCATGGGTAGGTGGAAAGGGAATTCGACATGATACAATAAATCAAATGATCACTATACCTATCAATACCCTGACCTCAAGTATAGTACTACTATACGAAGTACACTCTCGGCTTTAGAGGGTTCGTCGGGCCACTTCGGTATTGTCCTATGCTTTTCCCTCTCTGTGTCTTTCCATATTATGTCAAATCATAGCGAAAAGGTGGCGGCATACTAGAATCAATTCGACTATCTGGGAATCGTTATTCTTATATGGGGATCGACAGTCCCTTTAGTTTACTACGGATTCTATTGTGATCCATATCTGTAGAACCTATACTGGGCTGTGGTCTCTGTCTTAGCTGTGGTTTGCACCATAGCAACTTTAAGCCCAAAGTTTCGACATCCAACCCTCAGGCCATATCGAACTGCGATGTACGCTTCCCTTGGCCTTTCCGCCATGGTCTTCATAATACATGGTCTTATTATTCATGGCTGGGAGATCCAGAACCAGAGGATGAGCCTAATATATATGCTAACTACGGCAATGCTCAATATCCTAGCAGCTGTAGTTTATACAGCAAGGATTCCGGAAAGATGGCACCAATTGCGATACGACATTTACGGATGTAGCCACTAGATATTCCATTTCATAGTTGTCTTTGCTGGTTTGATATACATGTTTGGGTTGTTGAGCGCTTTTGGCTTTATCCACTCGTAGGCTCATCTATGCTCGAAGACCGACGTATACAGTTATAATTAACATAGCTTTTATACTTTCTATCTCTCTAGTATCTATTATGTAAAGGGTTCAAAAATCAAGCTTCCGTAATCTTCTAAAGATCCACGGCACGACGTCAGCAGTCCAAATTTGGCTCTGTCTGTGCTACGGGGACCAATTATAGCTCCTGCCCAAATCCTATTTTGGGCATGGGCTAAATTAGCGTTGACCCCCATCTTGTAAATGACCCAATTCTAGACTTATAGGTTAGTTTCAAAAGCAGCATGCATTCTATGACCGAGATTCCCTTTTTATATCGAGCTGTATCAGACCCCTTAATGGGTATTTTGATTATAGCCCCTCTGATATATGTTATTGATTCTATTATTTCTCATATTTTTAAGTTTTCCCCCTTGGTATTCTCCGAAACTCTGTGCCGAATTGCATTGCTTGAACCGGTGATTCTATTTATTATTGGATTAGTCTAGACACTCATTCTTATATTGTCTGATAATATAGGGTTGAGTTGGGTTTGGTAAGAATTTGTATTCATCAAGGCATTAAAACTTTTGTTAACGAGACCTAGTTTCCGTCGAGTTTATACCACAAGCTTAGACTGGGTTGAAAGAGTGAGGTCATTGTATTAATAACAGATCAAAGGTTTATAAATTTTAGGAGAAGCCAAGGACACAAGGGACAGAGATTTTTACAAGTGGACAACCATAGATTAGGGCCGATACTAGGCTTTGTTACCTATCTCTACTTTTATATCGGATCTAAATGGACTTAGGGCATAGGCTTAATGTTAGCTCGGCGTCATTGGTGTGACGTCGGAACCACTTTGGAGCCATTGATGGATTCTCAGGAACCTGATTGGTTAAGTCACATGGTGATATCACGTACTAAGGGGTAATGGCCGAGAGGAAGCGAGTGTGGGAATCTGACCAGCAGGGAGACCTATACTAGGTGGGTTCGGACCAGGTTCGGATATGTATATAAGGGCCCTTCTCTCTCATACTATAGAGGTCATATTTCTTGTTTCCTTTATACCAGACCTATAGGATCGGAGCAATAGATTCTCATTTCGATATACAGCGGTGACGAGTTCTAATAATAAGATATTTCTGCGTTCTGACCAAGCTTCTAGAACCCAGGTTTTCATTCTACTTCATCGCCACGGAGTAGTTAGCTGGCACGTTCACGGAATAGACAGAGGCATTTTCAACAATACGAAGCTAGTAGTCAAAGTGCGAAAAACCGGGTTTCACGAGATTATTGGCTATAACTATCGAAATAATCCTAAAGGCGGAAACCATCCTACAGTCGTTGAGCCCCTTCCGCTCGCTCGAGGCACTTTCGCCGCCCAAGGTTTCTGTCGGACACTTAGCTACTATATCGATAAGACACATCAATACCGACTGCCATATCACCCAGATACCCCACAGGCAGGAGATGAAGGATATAGCCAGGTGCAATACCCTCAAACGCCTGTTGCATATGCTAGTCACTCTCTTGGATATATATATGGCTCTCAACCAGATCCGCCTAGCACAACATATACTAGCACTCCTCCTGTTGGTTCTGCGCTTGTAGCGGATACTGACTGGAGTGACTGGTATTGGGACTCAAAACGTTATCAGTGGGGGAGTTGTAGAACGGTCAATGGCAAGGTCGAGGAGGTCTGGAAGGACCCACCAAGTTCCTCTACTTCGAACCAAACAGGAGGTACCGAACCCGTGCTACAAGAACCCAAAAATGTATACTGGGTGCCATCTAGTGGGATTGCATCGGACGTCATACGTGCAGATATAGGCAGATATATCTCCGGCGCCGTAGTCGAGGTATCCACGAGAGAAGGTAGATCTGGTTACCTTATTGAGGCTGACAACAAGGTGGGGAAAGAGGAGTTTACTGCGATATTAGCCGATCTAAAGGCAGATATACAGTCATGGGAACTGGAAGGAGGACAATACAGTGAATCGCAAGTCCACAAAAGTCGAGACTACTATGGAGGAAGTTATCGAAAATGATAAGTAGCAGTTTCTAGAGACAGCCTATTTTTCTTCATGCTGAGTCGCTATTATTCTTCTGTCTTTGATTGATATTGTTATGGTAAAGGTGCTATTGTCTTGATTTTGTTGCGCGTCTAAGGCTGCGAAGGAGAAAGGGATCATGCCTGGAAAATTTATGATTATGCTTTCAAAGGTCAATTTATATCACTTTACTTCTGACGATTCTGTTGCGAAATGCGTGCCATTAGCAATCTCTGAGGTAGGGCTGTCAACTGTACGCGGGCAAAAACGAGGATGACAAATGTCGATCCAGCAGCAAATCCAAGCTTATTGTGATTTCCAAACTCCTCGACTCCTTCTGGGAATCTAAAGCACGCCAATGCCACTTCTAATTTTAGATGGGATTACGGATGTGTTCCGACAGGTTGGAATTTAGCGCCTATTACGACCCGCTCAACCTTACACCTTTATTAATTGCCTGGCCTCGCTCGCTTTCTTTCTGAGCTTCCTCATACCTCAGATATCGCTTCAACTCTTGCAATGTCGACCGCCGACTGCCAATCTATGTTGTTGTCGGTAACAGATGACGAAATTGTTGCTGCTTGCAAGCGACAACCCGAAGTCGACAAGTTAATGTATCCTTCTCGAAAGTCCCCTCTTGCTTTTGTCAAATATGGAAGCAAGAGGTTTGGTATACTGGCAGAGAGACGAAACCAGTCCTATGCCTTGGAAGCTCTCAGGCATATGCCGCAACAGAGGACCGGCATCAGGATCCCTGACATCTACCGCGTGATTGAGAGAGACGAAATAGTATACATTGTTATGGAGTATATTCACGGGGAAACACTTGAAAAATCTTTAGTCAATGGTACCCCAAAGAATCATCTGCGAGAAAAGTATGATCAAATTACCAGGGCAATCAAGCTCTTACTTTCCATCGAAGTTCCCGATGGCGCTACTCCAGGGCCCGTCGGAGGTGGAATTATCCGGCATCCCCTTTTCAAGGATTGGATGGCGTCTGTGGAGTACAGGTCTGTTGGCATGTTAGAGGAACACGTGAATAAGGTACGTTATGATAAAAGTCGGGTTCTGTAGTGTTGACCATCCTGTTAGGTTGCCAATAGATTCGAAGGGAATAATCTAAAGATCGATTTCTCTCAAGAGAATCTATGCTTCTGTTTCTCAGATCTCTACGAGGGGAACTTTATCTTCACTGATAAAAACCTCTATATTGTAGATTTTCGTGATGTCTCCTTTCTACCAACTAGCTTTATAACATACGCACTCGATCAGCCTCGGCCTGTCTGTGAAGCTATTAGGGATAAGCTTGATCTTCCACAAGATAATCTGGTTGCTATGAAGGCTGCTGGCTATTATTTTGGGAAGAGCTCTCGTCATGTTGGTAAGAACACTACGAAGATGGTTTGTCTCTTATTACTAAGTGTTACTCAGGTTTACCGCTTCCCGGTGCTACGTCGTGAGTCGCAATTTGCTTTGTACAAGGATGGAGTGGGGTAACAATTAGCATATTTTGGGCTGTATCTACCAAAATGGGAGATGGTGCTAAGTGCAAAGTCCAACAATCGTTACTCATCCCACCCTTCAAGCGTCTACGCTACAGGAGGCGGAGAATGAGGTAAGGAGCAAGGAAAAGGGGCCATGGACGACGGGACATTTGGTACAACTTGGCGGTTCGGAAGAGCTTCTGTCGAAGGAAATTGATGAAGCATTGCGGATCTCTGAAAGCTATGGAGGGTTTGGAAGCTCCTGATGATTTGGAATCATTTTTAAAGTACAAGATAGATCAGATTTGTCATCGAGTGGGTGCGACCTGGGAGGCGTCATACTCGTCCTCGGCATCCTTCTCATTTGTTTTATAACTGCGATCGCTGTCTTCGGAGGAAATGGACAGAGGTCCTCATCAACAAAGCGCTGGTCTCCGACATCATGCCATAGTTCATGGCCGGACAGCGGATCAGTTGGCTTGCTCAGCCCGAAGGCGGAAACGGCAGCGGCTTCGGAGTTGGGAGCATCTGACTCGTCATCTTCGAGAATCACCGGCTTGTCTGCATATGGTCAGCTTGCTACAGCGATGAAGAGCCGTCGCGCATGCCTCGAGTGCCCTGGCTGTCGCGTATGCCATCATCCAATCTTGCGTTTATTGGATTGAGACGGCTTCCACTTGCTCATGCTATGTAATGAAGCAGTGTACTGCTTGTGAGGGAATGAGTTTGAAAGGGGGTCCCAGAATTGGGCATGATCCAAGTCAACAGTAGCCATTGAGAAAGAATTAGGCAGAGGAGAAGGTTTTGGAAACGTGGCAAAAACGCTGATTTCTTGAGCTAAAGTCTTCAGAGCAGACAGTACAGAGGGGTTATATAGCCCCGCTTACAAGCAAACGCTGCACGAAGATCGACCTCGCCCTCCAATTTCGCCCAGTATCCCCTTTACCGCTCATAACTGCTATTCCATCAATGCAAACCTCCAGCGCACCAGGAATGTATACGGGAGCACATGAAGCAGTCCTACCCTCCCTTGGCCTTCTCCTTCCTCCTCTTTAGGCTGTGAATCATACAGTTTCCAAAATCTCGCGCCCCAGCCTTCCTCACCTTGACCGACAATCGAGAGATGGTGCTGATTGGCCAATCCTCCGTCTCACCCATCCGCTGCCGCTTGTGGCCATCTCCTACCAGAGCCCAGCCCACACGAACCCTGTTTACGAGGGCCGGAAAAGAATTGAAGAAAAAGATGGTCGAGTAGTGGGGGAGCGCGAGTTTTATAGACGTTGAAAGCGGCGGCTGCACCGTGCACGCACCTTGCCCAATGCGCCGGGCACTAAACCCGGGATAGCAAACACCACACCTGAGATTACGTCAGCCCTTTCCAGCATCAGGATGCCCAATTTTGCTCCATTGGACATATAGGATTCACTGAGTTTGGCATTGTGAGTGTGGTCCAAAACCTGTCGCAGCTGAGTTGTGCATGGACAGAAACAAGATCGAAGTGTAGGAAATGTTTTGGAGAGAAAGAAGACGGTTCATTTTTCATCCTTGAATTCCTTCAACTAAGAGTCACAGGATTGAACTCCTAATTCTGGACCATTATCTGATGTTAGGTTTGCATCGTACTCCAAGTGCAACGCCAGGAGGCCTGAACTTGCCTTTGTCTTCGAAAGAGAAAGAGAAAGTTGTTTCCCCGTGTGCGACAACTAATCTGACCCATCTGCCTGATATCCTTTATCACTCCCAAGTCTGGGATTTCTCCTGAGAAAGACCTTTTCGCGACCAATGGCAGCAGGGTGAGCTCGAGAATCCTCTATACCAGGTGTTGGAGGAGAGGGATTACATGCGTATGATGTGGGGAGAGAGAAAGAGGAACTATAGACGAAAGTCAGCGAGAGGAAACAAGAAAATGAATGCGTAAGGTTGACGGACGTACCGCAGGGGAGAAATGATATGTTGCATCGATGGTCAATCGACCTCGCCTCCAGCCGCCCCAAATATGATCGGCGTAGACTGTGCTGTCTCAAGCCGGCGCTTCTTCACATCTAGATGATCGTGTGCGAATCTTCCTTACTGAGGCGTTCTTACCATTCGAACAATCTCGCTTCTTGACCCGCCCATGAGTAACGGCATTTTCCTTCTGCGTCTGCTTTCTTGGACGTAATGTTCGAGTCGGTCGAGACGGTTTTTGCTTGCTCAAGTCGGAGGAAGGTGGAGGGGAGCCTGCCGATGGTGATGGTGATGGGGCAGGCGTTGGGGGTTTGATGGCTAGCGGAGCAGTAGGCACAAGGCGTTGCTGAAAATGTTCCAGCACCTCAATTAGTGCCTCGAGCGACACAGGTGACTGCCAGCCCAGTTCACCCACGGGTTTGATTGACGGGTTTGGTGATAGGAGGTCGAGCAAGGCGTTCCAAGGTCCAGAGGGAATGTGGCGACGGCTTGATACCACCTCCTGGGATAAGTTTTCGAGGCTTGTTTTGTATAAACGTAATTGGGTCTGTCGATGGGCGTCGAGCGCTTTTCTGAAATCATCTGCATTCTCTGCGTTACGGGATATTTGTTCGAAATCATGGAAAAAGGCGCCATAACTTTGGATCGCACTCGGGACGGTATTGAATTCATTCATCAAGGGCCAGAAATCGTCGAAGATCATCTCGAACTTCCAGGGCTCCCACGAAGGTCCGCAGTAATCGTCGAAGTCCATGGTTGGAGAATTATGATGGGCTGTTTAATTTTCAATGCTCGAGATTGTTCACATTTTTCATTGATTATAGAAGATTTCCTCGACGACTTTGTCAAAAGTGCTTGGTAATCAGTCACGCTAGCTAAACACGCCAAGGATATAAACACACACACACAGCTTAGTTTAGTTTCTATCTAACCAACCTAAGAATCAACTACTATTCTTGACAACTTCCTACAAAATGTGACAGCTCAACTTTGGTTTGTAATAATCTATTCGGCTAAAATTCTGAGGGTACGACGCAGATTTAGCGAAGACAGAGGCAGATAAAGCCCGTGTCGACTGCGGGGAGATGACGACGACGGAATTCCATGCAAAGACACTGCCGCGCCTTGGTCAACAGCGATAGATTGGCTTGAAGGGGCTGCAAGATTTGCACAATCTGGCCTGATGTTGGAATCAGAAGCCCTAGCCCTTCTCTTCGAGGTCAACTCAAGGGGTCGCCACCGCATATCCAGGGCCTAGGGTCATGAGCAACTGTGAGAACATTTTCATGGTGGCCAGTGGCTTTTTAATCGCCGCACATTGGCAATATTCAATGTAGCTCATGTATGGTCATGATCGAGATTCGCAAGAGCAGGTGAGGCGCACCGTTATGGAAAAACAATTGCTGTATTTTACAAAGTTGTGCGTTTATTGACATCCCAAATTATCATTGTATTCTATAGTTCTCCAAGTCCGTTTGCAAAACCGGAAAAAAACGCCCAATTGCTAGTAGCAAGGCCTCACCTCGACTACGAATTTACCAGCGACCCCATCCCAAATGGCCGACTACTCTCACATTTTAGATCAACTCGACCTGCTCGAGATGGTGGCGACTTTGAAACACAGAGTCCTGATGTTGGCCATGGGACGGGATTTGGCTGTGGAAAGGAGCGGGTGGGGGGTTTAGCGCCTGATTTGACCCAATTCAGGCCAAATATGGCAGCAGCCATTTCTGGACTTCGGTGAAGGCATAATAGATCCTTACGTGCTGCTCGCCTGTCCATTCGCCGGATGCTGAGAACCGCTCGTTTCCCTTCCAAATCGCCTGACAGATGTGGTACCTTGCCTAGACTAAGAGTTCGCCAGAGGCAGCTTTAACCCGCAGCATTATACGAAGATCGCTGACTAGTTGAGAAGAGGGGATCCGATTCCGTGGGTTCATGATAAGCATTTTGCGGAGGGGGGAAAGAGTATCTGGTAACCTCTCTAGAGTCTGCTCCACGTGATCAACCCAATCGAGCATCTTTTTCTGCGCATCGGTCCCCTCTCGAAGAGTATCTGCAATCTGCCATTTGCCATCCGGCAGCGGGATAAGGCCAAGAACAAACAGCATAGTAATACCTAAAGCCCAAACATCGGCAGCGCGACCTACTTTGCCATTAGGTATAAACTCCGGTGGTATGTAGCTAGGCGTTCCTCCACAATAAACAATATTTGCTTCGACATTATGTTGAACGGAGAATCCAAAGTCGCAAATCTTAGCTTGACGGTCTTGGGCGAGGAGTATATTTTGAGGTTTGATATCAGAATGCAGGATATTTTGAGCATGGACATACTCTAAACCACTGCTAACATCTACCCACACTTTATACTGTATATCTTCCGACAGTTTCGACATTTTTTTCTTATCAACGAACGTAGAAAGGTTTGGTCCTACATATTCTGTTTCCAGGCATAATTCCGAGGCATCGTAACTGACTAGCCGTACAATAGAAGGCTAATAGCGTTAGATCAGACAGAAAGTTGGCATTTCTCACTCTACTTACATGATCTAAACGTGTCAATATTTCCAACTCATTTCTCCAGTTATCGGCGGAATCCTTAAGTCTAGGTCCCCGGCATATCTTAATCGCGACAATAGTATTCCTGCGAGTGGCCTTATAGACTAGCGTTCGAGGTGTTTTGAAGATGATCTCACGTTGGGCAGGAGATGTCTGCATGGAAGCAGAGGATGTTTGTGATCCGGAACTCTGTAATCCAATAGCAACTATGTCTATATTTCGACTTGCTCCGATCTTCTTCCTTTCCGAGCCTTTCCTTGTTGTGGAGACACGTGGTGGTGGTGTGACATTCTCGTTCTTGTATAGTGCACCTCTGACTGTCTCGGTTGAATGCTTAATGGATGTCGGGGGAGGAGAGATGAGCGACCAGCTTTGTTGTGTTTCCTTGGAGGGCCGTGATATGACCTTGATCTGGAAATCTAATCCTTTACCGAATGAGAGCTGCCAACTGCCACGCCCAAGTCTGGTTTCTTGAAGTGGGAAAATGTTGTTGTCGCCTCGAGGTATCGTAAGAGATCTGAAAATGAAGGTCGATGTTGAACTGTTGTACAAGACCAAGGCGTCGTGGTCGGGGTCTGGATACAATTGACCGTGCACAAGGTTGATATAGCACAGGTCTTGGTCAGGGGAATCGCTGTCGATATGCTCGAGGACGACGTCATTGTCCAATGATGCCCCTAGTGTGAACTTCTCTTTCTCTCGCGACTGCTTGAGTAGAATCGCATGTTGACCCGGATTGTGTATAGCATCGTGGGCTTCATCTTCACAAGGCGACAGGAGACGTGCAGAATTCGTAATCGGCCAAATTACCCCTTCATTGCCCTGCAAGCGGAGAGAGTGGACTGCGGACTCTGACTTAGGGAGAATGATGGCTCGAATAGATTTGTCGAAGCCGGCTAGATCCACCTCATCGACGGTTTCTATCGCTATTGAGGCATTAAGGCGGATGTTAGTGCTGGTACTGATGTTGGGAGGCATGATTATGATGCTAGTGAAAGAGGTTCTAGCTTACAGGCAGTTTGGAGGATCCAGGGATGCTCATATAATAATCCCCACGTGTATGCGAACTGCAGAAATCCTAAGTCAATCACTGTACAAGGTGTTTGGTGCGGGGCATGTGTTCCACGTTTTTAGAGCTCCCCTGGCCAGCTACTTGAATTCCCGGCTAAATTTCCATTTTCTGCCCCCCTCTATTCCCAACTTTAACACCTTCTAAAATGCCTAATATTGATCGTATTCCCGCTGCGATTACGGATTTAAAAAGCCAGGAAGTGCCTAATTTGACTGTGACAGCCAAGAAGTATGGGGTTGTTCGCAGAACGCTCGAAAATCGGTGGTTAGGCAAAACTGCCTCAATAGAGGACGCTGTCTCTACCCATCGCCAGTGCCTTACCAACTCTCAAGAGAAGGCACTAGTATAGCTTATAAACAAGCTTACGGACCGTAAAATGCCTCTAACCTCTGCGATTGTCAAGAACCTCGCAGAGGAGATCAGGGGAAGCCATATAGAGAAGAACTGGACTGCTGGATTTGTTAAGAGACATGAGCATGAGCTGAAAAGTGTGTATTTGAAGGGTATGGATTCACAGTAGGTCAAGAATGAATTCCGACCATATTATGAGTACTTCTATCAATTGGTTAATCCCCTATTTATATTTGCTTTCTCTATATATCATCAGAACCCTTGTTGACCGCTTCTTTTTAATAGCTCTTAGATGCCATAGAAACCTACCACATCACCGCCGATAATACATATAATGTCGATGAGAAGGGATTCTTGATTAGAATAGGAAGCAAAATGCGAAGAATTCTAGGCCGAGAGGCATATAAGAAGGGAAGGTATCGCCAATCTACTCAAGATAGAAGCCGTGAATTCATCATACTTATCGTATGTGTCTCTGTCCTAGAGAAAGAGGAAGGTTTTATTACTATATCATTATAGAATTGAATTATTTTAGATTATATAATTACTAATTGAAGTTTTCTCTATATATATCTCAAATAAT
>QYAO01000101.1:13669-50124 GCA_003988895.1 Hyphodiscus sp. D1413
TTATGTGGTTAATTAATTGAATTAGATCGAGTTATCAATAGGAGGTGCCTGAAAAATGGAAATTTAGTGGGGATGGAAATTTAGCCGGGAATTCAAGTATTGCAATTCTGCCAAGTCGTGGATAAAACCCGACGCCTCATCTCCTGCCTATTCGAGCTTAGCACAGCGCTTAGCCACTGGGCTGGCGGCTGCTGCTTTCCATCCGAGCTTCACCTCCGTACATCACAACAACCACTTTCCATTAAACAATAACTAGCATTTTCTGACATCCACGTCCCTCCTCCCCATCTTATATCAAACAACGACCACCAGAGCTTCTTTTCAGGTCTATATCCCACCGCCAGCCCCCCAAAACGTACATCTCCCGAATAGATATTGAACAGATGATGGACGTTCCTCTCAGCCCTTCCTTATCCGAATCCTCAACTGCTCCTGACGAAACACAGGCGCCTATTCCTTCGATCCGAGAAAGCTTGCCCGGCTATGGCATCTCTATCGAGACCGCAGAAAAGTGGAAGTGCCAATACAATCGTCAAGAGGTTCGACTGATGGGCGACGAAGACTTCTGGAAACTTGTTGCCGAAACCGCCAAAGAGTCTACAGCGGATATTCCATCAAGGCTTAAAAGCTCTATCGACCAGAAAAGCACTCGACTCCGCCATGACTTTGAAGACGCATCGTATGAGGTCCTATTGCCTGGCCATCGAATTTTCCTGACCGATGACAAGAAATTCGCTTTTACATCGAGCCTATGCCAGGACACCATGATTCACAGTGTTCACGCTTTCATGGCCTATTGTCTCCCGCATTTGATCAAGCTTGCTCAGACATCAAAAGCACAACTTCAGAAACAGAAGAAGGCGAGTTCTGGTCAGAAACGTAAACCAAAAGCGCAAGAACAAAACAACAGGAGTCCTGGACAAAATCGACCTCCATCACAAAAAGTTTCAAAACAATCTTCTGGCACTAGGAGGGATGGCACACGACAGAGCGTTCGCATTGCGAAACGACAAGGGACGGCGCCGGTCGAGTAAGTTTACAAAATCAAAGCAAGTCTTTAGTATACTAAAGCTCTGTCGATAGATTAGAATAAAACCTAATGTCTACAAACTTCTTTCTACGCACAGAAACGCTGATTGTTATCTTTCACGTTCACAATACCTTCAGCAGAGATGGGTCAGACCGGCTCACAAAATACCCCAAAGGTTGGGCGGCAATCTTCACGAACAGAAGACCAAGGTAAGCCATTCGTCCCTATTACTGTGTACTTGGACTGATCGATGTAAGAACATGGCAATGAGGCACACTGGGAGGATTCATACCAAGGACATCTTCATTCGTGGCTTCATTCACGTCGTCAAACGTTGTTTTGGCTCTCTTATGAGAACCTTCTGAGCTGTCATCTGCTACCCGCGCTCGTTTTTTAACCTCACCCCGAACGCTTTTGGATGGAGATTCGTCTTTTGCGAGTATTCGATCCAGCCCCCTGGAGGCACATCTGCATAGCTCTTCATATCTCCGCCTTGTATAAATGTTCTTTGGCTCATTATTCGGGTCTTTATCTTTGCATTTGTGTGCGATATACGGACGAGCATGCGTGAAAATCCTTTCGCAAAACGCACATATTTCCCGGCATTGAACGTCTATACTCGTTAGTGCTCCTCTGCTAAACAAAGTGGAATAATTACGTATCGTGAAGTGCTGTATAAGACTTTTCTGTGTCTTAAAAGCTTCGGCCCTCTCGCATTCTTTGTAAGGACATCGAAACGCTGTGGATTTGTCCGCGCCGCTTTCTTCATTGGAACTGTAGTTCTCGTCATCGTCATTGTCATCATTGTAGTCTTTGATATCGTAGTATTCGTCATCAAGCGTGGTCAAGTGTGCTCGACATTTCTCCAGTTCCGCCAGTAGCTGCTGTTCTTGAGACTTGGGATATACGTTAGCACTGTGACTGGCGGCTGTGGCGTACTAACCCGGTATCCTTCAATATGGGCACGTAACTGCCGGTTCGTCGAAAGGCAAACGAAGCAAGTTTGGCATTGTCATTGGTTATTGATCTCATGTGACATATTCTTTCTGGTCCTAGAGGTCGGACCATCATCTGTGAAGCAAACTGGGGAAGACGATAAAGACTCAGATAGCATTTAACCGCGAAGCCAATCACTGCACGACTAAGCTGCATGTCTGGCTGTATATGATTGGCTGTGACCAAAACTAACACGTGAAAACATGGTCATCAGACATCCTTTAAAGAGCCAGAGCCTTGTCTTCACCATGGAACCGACATTGTTTCTCGCTCAGCATCTCAAAAGAACAGCCAATTTCTGTTAACTATCCCTCTCCATTGAAAACAAAACATGGCAGGTTGTTCAACTTGCGGCGGGACCGGCATTGTTGGGGGTTTTATTTGCTCTGATTGTAAGGGAAAGGGTCGCTACGCAGCTACGGCCAGTCCTCCTTTTGATCGCAAATTATGGGCTATGTACAATCCGATAAGCCAGGTGAGATCTTCTCGAGTTTCTATACTCTTAATCCTAACAGAGTATTAGAATCATTTGAGAGAAAAAACTCAAGTCGATTATGTTCACATATTACGGCATCTACCATGGTCAATACCTCACTCCAACGAATGCTAATGAGGGTGGGAAGGATCAGAGGAAGTGCGTGGTCTGTTGGTCGACAGACGATCAATATCTAGAAATTGATCATGCATCTTTTGGTGCGATTCGCGCTATCTCTTGCACCGGTTTGCAAACGATCATTCCGGCAAGCATATACAGGAAGACAGACGACTTGTTGACAGGATGTTGAGAACGGGAGTTGTGTACGAAACGTGAAGGTCAGAGGAATGGTATTAATATTAGGATATGTCCATATATACCCAGTATTTTAGTCAATGTATTCATTCAGTCCTCGAACCTGTAAACACCGCTTCTGTCTGCTTCGCCAACAGCCATACTCTAAGCGTTCCTCCACGCTGTTGTTATGTGACAAGGAATTGATAGCACAATCAGCATCTTCAATTACATGTCTCTATATCTAGGCTGATCCGTGGGCTTCCAATTATGCGGCCATGTATCCATTGTATTGATCAAGTGCGTTTGTGTCGTGCGCTCCACTTCCTGCTATCGATGATTTTGTTCATGCGGGTTTAGGACATGATTTCGTGTTCCCGGCGCATTGTATGCTGGTCGGCAATTCTTAAGCCGTGCTTGGGGATCACGATTTCATGAACCCGACCCCCACGCTGTAGCCACATGACAGAGAGTTGATCACGTGCGTTCTCAGTTAGTGGTACTCTAAGGCATCGGAATTTTTCCAGGTAGAACACCCCTCGATCCAGGTCGAGCTATTTGGGATATCATCTGGCAACGAGGGAATCCGGGAAAGGAGTCCTTCAAGTAGGAGGTATCGAAAGATATTGTAGTCGATACTATCCAATATAGTAGAGGCTGTCGAGATCGCAACGTCTATAAATGCGATTAGTGATATATACTTCTCATATAGGAATGAAAATTTGCCTTTTGAAGCGATAGCAATCCATCGGCCATTATAGTATGTTGTCGAGCGTATTGAGCAAGCTCATTATAGAAGTTGAATACTATATTAAGGAAATTTGAAATAGCGTCATTCTGATACCCATAGCACCATGTCATCCAGTCCTCAAATGCGAACGTATAGAACGTGGAGTGAATCTATATATCGAGTTTCTCGACGACTAAAGGGATATCCAATGAAGAAAGCAAAGCCGAAAAGATCTAGTCCCCGTTCCATTATAGGGCAGGGGTCAACGATCTCCGTCTGATAGCAGCGACGATTTCCTCGACCGTGGAGAGCAGAGAGCTATAAGAAGGCGTATCGACGGCTTCATGTCGATAGAGGACATGCCAAAAGGCGTCTAACCAACCTTTGTGTCGGCTGGATAGCAAGATAGCAGCTTTAGTAGAGTCTAGACCAGGAGTAAATTTAACAATAAGTTTGATATCGTCGAAATCGTGTGAGGTTCGGAGGACTTCTAAAGCTGCCTCCTCCCACCAATATGAAGGAGTGACGGTCGAATAGCTAGGGAGATAAGCTGCTGGCCAGCGGTGCGTCGTCGGATCAGCATCGAGCGAAGTTCTGTACGGGGAATCGGTCGAATTGTATGCTGGGGGACAGGCCATCATTGATTGCCTCGTTGTATAGGCAAGGGTGGTATATACAGGCGAATAATTACAAGGTAAGCAAAAAGCCCTGGAGAAAACATGTGGTTCGTAGATAGAGGGCGAGCGGTGAGCTGAGTGTACCTCTCGAGTGAGCGGTGAATGAAGGGCAAGGGAAAGGGGGATGTAAGCCAAACAACGTTGAATATAGAAAGAAGGCAACGAATCTGTACAGCAGAACTAGGCGTCGTTCCAGGAGATACAGGCCTATATAAATGCACGACGAACACAGTTGCCGTGTTGGTCTGCATGGGCCCTATATAGGAACTTAACTTGTTCATGACCACGGCAAGCCATTGGATCTCAAACCGGGACGTACGCCCCCGAGCATCCCCCGGCGCTTTCTTAATCTCAATTTCAAAAGAAGAAAGGAGTGATCAGTTGATACAGGCATCAGAGGAGATTACAACTATAGAATTGATGATTAGAGACCGATCAAAGCGAGTTCTGTCAATGACAAGGGACGTATGTCATTGACTAGCGCTGCCTTATCACTGCCTAGTGTCGCGAAGCCATCGGCGGATATTACCAAAAGGACTTCCACTAACCTCTGGAGAAGATTGGGAGAGAAACAAACTCTCAGGATCTAGCCCAAATGTAGTAAAATCAGTTTCACATCTCCGACTCTTTGTAAAGACGACTGCGTAGCTCAATGTATGCTAGGCAATGAGGATGGCATAACAAAATTTGGGGGCCAACGTGTGCCATATGATACGTTTCTACCGGAAGGTAGCAAAGCAGAACCCAGGGCAAAACAGCAGAAATCAACGCTGGTTAGCTATGAAGTTTTTTGAAAAGTCCCATACCGCAGCATCCTCATGCAAGCATTGGCAGGCCAGGTCAGATCGTTGCTACTCGGTCCTCCAACACTTTGATGCATGGCCTCCCGCAAATCTCGCCAGTTGGAACTTCACCAACCGGTCATATAAGGCGGAAGATCGGCTTGTAAAGTCCAAGCCTCAATCGGTATCATCCTATTTACGAGGAACCGAGAACTGATTCCCTCCTCCTTCCGCGCTTCTTCAACCGTACAGTCGTCACGACCACCCAGACCCCCGCAGATATGAACAAGAATAGTAGTCGCAATTACTGATCGTGATTGTTTCACGTCACTTTATTGTTGAATTTGCTCCGAATCAGAGTCGTCGAGCAACCATCACGGCGGAGGCAGCCATTCGAGTGCTGCGACGAGACGAGGCGGGACTTCAACTGTCGCATTCACTATCTTAGAATATCAGTCTTGTATTCTGAAAGATCGAGGTGCATTACTTGCTATTACTCCTACTCAAACGTCCTGATACTCCTGTCACAGCTCGCCATCTATGTCTCTGGCGGAGGCGCTCAGCCATTGACGACGTCGAATGCCTGGCAGTTCTGAATCTCAATATAATTGCTTCTGGGTGATCATTATAACCTCCCTCACGCGAGGAAGAAAATGAGGCTCTAGGCTCGTCTCCTTGAGTGTATAAGAGAGGGAAGATATTGCTCGAAAGTCTGGCTTGGAATTAAGCGCTGTCCTAGCAAATTCTTTTGGAGGGACATAAGGCAATGCTAGCACCCAAACATCTCGGTAGCCCAACCCACATCATCAAGTCTTCGATAACATGGCATTCTCTTTCTGCTCATGATATATGAAAATAACATCATCAGTATATACTCTTCTAGTCCAGAGAATAGCGGCAGTCATCTTAGCTTCGATCCCACTCCCTATCAGGCTCCACCGAATCTTACACAGAAAAGCCTGTCCGCTGCGAGGCACAACGAACCAGCAACAGCAATACGCCATTCCGATCTTCGCGTCCTGACTCTCCCGAACCAAGGGGGTTTATCTTGAAGATTGTAGTATCTTGATACCACGCTACACCACTTCTGTCGGCCAAGTTCGAGGCGGCAGTGGTCGACAACCAGCTCCACCAAAAAAAAAAAAAAACCACACTCCTCCAGGCGCCGCACCTCTTTCAGAACACTACTCCTCTACATAGCACATCTCTTCCAAATACCACACCTCCTTCATAACACCATTCTCTCTTCCCAGCCTTCCTTCCAATGAGCAAGACGAGCAAAACTGCGGGCAAGGGCCACCGTCATAGTGCGAAGCACCATCATAGCAGCCGACACGAAGAACAGGAAACTGAGTTGTTCAGGCAGACCTTGAGTATTATAGTATACAGAGGAGATCCTGTTGACGCTCAATCAACCCGACACACTGCGGATGGCAGTAACGTGATCAGCCACGTTGTTGGGGGCCACGGTTTTTTCGAGCACGAGGAGAGGTGGAACACTAACCCAAGTGAGAGTCGTCGCTATGAGCGCACTATTCCGGTCATTACGGTGGCGTCGCGCGAACCCAGGGACCTGACTGTACGAAACATACTTTTCCAGGTCCCAGTCAACAACGAGGAGCGAGCATGGAACTGTCAGAACTGGATTGGAGATGGCTTTACGGCGCTTCGGGATATTATCCCAGCCGACATTGCTACGACCGCTGTAGATCAAATGACTGATGTTTTGTTGGAGGGTCCTGATGAGGATTGATTATCTATGTAAGACAATAAAGGCAAAATGGTTACAGGATCGCAGCTGCTCAATGACGAAGAATCGTTCCAAGGAAGCGGTCGTGAATGTATTCTGTCTCGTAGCATGTCGGGAAAATGAATCCCACGTAGTTGTACCAATTGACCCGGTGATCTGCTGCATTAAAAGCCTTCACGAACTCCCAATACTCCGGATACCATCCTGAGTATTCCCAGTCCAGAATGCCTGCAATTTTCCCATCCTTGATAATCATATTCCGCGGGGCAAAATCGCCATGAGTGAACACTATCTCATGATCTGTCCGTAAGGAACGTAACGCGATGTCACGGAGTATCGTTGGTGCAGCCTTGAGCGCGTCGGACAAGAGGAATTGATTGAAGTCACCTTCTGTAACAAATGGACCACCCGCGAAGTCGAACCTCCGCCCATCAATTGCTTGCCCTCGATTGAGCGATCCAATATATTGTCCTTTCAGACCACGCAATTCAGAGAGTATGCCCTTCAGCTCATCAGCAAGAGCTAGCTTCTGCTCCTCGGGAAGCGTATTCCAAATCACGTCCAATCTTTCCCCTTCGATATATTCCATTGTTATACTTCGTTCAGATGCGCTACTGTCCTGGTAGAGGCGAGGGATAGGGATGTTGGTATTCTCCGCAATGAATCGCATATTTTCTGCCTCCGAAGGCCGTAGGTCAGGACCAGATTTGACAATCCTGTTCCCATAGCGGACGATCTTACGGTTGAAGGTGGAATGTAGCACGACTCCTATAAAGTTAGGTTTGAACTTCTCGCAGTACAAGAAAGGAGAGTCACACCTTCTTCCGTTGTAGCTTCCTCCGTCATGCTTCTGACGATGCGCAGTGAGCTTTTTGGAAACGTGTGTCAAAGGCCATAATTTATTGTCGTGGCAGCGCACGGAAGCTAAATGCGCTAGTCACGAAGGGAAACTCCGCTGCAAGTTCAAAAACTTCTGGACAAGCTTCTTCACGAAAGATCCCTTTGTTAAGTCTTTCATAGTGTTGTGTATTCCATTTGAAAGTTAGTGAATTGATTTGATGACAGCGCGATGTCGCTGTTTCATATTGTCGGTCAGCGTAGCGCCAAGGGCAAGTTAAGCGCCAGATTTAACCAACATGGGATTCAAGGTGCATGAATTGTAAAACAATATTGGATGAAAGATACAGACCTGTAGTTGGGAATGTTTTCTATAAAGTAGAGAGCGGTACCTCAAGTTTTCCTTTCCCACATCAGCCCAGCTTAACTATCACTCTGCGTCGAATAATTCACGTGTCTCATATATGCTCTTCAGCTGTACTACACCTATTTCACCAATTCATTTGCATATCAATCCTGACCTTCAGAATGTCTTCCGCCGCTACCAAGACCTTCCGCTTTTTAACCTCCGCCCAAGTCATCAGACTTCACCAAGCTGCCATCGCCAAAGCCCAGCCAAGTCAACCCGCCATGTTAGAGTCGGCAGTCACATCGCCAATGAACATCAAGTACTATGAGAGGGAAGAGAACGTCTTTCAGCTAGCTGCCAATCTTGCTGAGAAGATCATGAAGAACCACGCATACCAAGATGGAAACAAAAGGACGGCGCTCCTTGCCGCCGATATGTTCTTGAAGATCAATGGCTATAAGCTCCAGGACACGCCTATGGCGAATGATGCCGTTAATACCGACATCGCGAATGCGCATGTTGCGGTGACGACGAGCCAGTGGGATGCGAAGCGGCTTGGACAGTACTACGAGTCCATTGCGACTCCTATTGCGTCTTGGTCTCCGGAGATTATGGCATATCGTAATGCAGCAACAGAGTATTGAAGGCTGGCAGAGGTGCCTTTGCGTTTGGGCGCTGGTCGGTCCGTTGTTGGATGGTTTCTTGGTTTTCCTTTCTGTTCTACAGGTGGTAGGAACTTTACATTAAAGTTCTGGCTATAATCCTATCGTCGATGCCTTCAACTCTGTTTCATGAGTAAATGGCAGGGCAAATTCCAATTGAGGACTTGATCAGATCCAGAAGCGCAGGCAGCATCAATATAAGTACGGAAGTTTTCAATTTGAAACAGCCATGTGAAGACTCCCTCTCGTGATAGATCTATAATCATCTATGATCTCGCCGAATAAAAATCCTCGCCACTTGCCAGGCCAGAAAACCCCGCATCTGTTCAGAACAAACCTTGCAGACTATGGTCATCTCAAGAAAAAAGAGGTCCGCGGCCATAATATTAGGCATAATATTTGCCCCCCAAAGTCAGAAGAGACTCCGCACTTAGTTGTGCTTCCCACAAATTTGTTGTCCGATGTAATACAACTGCAGATCCTATCACAGAGTTGCTAGCTGTCTTTTAGTATATTCTACATATCCTTGAGCTTGTCCAAGGCTGGTTGCAACCGCTTGATTGACTCCCTAATACTGTGTTGGAAGTCCGCTGTCTGAAATTAGTATAAGATACATAATATTGCAACGCGTAAGCTTACCATCAGGCGTACCGTCAAGTGTAATCGCATGCGTCACTCCATATGCATGAAGAGTCGCTACGCTTATATTGGCATTCGATTGTCGAGGGAGATCTTGTGGTATCTCGAGTCGAGGGTAAGAGGAGGATTCTGAGTAGTACATATTTAGCTCTAGAGTAAACATTATCGGTGTAACCATATATCCATACTATGAGAGAAGTGTCGGGTATCATGGTAGAAGTTCAGCGGATACAACTCCTGATCTTGTGCTAGGGAGCAGCCGCCCTGCAAGAAAGTCCCTGTCTGGAAAGCCAGGCTAATCTGAGGGTCGAACATGACATAAGCCATCCCTGGGTCTCCCAGCCAGACCTCGATCTCCCGGGTGACTGGAATTCCGTGGGAGCTGATGGTGATGAATCTCCCCGTTGCGCTGTGATGAGTGCGTGAGAATATTAAGTTGTTGAGACCGCGGGGGTGGAATCGTGCCCGTGCGAAGAGGTAACGCATAATGAAAGAGCGAATGGATTCGATGGGGAGCGCGTTTGCTTGCTTTTGTTGTTGGTTTCGTGGTTCAACTGTGATTTGAGCTTCATCGCGCTTGATGGTGAGGCATTATCATTGGATGCAGAAAAGGGTAGTGGTTTCTTCGGGGCTTTGCGGTTGGTTGCGTAAGCGCTCGCTTCCAGACCAAGCGCCTAAGTTGGCTTCAGCGAGGGCCTGAACTCCTAAAATAACGTAGGTGGTCTCAGCGAGAGATGGCCCGACCTATTAGACCAAACAGTCTCCGATGAATGCAACAGCGCTGGTTGTCAGTCGAAACCGACACGACCGAAGAGCATGAAAAGCGACGGATTGCAGAGCGAAGAACCATATGAGAGCGAGAACATGAGGCCTCACGCCCAAAACATCGGTTCAGCTATCGCGTATGGAAAGAGCACCAACTGCTTGGATGGTTATGGGAGCGTGAAGGGTATATCGAGGATGAAGCCGTCGGATCCAACGCCAATACTTCAGAACCTCTACATCACGGTGCAGGTAAGTGCCTCCCTTTGATAATGTACGATTCTCTTCGCGTGCAATAGACTCTTTAGGCCCATGCTAACACGGATACATACAGGTTAATCATCGATATCGAGAACGGATATACGATTAATCCTCTTTCGTACCACATATACAAAGCTCGCTAGGGAGGTAAAGGTCCCTCGGGGAATAGCAGATTCAGCTATGAGATGATTGAAGCCAGGTCTGTGGAATTAGGTTCCCCAGAGCGCCATACCAGAGCCTACAGATTCCAATACTGCGCTTCAGTTGATAATAAAAGGCTTGTGAGAGAGACATTGGGGACCGATCACAATAGGGAAGGATTATTGAGGATGGATCCATGATACACATTGGTGCAATAGAGATAGGAAGGATTCAGATTAGAGATGGATCCGCGATGGATTAATACTGGGACGCCTCGTATGCCATTCATCTAGCGCCTTTATTCTCTATTCGGAATAAGCTAAGCGGCTCACGTCACCTCTGGTCAGCTTTTGCTATAATGCAAGCTATCGTGGGACTTCATTGATCAAAGTCTATTATCATGGTCTTACTCTCCATCTTGCAAGGCTACCGACATCATATCTTTTGCGACACTTCTATCTCCATCATCCCTCTGAGGGAATTCTACTTCCTTCTTATTCTTAGTCCTACGCTTTTCCATGTCTTGTGGCAATATATTCTTCGGGAGAGGGTAGGCAGTTTGCTAGATCAGTATCAGCACTAGTCCTATATATCAATCGAGCGACTACTCACAATATCTCCCATAGATGGCGGCCATGACACATGATCCCTAGACCTGTACGTAGTGTATCGACCACGCTTGCTAATGAATAGCGCCACGTCAATACCATCGAATCCCCCCAACTCATAGGCTTTGTTAACCAAGGTGTTAATTCTCCTATTAATGCCCTCATTCTCTCGCTTTCTTTTAATCCCTTGGCTGTTGTGTTTTGTAGTTTTAGTATCCATGCTATGCAGAGCCTACTCCAACGGTTAAGAAAGAAGCCTTTTTCGTTACTTGAGCGATTTAAGAGCCGTCTTGTTGTTCAGTGCACTCTTTTATCAAGGAACTCTCTGTTATTAAATGGTTATCTGAGGACTCTCTTTGTAGATGATAGTACAATGCCAACTGAGCATAGGGTCGAATTTGAATTTGTGAAGAGGATTAAATTGGGCTCCTTCAAATTAAGATAGTTGGGAGCCGAATTTGGGTGCCTTTGAATTGCAGGGTACTCGTGCAACCCAGGTACCTTGTAAATATGGGGTACCCTCGCATCCCAAGGTACCTATGAAAACCGGGTACCTTCTAAATCTAGGGCACCTTTGTATTCTAGGGCACTCATGGAACAAAGGTACCTTGTAAATATGGGGTACCCTGGCATCCCAAGGTACCTCTGCCAAGCCAGGGTGGCATCCCAGGCATTACTGACTTGCGCTTCGATGAAGATGATGGTGTGGGTAAACTTATGGGTTTACCAGACCCCTACCTGCCGTATCAAGCTCCCTCAGTGGAGGAGCAATACAGCTGGTTTATGGGGTGGAATGGTGTCTGTATTCTTAAGTCTAAGGGAAGGTTCTGCTAGCTAAATACATTGACGGCTCGCCTAATTGAGGCTAGTGTGTATGGGTCATGTGATACCAACAGAAACAGAAGCAACTTGAAGAGAACAAATGTTTGTAATAATAAATGCAGCCTCTTTGAAGCTATCTGCCTCCTCTAGCAAACGCCCGAGCGGATCCTTCAATGGTAGCACATGAGCTATGCCAGACCCCTCAGGCCAGGACCGCTTGATCGCATCATTTTCCTCATCGTCCTCCTCAATTTCGAGCACCTCGGTAGTTGTATTCCCTTTCTAGCTGTACCGGAGAGCATAGACATCGAGTTTGTATTTGCCAGCCTTGTCCTTATATTCTTCGTTAATGCGAGAACAAGTCCTAGCAAGATCGTGAAGAGCGACAAGACTCAAAAGCATTCTTCCTTTATTTTCCCGTACCACCAACTGTTCTTACTGCATTTGTTCTTTTACTGGTAAAGAATAATCAAGCCGCTTATAGAAACCGTTTTCATATTCGTTTCGTAAGATATGCCAACTCTCAAGGAATAATTTGGCACTTTTCGCTAGTTCTGGTTTGTAGTATGCCGTTGCTGCTTGATTTAACTTAGTCCGTGCGCTCGTTTCTATATCGATATTGCTGAAAGTTTGCTTGAAAGCAAGAGATTGTGAAACTAGCGGCATGGCTCAATTGTATATGTAAAGCGCTGGATGGTTTAATTCGCTGGAGGCTAAGTGTCGACGGTGGCATTGATGTATTCCGGATTTGGGATGATCAAGTGATAGCTGGGAACATGAATAATCAATGAATTAGTTGACTGCCTGGGATCTTTGGGATATGGTAGTGTTAAAAAAAGGAATAAAAATGGCTTTTTAATGTACTTGTGACCTAACTTTTATATCTGGATCGAGAGGTTCAGAAGTGGAGCCTGATATGGACTTCGAGCGGTTGTTTGGAAGGATTCAATACTATAAGGGCCGGAAATGGACCTTAATTCAGAAACTGCTTCCGGATTGGTAGTGCTCGAAGAGCTCCTAAACGCCCTGATAAGGAATCTATGGCTGGTTGTTCAGTAATTTTATATGCGATTATTTTTAGCTTATTACCCGATACCGATTAGTGATGTTGCACTTTTCAAAAGACATCCTCCAAACATTGATATTTTGTGCCTTGATCTTTGGTACCACTTTTCAGCAGATTACGAACTTGAGTAGTTGTGGCCGCCAGTTCGAGCCAAAATTGGCTGCGCTCTCGTGGCGATTATAAACTTCAACACGGACCTATTCTAGTATAAGTAAATGCCTTTCCCGAATAACTCCTCCGTTACAGTTTGTATATATAAATACTCTATAATGTATTGGCAATTTATTACTTGGTATTTTTTTGTGGTTTATAGCAGGGCATATGGCCATCTCTACGTCGGCGATCCTCCTCCGTTTCGAGTAGATGAAGACGTTACATTTCTCATAATGCCCTTAAATGGGGATCCTAACGCGAGTCTACCCGTGGGCCAACAACCATTCCCATACAAAGGCTATCAAGTAGACTTAGACGGCCCAGGGGGCAAGCCAGTTGCCCAATGGGCCGCTGGCCAAGACGTGACTTTTTCGTACGTTTCACGAACTACTTTTAAACTGTTGGCTAACTTATATCAAGGCTCTTCGATAGCACCAGAACCACTGGTGCAACGATGAACAAAATAGGAGCAGGACACTCTGGGGGTTCATGCTAAGTAGCATTTTCTTATGATAAAGGGGAAACTTGGGTTATTGTGCATAGTTGGGAAGGCAATTGTCCCCGCGTAGCTACTCCTGGCGACGTGACCAATGTCTACAGTCTTGATCAGAATTATACTTTTACGATCCCGGAAGACTTCCCAACCGGTCAGAAAGTCATATTTGCTTGGTAGGCATCCAATGTTACAAATTTGTACCGATGCTGATAAAACAGGGCCTGGATCAACGCTTCGGGCAACTGTGAATATTATATGTCATATACTTCTGTTAATATCGCAGGCACGGGAAGCGGGACAACAACAACGCCAGCCGGTCCACCACTACTTATTGCAAACCTCGACCCTATCCGAAGCGAATGCTATACTAATCAGGAGACTTCTATTATATACCCGCAGAAGTACGTTAGAGACACTGTTGTAGAACGGGCACCTGTTGCATTGGGCTTTCAGAGCTTTCCGGGCCCAAATCCCAACGGTTGTGGATCAGACAACCTAACCATTTTAGACGTCCTTAAAAGTCCCTCTGGTTAGCTGCTTGGAAGAGATATAAAAGTGGATGGATGTATTAGGGGCTAATTCCTCAGGGCTCAATGTAAACCGACGAAGTTTCAGCAACTTTATGTTGTTTCTGACAACTTTAATAACTTACAATCGTTCACACTATAATTTGGAATTATTACTAAACTAGCTAATAGCAAGAATGCTTGTCAAAAGTGTTGTTCCTTCCTGAACTATTCAGTACAAAGAGTTAAAACAATAGAATTGTTGTTTCTACAGCCATGAGTTGCCCATTCATCTTTAGAGTGTGTGTAAGCCTGAATGCAAGTCGAATTACCATTAGGGTTGCCGCCGGGACAGACCACAGTGGCACACTCTTCGCTAGTGCCTTCAACGATCAGACCATCTTCCTGGAACGGCCAAGGCCGTATCCCATTCCAGCCATTGTCCGTGTTGTAAACGTACCCATTAACATTCGAGATATCGTACCAGAGACCGGGGGGTTTCAATGGATGATATGTATATTCAAATTGTGTAATTGTACTTTGGAAGAATGCCTGTTGCTTATCGACGGCCGCTGTTATGGTCTGGTTGGGTGAAAGCATAATACTAATGCCACCATATTTATCCTCCCCAGGATAGTCGGCTCCAAGGTACCTCAACCTAAACTGCTCCCGATAAACCGCATCGGGGGAAAGGGTTCCGAACGAGCCAGAGTCACCCATAGATACATAATAGACAGGAACGCCGCATTTATTCACTACAATAGCTTCTCCGTTCTCCTGCTGTGGAGCTATCCCAAGCTGGGCGAAGGAGGGAGTTAATCCCATGAACAAGAATGCTGCAAGTCCAGTCTTTCGCATATTGAATATCTTAGGGGGTGTGGCAAGAGAACCCAAAAATGAGGAGCTGAAGAAGAAAAAATGCTATTGGCGTATTTCCATAAGATATGGAAAGTGGATCCCAGCCTATTTATTTCCAGGTGCGGCCCCTCACTAAAGCAAAAAGATGTGCATGGTCCAAAAACAGCAGACGTGTAAAAGTTGCCAGCGAACAACGGCCGAGAAACTATTTCACGGACGACTTTACAACTGCGGACGTTCAGGAGCAGTTCGTTATGAGCGAGAATGGATCCAAAAGTGGCTCCGTGAAACCCATCATCACAATGGAGTAAAAACAGGATCCCCTTTGAGGGTTGACATGGGAATAAGACAAGAGGTGAAAGTAGAACGTTTTCATCAGAAACAATTCGTGTATTATACAATAAAGCGCGGCCAGTAGAGAGCTAGCACATCGGTTACATCCATCTGCAGCGTATGTATTGTATGCTGAACCGAGCAAGACTCTCCATTTCCCACGAACACCACTCAAGGTTATGACCGATGTTCGATGTGTTTTTGGCGTTGCGGGGTCTTAATGAACTGGGACAGCGGTTGTGGGGAAGTCTTCGTGCGGTATTAAGGCGGAGAAAAGGGCCGGCTGGTGGACTTCGTATAAGGGAAGCGGTCTTAACATCGGTCTGAATTGATCAACTTGATCATCAAGCGGCCGTTAGCATACCAACCCCATTGTATTCTGCAGTGTACTTACTCGGAGGGCGGCGTGTCTGGTTTCTTGTTGCGCGGGCTCCGCCGCGTGCCAATGGCGGAATGAAAAGGAAATATTGACCTCCTTAGACCATGTAAGTAACCTCTGGAGGATCTTTTTACTTTAAGCTCACGTTTTACAAGCCGTCTATTATAAAGCTTCTAAACTACAATGCTCCGAATTTATACCTTGAGTTAGAATATGGTGGACAAGACCTTTCGAAGTTCGTGGACAGACGGGGATGGTCGGAATTATCCAAAGATACAGCACACCAGATATGGATGGATATCAGTAGCGGCGTAGAGTACATTCATTCCAAGAATGTACTCCATCTTGATATCAAAGCCGAAAATATCCTCCTTAGCGAAGACTGTCGGGCCAAGATTTGCGACTTTGGATTCTCTGTCCAACATGCTGTCGAACCAGTACTTTGGAACGGAGGAACACCTACTTATACACCACCAGAGTTCCTTCGTACTGGTAAACGAGGGCGCCCAGCTGATATTTGGGATTGTGGACTCGTTATGATGTTTGTTTTCGGCATATGGCCATTACCACCCTGTGGTGAGTGGACGATTGCAAACATTCCTAAAGAGAAGGGGAATGCCGTTACAAAGATGCTTGAGTGGTTTGACGAGGTTGAGAGGAGCAAAGAGAGGATACCAGACAAATATTCTCTACTCCTTAAAATGCTTGCCATAGATCCAAGCAAGCGAATCACATCTTCAGATCTGGTTAAAAATTTGCGTGCACCGCCGCAAGTCGAAAGTCTTACTGGGGAACTCCTTCTCTAAGCGGAGGAGGTTTTTATCCTTTTGGGGAGGCGGGAGTATCGCCGGGATCACAGATGTGAACGGGATTGTTGGGAAGAGAGGATGGCTCTGTGATCACTTTGTAATACTCCCGTTCTATTCATAGACCTATGATGGGTTTAGTATTGGCTTTATGTTGGCTACTGGAGACAAAGCATCCTGTTTTCGCAAATTGTCTCGGATTTTTTTCATGTGAAGATAGAGAACTGTATTTTCGGATGAAGGAGATTATTCGCGAAGCCCGAAAGGATCCAAAGGTGTTAGCGGATAAATAGCATTTTTCATAGTTTTATATTCTACAATATTGACATTTGGTCATGAGCATAATCGCCGCGATCTCTGATCCTAAATTAGAGGTAGGATTGGGAGAGGGCCAAGCGCTGTCGTCTCTTGCTCCATGGCAGGGTGTAGAACAGGACGACATGTTGCGATGGAAGCTTCCTATATAATCTCAGACGACAATTTAAGGAACCGACTTCGAACCCCACGCTACTCCTTATGTAAATAATAATTTAGCCTCAATCTGCCTCTTTGATTCTCTTAAGATCTCGTGATAGTATCCGTTCTCGCTCCTCTATTAAACTTATAAAGGTCTCTACCGGAGCCGATTTGAATCCCCTCTGATTAAGCTTTAGCTTCTTTTTGGCTCCGACCCCCCTGCGTGCGAGGCCAAGTATTAGGAGCCCATTTGAGATCACGTGCCGAAATTCAAAAGTACTGTCACGTGCCAGAACTCCAAAAAATCGTGAAAAGTCGCATCGTTTTACCTTAAAAAAGGACTCTAGGGGGTCCTAGGGGGTGTCCCCCTAGAAATATCAAATATCTAAGACCAGTATCCAGAAGTTAAAGCTTAAAATTTGTGCTAGCTGGGGGTGAGGGGGAGCGCAGCACCCCCTCGTTCAGTCGCGCGTGACTCTAGGAGAAGCGCGAGCTGAGGAAAATGCTAGGTAGGTAGTAATAAAATGTCACGTGTGGGAGATGGCACGTGACAGTGACCTGTCCAGCCATGTAAAGCGTGATAGGCGTATTCACCATATTGGTGAGTAACATAACCTCTTACTTCGTGGACGAGCGTGTAAAGCTTATTATAATGGGGGAAAATGGTAGCGCATGTGACTGCATCACGTGATCTCACTCTATATGGATACTGCTGCTTTCCTGCTCTCTTCTTCCAAGATTCTCACGCAGTTGTTTTAATGAGACTTGAGACCAGCTGCCCGGTGCGGGTTTTCTCCCGCTGCAATTGATAGGCCACGTACTGAAGACACCAAGCCCCTGGACCTGAACTCCAAACTTTTGATTAATAGCCCAATCTGGCTTAGTGTATGGTAAATCTTTAGTGTACCATTCCTCCAGATTCAAGGTTCCCGTGTTCTGAGGATCGTGTACTAGCATTTTGAGCGAAATTCCCGGACTGGTGTAGATGGACGGTCACTCACGAGAGCCTCTAGTCACCCAGATTTTTGGGATATTCTAATGGCTTATTGATCAAAATCTCCAACCGGTAGGTTTTAAAAAGAAAACTCCCCGAGCATGAGACAAATTAACAATCAATTGCATCGTTTGACAATGAGCCACGTGAATCGCAATGCATCCTCATACGGCTGGGTAGCAGCCTTCAATTCCTAATTCGTCTATTTGCCCATTCATTGTCTGCTGTTTTGATAGAATAGGACATTGCTTGGTCAAACCTAGGTCTCGCTTAGATCCGCTATATAAGTGGCAAAGCACGGCCCAGACCTTTTTCTTTTCCTTGACTTCTTTCTTGCGATTGCGAGAAATCTTCATTGACACTATAAAGAGTTGTGTGATATCCCAGCGTTCACATTTAATTTGGTTGCAATGGGTTTCTTCACGAACATATTTTCCTGGATAGGATTACTAGCCCCTCCTCCACCTCGTCCCAACGCACTTGAGTTCTCCATTTTACGCAATCTCCCAACGGAAATCATTCTCCAAATTTCTCGCCTTTTGCCTCCAGAATCGGCGGCAAGTTTCTCTATCTGTTGCAGGCCGATATATTTCGCGCTCGAGACCCAATATCTAGAGGATCTAAGGCCGATGGAAGGGTCTCCTGGGTTGCACCGCGAACGCCTCCTGAAATTATTAGAAGGAGATCTTCCTAACCATATTATTTGTGGTTTTTGCAAAAAGCTCCATGCAATAAACAAAGCTCGCCGGCATTTACACTCAAATAGCGATTACCTTAATCACTTGAAGTGCTGGAAGGTGGACTACGAGTCAATAACTAGCATCTATATTCACGAAGAGTTCTCATCGTCGATCTTCGAAATGACGATGAAGCGGTATCGACAAGGCGCGGAATATTCCGATCTTCTCGACCTCCTATCGCTGGAAACTATAACTCACTCCCGTATCGGCTACGTGGAGCAACGGAGAGCTGCTGCAAAGCTCATTGATGGGAGTCTTATTATTCGGGAGCAGAAAATATTTATGATACCAGCAACACAACTAATTCCATTTCCATGGGATGCAAGCTTCGTAATCTGCCCCCATATCACGTTCTTTACTATCGAGGACTTGAATCGTTATCTAAGAGACATTCGAGTTTCGGATTGGAAAATACAAAAGGGCTACTTGAATAGAGGACGAGTAATACGATGTAGGTATTGTCGATCGGAATATCAGATCGATTTTAAGCAGTTTGGTAAACGTGGAAACGCGATGTACGTTACTAAATGGCTTGATCTAGGCCAAGGTCCGTTGGAGTATAGCTGTCGAAGCCACCGAAACAACGCTGATGGTTTGCCTTGGCGGCAGATCGAGTTTGATTCTGGGTTTATTTGTGCTGCGTTTGAAGGAAGAGAGCAATTTGACTTTGACAGTGATGCTATCATAAATTCGAAAGATAGGAAAGAGCTATTCAAGAAGAGCTTATTTAGCTGGCCCGACCAGTTATAGCTCCTTCGTAGCTTCCAAATTGAGACCTCACGAGCACCTTCCTCACTGTGATTGACTTGTTAGTTCAGACTAAAGTTATAGTAGTCTCGTCTGCTCTTTTACTTTCTTCTCTTCTTTCTGTTACCGTAATCATGCCTTCTTGGATCGAGTGCGCTGGCTTCGGCTTTGGACTATTCGTAGTCCTGCATCTGATCGCCTTCATAAGGCCTTATGGGTGGGTGAGTAGACGTCTTCATCCCTCCTTCCGAGCTGATGCCGATATTGGGGAGATGAATCTCCTCTTTCGACAGACATTGGCATTGGAGGAACTTGTCAAGCTTGAGAAGGCTCGGCAACGGCAGCCGGATCCCCTTGGGGATCTTGAGCTGGTTACAACCGTTCGCCGCAGCCCTCGTCGAACCCGAGCTAATTCTTCTATAGATGGGCCTCGGGGACCAGCCCTATGAATGGTCCCTGACCTTGATGACAGACTCTTTTGTTAGAGAAGACTCTCGAGGGGTCGGCCAGCAAAGTCGAACTCCCACCTGTCCGTGGTGCTGGCTACGAACCTTCAGCTTCGTCTGGAGAGCCAACGGGAGTCGCATTCATCCAAGTAAGTACTGCAACCTCATTTTGATTTGATGCCGGACTGCTTCTTTGGGCCAGCATACAGGCACACAGCTTTCATGGACATGGACATGGACATCAACTCACCTCAAAAGCATCCGACAGCTCGTCTCCAAAACGCCACCGAACCTACTTTCGCTCTGTTATAGACCTCGGCCATGATGATATGAGTGGAAATCGGCTGGTATTGATGACGAAGATGGATGCTTTGTCTCGACCTTATATAATTCCTTCCGCCTTCAAGGATGGATGCTTATATCACTCCCACAATGGGGCATCTTCTGCGGTGATAGCAATCCATCCTCGCTTACTGCCATGTTCTGCGGCCACCAGGCCGCACATGCTGTAATGCTCAAGGATCAAGACGAGGCAAACGGTCATAACGGCTTATCTACAGTTGAGGAAAACTATGTGTAGCTTGACGATGAACAGAAACGTATTTGCAATAGAAGGACTATGTACATCAAACAGCACTCTCCAATGTGGCTATGATTCCCCGCTGGCTACTTTCATACCGAGGCTTCCAAACCATCCTAGAAAATTGGCGGCCGAGTGATCTCCACATAATTCTGAATTGAGCTTTTAAATGCTCAAAAAATGTTCTCTACTATCCCTCCATTGCCGCAAGCAAGATCACCCCTTCCCAGCACTCTTCCAACTGCAGTACACTGGGTTTAGGGCAATGTCTACAAATACTTCCTCCAATGAGATATTCCCCTCTATTGATGAGCAGGCAGAAGGGTTTTTCATGTTGTCTACATCTAAATTAGAGCACTTCGATTAGATGTCCAGAGCGAAAAAGCAGAGATATTCCGATTACTACATCCAGAATTTCGGGGTTAACGAGCCGTGCCATACGCCTACCCCAAAATAGATCCCTCAGTGAGGGATCCATTTTGGTATTTAGCTCGTGTCGACTCCTAGGGCTGCTCCTCCATACATCACCTCCAAATGCTTCTACAGAAGCGACGAATCGCCGAATTTCTAGGGACCGATACCGCATACATTGCTTACCTAGAAGCGATAATTCTGAAAGGAAACTATCATGCTCCTCCGTCTCCTCGATCAGACGCTCACGACGAGCCTCGCGACGACCAGGCTCACACCTCCAGTAGCGATGCGCTTTCTTTACTAGACATCATCATATACAATCCAGAAAATTACACTCACGATGGCTCAACGCGCCTTCGCAAGCAGAAACGGATTGGACAGATCAAACACACAGAGGAGGTTGAGCCAAGATGGAAGCGCGAAATGGACGAAATTATTGGGGACATGAAGGCACAGGATCTGATATCAAGAAGGAAAGAGGTCGGCTTGTCCTCACGTGAGGGGTTTCTTGCGGCACTGGATGCGATAATACACGCCAGCCTGCCCACAAATTTCACTACTGAGGACGTAGACCCTTCAAGATTCTCTTCGAATGCTGCTCTTCGGCTTCTAGACGTCTTCGCCACAACCACAGCTGCTCTGAGAGTTCATGCAACGTTTACAGTACAAATCTCTCTCTTCCGTGAGTTTATATTCATCTCGCTGTGTCAAGTGGCACTCTACCAAGGCGCAGATCAAGAAGTTGTGTACTCGATCATGCGCAAACTCATCAGTGACTCCAGCGAAAAGAATCTTTCTCGTCTTCTTAAAGGAGCGCTCTGGGTCAATCGGGTAATCAGCGAATTTGCAGCGGAAGGTTTGGGTTACCTATCGTGCGAGATTTTTATACTATGTGACTATCCAGAAATCCACTTACAGCTGATAATTTCTGACACTGAGGTAGGGGGACATTCGACCGCCAGATATGGAAGATTTGCAGAGGCTGGGGGGGAAGAGAGACTGAATTATTTCAAAGCTAGCTTTCGGAATGCCATGCTAGACCCTAAGACACAGCCCTTCCTGCCTTTTTGCATTCTATTCATTATCAAGACAACGATGGGCAACATATTCAGGAAAGTCTGTTACAACACCAACTAGTGGCTATTCTAACGTCTCTAGTCTCCAAGTGATATGTACTGCTCTGGGTTATAATGCGGATTCTTTACATGATTATCCACACTATCTTGACGATTATCGCAAAGAGCACGAACACCCAATTCCAACACCAGCGATCAATTTGCAGAACAATGTGGAGGTAATCCGCTCCGAGAGCGCTGCATTGAAAACATTTAATCATATGTGGTAGGTACAACAAATTGAACCTGAACATGAGCAAAACCGAGCGGCTCCTACAGATTTCGCTGTGAACCAGATTCAACTGCTTTTAGAAGCAGCTCAAAGTGATCTGCCGCGATCGCCGTCCGATCAGCATAGCTCAGTTCATGGTGGCTTGACATCAACAGGATGGCGTCAGCAGAACCGAACTCCCCCTCAACCAGCATGGCAACAAGGTATGCCAGTCACAAATCATCTAACTTTCTGTTGAGAATCTTGCTAATTTCCTGGTAGACGAGATATCAACTTCTGTTGACACCAGCACCATAAGAGCCGTATATGATGTAGAAGGACCAGAAGTTCAGGATCAGAGTGAGTGCAGTCAATTCCACATTGCCAGCATTATCTGATTCGCCATAGACTGCCATGAGCTGGAACCTCTATGCTCAGATAAGCAATCATTTCAAGGAGGTATGAAAACGAGTATTGAGTCGAGGATGAAGCTGATGCATAGGCAGAACGACGTTTGGAAATTAGTAGCAGCGACCAGACCCACGAAATGGAGCAACTTGAGGGCATAAGCACTCTGTCTATTTCAGAATGACGCTAAATGCTTCAGGAATTGACAATATGGAAAATGACGTTGAAATCGACCTCGCGAAATTTCTCTTTGTCCAGAGTCTTCACCCGTCCTATCCTTTGGACTACCAGACATCTCAAACCGACCTCGCGGAATTCCTTCACTACCAACAAGCTGCTGGAATCGACCTTGCGTCGTACTTGTATTCGGATGCCACCACCACACACCAACCTCTTTCGTGACATTTAGAGAGGCGCTGCTATTCGGGAGCGGCAATGACGAGGAATTCAAAGCCCCGGCTGACTTCGACGGGCATCCTGACGAGTGTGGCCGTTCCGGGTGTGAACGGTTTGCAAGAAACCATTGGGTCACTTTTCGAGATGTGTAGAGGTATCACGTACACAGGGCCACTGGAAACGCGGACATTGACTGATTCCCCAACTGTAACGGGGATGCGGAAAGCCATGTATCCAGGGACCGGGTCCTTTCATTGTTAGCACCACACAACTTATTTGAGAATACACAATACCTTGATCAAAACAAACTCCAACTCCTGTACCAGTCGCGCCATAATCTTATGGAAGTCTGGGTGATCCTCGCATTTCTCAAGATCATTTCTCTCTAATCTGAATTTGACCTCTGCAAGGAACGCCTCAAGCTCTGCCAATACCGCTATCGCTTTCCCACTCAATTGCACGCAACTAAGATGTGTAGACATTGCGGAGAAGGTGATAGGTATTAGTGTCGTTGAAGAACGGACATATGATTGATGTATGACTCAAAGGCTGCCACAGCTGCAGAGAACCAAAAGGTCGCCGCCTGCCACGATGACCTTATTTGTGCCCAGAGGAGATATGTGAGGTTGATACGATTGACTTCGCGTTCGGTCTTTTACCCATGACTGCAGACAGGAAGAAATGATGTAAGGCGCAGCTGGCAGCTGGCAGCTGGCAGGCAGCGTAATGTATGAGGGACTATCGTTTTGTTTGATCTTTGCGTTCTTGGAATTCTTGATCGATGTTTGGTCGGGCGCCCGAACCTATGTCCTATTTAGCTGGAGAATCTCTGCAAATGCGTATCCATATATTTACGCTTGTCATATGAGCCTGCCTCTTGTCTTTGACAGTGTTTGGTTGCAAAGGGAATTTTTGAGAGGGGTGAATCGTTGGCAGACTTTGGAGGGGAAACTGTCCATTGGAGACTATAATAAATCTAGCCTAGTGCAGAATCTCGAAGAAACGGTCACGTGCCTCAGGCCAAGCTTCCACGGTCATTCTCTTTCCGTTCAAAATGCGTGTATACCTGGCATCCAGACTGTCGGTAATCACAGATCAGAACAGAAGGAAATCTAGAAGGCAAAAGTAGTTTCTAAGAACCCTCACAATCAAATTGTTCACTACGATCCTCCTCATTCTCACCATGGCTGCCCCGGCTTGTTGTCACCACTCGTTCGAAATCCTCAAGAGCGAATCAACCCTAATCCAATGGGTTTGTTCTACCTGCCATAGTGGACCTAGTTGGTTTATTTTTGAGTGCAAGTATTGCAAGTTAAAAACCTGCAGACCTTGCGCCAACAAATCTGACTTGAGAGCGTCTGGCATGGCGTCATTTAAATATGTTTAAGTTGATTGTCCAGTCACATTATTTAGTGGATGCACATTGCCTCGACAATCGGTGTGGGCTAAAGCTGCGTGGTCACAACAATAATCATCACCACTGCTCATCTTACATTTCTAGCCCAAATAAAACCACAGTCCTGCCAAATGTCTTCTCGGGGGGAATCGGAATTTGTGCGCTTGGAGCAGCTACTTCGAGAAGCAGAGGAGCAAGCAGAGGACGAGCGGCAGCGAGCAGAGAACGAGCGAATGCGCGCGGAGGAAGAGCAGCGAACTCGACAAGAATATCATCAAGGCAACTTTATTAGCAATAGGCTAGATGTATTTCGCGACTACATCTACAAGGAAACAGGGACAAATATAGTTGCTATAATTCCGTGTGAAATGCAACTTTCCTCCCCTTGTGCAAGAAAACAAATTGAGCTAAACAACCCTAGTAATCCAAAGGCGACACGATTCATCTTCCTCCACGCTATCAGTGTCATCGTCCGTATCCGTATCCTCAACGACCGTGACAAATACATCCCAATCCAAATTTTTAATCTTTTCATCCCGCTCCTTCCCTGGCTTCAGTGGGCTTGTATTTGGTGAGCCATTCGCCGCAGTTGTAAGCATACCAAGAAGAAAATTGAACACTGGCTTGAGATTCCTCTTAAAAGAGGTATCATACGATTCTGACCTCATCACAGTACCGTCATTACAGATACATATGAATGTATATCTCTTTCCATCAGAGTAAAAGCCCTGTGTCATAACATTTTCCTTGTTGGCTTGAATGCGTAGCTGACGAATAGTCGCCAAATAGGCAAGTAATTGTCCTTCAGCACTAAAATATAAGTCTTCCCGTTTAGCTTCAACTGCTAGCAAGACTGTCCCATCCTCTAATGCCGCTCGGTTTCCATATCCCATAGCCCAGTCTGCAATTCCAGAGATAAGCCACTTCTTACCACCCTTGTCTTCAATTTGGACAGATAGAGACATCTCGGGAAAGACCTTGATTGGCAGAGGTTGAGAAGTACTTTCGAGTGTCTTTGATGGAGTAGTAGGGGCAATTTGGTCATGAGGGTCGTTGATCGGGAGTTCGGACTGCTCGAGTATAGGGGAGGTAGCAGAAGTTGGGTCATTGGCAGACTTCTTGGACTGCTTAGACAAATTCTTCTTGTGCTTCGCAAAACAAGCTATAATCAAGTGATCGATCGCGAGTCGATTGTACGCTTCTGACTTCTTATCGTAAGGTGCGTGCTTTATCAGTTCTAGGACAAAAGCTTGAAGTAGGTTAGTTATACTCAATTTGAAGATAAAAAGGACAAGTATACTCAAGGAGGCTGGAACATCATAGTCTTCCTTTTGCAAGTCCCACGGCTGACTCTCTTTCAGGCCGAAGATCTCTACTACTCTGTCGAAAGTGAGATCTCTTACAGCTAACTAGATAAGAGCTTGTAAGTAGAAGTACGGAATAGATTAGCTTCGATACTCTTACAGGTTGAGGCGCGTCGTTCTCATCTTCAAGCTGCTTCACAAACTTTGCGACTTGATCCGGAGATAGGTGTCGTAGTTGGTTTGCTACCCACTTCTTCTCGACACGGTTAGAGTATCTGGGCGCCATTTGACTAGCAGGATTGTATCGTACGAGGTTTTTTGATGGAGGGGCGAAATGATGGAGGGGCGAAATGATGGAGGGGCGAAATGATGGAGGGGCGAAATGATGTGCGGTTTTGGATTTAAGGTTTAGTGCGGTTTCTTGGGTGCCTGAGGCTGAGAATCAGTGAGTTGACTGAGCCGAGGGTGAGCCGAGGGTGATTAGCGCCTGAGCAAGAGCAGCAAGCTTACTAACTGAATGTGATGGAGAAGAACGGGAAAATTAATTGATAATACCAAGAAATTACTCGCTTGGTACCAGGCAATTCTACATTGGGTTTAGTGATCATACGAACTGTACCGACTTGTCATCAGATATTTCTGATATAATACCAGAAGCTGTCATAGCCTAGTATCTTTAGCCTCTAGAAGGGATTATGGCAAAAGTCGTACCGACAATTATTCAAGGCTCCTTTGTTTTCGGTCTGGGATTCTTAGCTATTATGACCATTATGTTTGTCATTATATTATTCAATATACTTTCTATTATAAGTTTCTTTCTTCGGTTAGGAGTTTGTTTATTAACAGTATTATGTTTTGTTTCTTTTATTATACCCCCTACTATTCTATACTCAGTACAATCAGAGATACAGAGTTTGGGATCGCTTATAGGGATAAAGAAAGGAGATGTGGCTAGTAAGTGCTTGGGTCCTCTTGTTTATACTGGATTTATGATAGCATTGATAATCTTTATATCATTCTTTATATAAAGAGGGCTCAGAGCAAGTAGTCAGTATTGTCTTTCGGGTTCTGTTATTCCGTTACTACCTTATAGATTAAGGCTAAAAAATGTGGCTTTCTATACTCGCCCTTTATGACATATAACAAAATCCTTTTTCTAGGTTTGTATGTGACATTTTTCTCTCTTTAATTCCGGTTCTTCTTTTCGTGGCTTTAATGTGGTGGGATTGATTCGTTCGCTTAAATAGAGCTTCTGTCTATAGATTCGTCTAGTGAGAGCTTTAAATGGCAGCTAGTAAGGGAGGAGATTACATAGTATATACTACTTTCTCTGTTAAAGGCCAAAATAATTAGGTTTCCTAGAAAGCCTCTATAGAACTGTATGTGGCTATGGTCATAAGCATACTCCTTTTTTGGATTGTATAGTGACTCTTTTAGGGTGGGTTTATTGGTCTTAGTTCGGCAGAGTATGTATTCATGTATATACTTAGTCCACATTAGCTAACTTAGGTTCTGTCCCCCTAAGCTTGGGGTTCTAACTTCTCACGGCTGTCTGGATTGCTTTCTCATTGGCAGGCGCTACTGTTAGAGCTACTTGATAAAAGTATATAACTTACAAGGATTAATTGTCAAATCGAGAATACAATAAGCTAGACAGTACACCGCTAAATACAATGCGATGATTCCCTTGTTGAGTTCACCTCAAAGTCCACAATTCGTTCACTGCTTATAGTAGTATCTTTTTCCCAAGAATTCTCGCTTTCAGGACGACCCTTCTACTCAATGAGGTATTCAACCTTCCCTTTACTTACTCGCTTCTTGAGTAATCACACGACCGAATGGTTCCCTTGATAGGTCTTCTCAAAATGTTGGACGAGCTTCTGGCCTATGTCCTTTGGTTTCTGCCATGTATTATCCCCATGCAGAAAGCCCTTCCAGTTTACAAGGTACTACGTCGTTTTGCCTCGTTTCCACTTGGCAAGCAGCGCTTCAGCCTCCCATATTCCCCTCTCGGCATCAATTGCAACCGGCTGGCCTCCCACTCCTTGGCTACTATAAAGCGGCTGTGTCACCGTGCTCTCTATGTACCCAAGGCTAGTTGTCGGTATGCTTCTGTGAACATCCTCGACAGATTCGGTGGTTGCTGGTAGACCTGGCATAGAAAAGGGGAGAACATCTTGAAGTTGTGGATCAATCAAGTCCGTGGGAACACTGGAAAGATGTGATGAAGGAGTGCCGGGGCCGCACAGAATCCAGTCTTCCTGGAGAGGCTCAATAGGAAAAGAGACAGCATCAGCGTTCGTATCGAAGTTCCAAGATTCAGCATCACTAAAGAGGTCGTCGGTAACTTCCGACGGAGTTATCCAGGGAGAGTCGCAACCACCTCTGGTCTGAGGAAATGCTTTGAGATGGTCATCTGATAGAGATGAGAGCGAAGTATCAGTGCGGTGGCGGTCGTCGTGCTTATCCCAGACGTTATCATCTGAAGTGCTGCCGCATAATGACGAACTACTATCAACTCCTTCCATCTTGAGAGTGTCCGCTGAGCTTGGATTGAAGTCTATTGTCGACATATTCACAAACTTACAGTCGAAGGGGTCTTTGGAGCGATCCTTGGGGGCTGATTTCCGACCAGATGGTGCTTTAGAGTCCCTATCCTCTAACTTTCCTTGGAGCCGAGGCCGTTTTGTTCTAGCAGCGCTCTGCATTTCGGCTCGTTCATTCTCGCCCTACTCTCGCTGACGCCTGTGCTTCTTCCCTATATTAGGCTTGTGGGTGCTGTGAATGTCTCTGAAGTGGTGCCATAAGTCTACTTCCGAAAGAAGCACGACAGGGCATAACAAATGCGGGCATGGAATAGAGTCCTTGCTAGGTAGACTGGCGATATAATCCGGGATGCATTCACAGATGTGTTCTTGCCAGCTGGGTCGTTCTGGGTAGTGTTACAACCACTTGGCGGCTGGCAGCCATGTTTTCGCCAAACATCCGATACAATATCCGGCGCAAGCAGTAGCACTGTGGAAAGTGACTGGGTCGCACCGGAAAGGTAAGTCGAGATTGTCAATATACTCTTGGCAATGGGCTTCCCAACCTATCTCGCTAAGTATCCATTTGCTACACCAGAAACAAAATTCTGTGAAGCCAGACTGCTTCTCATAGTAGACTTTAGAGCACCGGTACACGTGCTTCCACCTGCCTCTGACGTTTTTGATGCTAATGCGGTCTGTTAGCTGAAAGTGACACTAATGGTGGGGGGCTGTCCTTACTCTTTAATCACCTGTGCGCAAGTTGGTACTAGACAGCGGCCTTCTATAGGCTGCAACACTTCCTGGTACACAACACAGGAATCATTTGTACAGAGAGCAATAAGGTCTCGGAGAGCAGAGATGCCTTCTTCGCTCCGTAGCGGGGCTGAGAGCGTCAAAGTACGAGAAAGGCGATCGCGCTCAGGAACCATGTGGCGGACAACGCGGTCAAAGTAACTGCGGTGCCACTCGCCCTGGTCACTTTCTTCACATTGGGTAGTGCACAAACGTAGTTGAGTCCTGTGGTAGTTTGCTAACTCTATGCTGATAAGCTTTTGCCGTTGCTTGTAAACATGGCGGCGTTGCGTTTGAAGCTCTTTGCGCCCCTTCTCTATGATCGAAGCGTTGACCTGAAGGGAGAGATTCTTGATCTGCTCACAAAGATCGACAAAGTCCCGGCGCTGCTTCAGTTCGTCCAGGTTCTTTGCTAGTAGTGAGTACTAGAGATCTGGGTTTCTCTTCATAGACACAGTACAAAAGTCTTGTGTGATGTCTTGTCGTTGTTCTAGGCCAAGGTAGACTGCTGTGCCGTCTATATTACTCATGTCATCCAAGTAGTGGCCGCTTATGGTCTTTGGGTTTCTGTGCCCGCAAAACTTCATAAGCTGCCCTAGCGAACGACCGTCTGTTAACAATTCATTAGCCTGTGATACTAGTAGCACTCGGAGTGAGGACCCCTTACCATCTGCTTTGATAATTACTTCCTTCCGGGGGGCATGGAGCCCCATCCCGAGTACAAACCCATCCCTTTTTGCCCAGTCTGAGCACTGCGTTCCCCACGCGTTCTCGTTTTTGCTCTTTTTGGTCGGTCCATCCTCGGACATCTCGGGGAAGACTGGATCGTCCTCTACACCGTCCGCCCACACCATAATCCAGAACCTCCTCTTTAGCGGCGGTCTCGCAGCGAGAACATCGTCAATCGTACGGTAATCCCTAAGTGCGCCGGCTGAAAGAATAATAACCAGTAAAAACAAGACGCCATTAGCGAAAAGGGGAGGCACAGGCTCTAGCCTCTCATATAGCGCATGTTTTGGTCTATACATGAACTGTCAGCAACCCACCTAAGCTTTGAAACAACGAATAATCTTGACTTACTTTTTGGGAGTGTCTTCCATGCCTTTAGCAAATTCTCTCTTAAACCCTATCTTAATCTCTGGCTCTTTGCCTTTCCATGCAACCATGCAAACGAGGTCCTGTTGGAGATAGTCAGCAATGAAGATATCCTTACATTTTCATTTTGAGCTTGGTATCTGACCTTGAACTTCGCCTTGTATATCTCCTATAACCTTGCAGAAGTATAGCAGTACAACTTCAACAGGGCACTCAAATCTACGCGGCACCCTTCGTGGACGTAGTTGTGGTAATCACGCTGCCAAAACAACTCCTCCATGCCGATGTAGTTCTCCATCGTGAAGAACATGGGTGCCACTTCTAGTCTAGACAGGCCAATCAATTTCGGGAGCTCGTCTTTGATGTACTTTCTCGCTCGTTAGCAAACACATTATCGGTGACTATTTTGGCGCAGGAAGGCCGGCAGGTATACTTACAGGAGCCATTGAGTCATGAACGTCTTGGGGAATAATGCGGCCAGTCTTCCGCGTATATATCGACATCAATTTTCGCATCTTGATCCGTACCGTGTTGACAGTTGGCATTCCATTCACTTTATCTAGCTTCCCGGGGGTTGAGAGTCCGATGGCCTTAGCGACGTGCTTCGCAACATCCATATGGCATATATCTGAGCCTGGAAATTTCCTCTCATACCTAGTGCGTGTCAGTGTTTTCTATACCAGTCTCGGGTTTGCAATGTTACCAACGTACGCTAGCCAAAATGCCCACATCTTGTCGTATTGTGGTTTACTGGTGTCTTCCTTGAGGCCTCTGTAAACGGGATCGTTATTGACATCGGATTTGTCCTCGGAGAGCCCTTTCTCTAGGGCCGCATTCATCTGCTCATCTGGATTCAGTCCTCTCCAATTTAGTTCATCCAGCTCGGTGCTCATAGTGTGCGGTTTGGTGGAAAGTCCTTGCAAAGATGGGTGGGTGAAAGATGATGAGAAGGTGGAAGATGATAAGAAGGTGGAAGATGGTGAGAAGGTGAGAAGGTGAGAAGGTGGAAGATGGAAGATGATAAGAAGATGGAAAACGATGAGAAGATGGAAGACGGGTGAGTTAAGTAAAAGTGACCCGCGGTCCTACCAAGCCTCTGGTAAGGTTTCGGTAAGGCAATACAGAATTTGCATTAACGCAAAGGCGGGAAGACACGATGGCAGGAGATGTGCCTCTCGGTTGCATAAAGGTAAGCATGGTGAGAAGCTTGGAGAGGAAAGAAGCAAAGTCCAATTTTAGATTAGGCAGGGTAAATATTTGAGATCCCTAGCTAGGGAAAGAGGGGGGCCTTTTCGGGCCCCTCATTAAAAGTTGACGATTTCTAGTTCGCACGTGATATCACCATGTGACATGAGCAATCTAGCTCCCGGGAATCCACCAGTAGTGGCATATAAAAGCCTCACTCCTCACGCTCAACCTTCAAACCCCAAAGAACACGTCTGGCGGTTCGTGATGCTGCTCTGGCGAGAGCTCATGATGAGAGAACTAGTTCAGTCATATTTCTCTGCTTGGGAAATTATGTATATAAAGAATCTGGGGATTTTAAAGTGATTTGATTGTATACTGTCAATTGGGCTGTCGTGTCGTGTCGTGTCGTGTCGGCTGTCGTGTCGATAGGAGTGTCGTGTCGACTGTCGTGTCGACAGCAGGAAAAGGCAGACAATACTGAACCCACTTCATGAATGAATAGTCGGATTCTGGTGGTTTCTGTATCATCCTTAGAGCTCTAGCCTTATTGTTCATCAAGGTTGGTCCTATAACATAATAGTTGTAGATCTTCGTTGGTAACCCTTCTTTCTAACAAGGAGAGGTAGATGTCTTTTATACCCCACACAGGACTGGCTTGGTCACGGGAATCACAACCTGCTACCCCTAGCACGTGACATCACCATGTGACCTAACCAATCAAACTCCTGGGAATCCACCAGTGGCTCCAACATCACAAAGAGTTATTAAGCTTTTATTTTCTAATACTACTGTATGTCCTAGTAGGCTCGCTCGAAAGAGCTGCGTGGGGGGGGGGGGGGGGTCACTCAATATTTTCCGAGGGCCAAGAGAGAACGGCTGGCTAGTTGATTTGACGTCGGTACAGTCTCAAGGAGATATATAGAAGGGAGGAGCCACAGTAGCAAAGCCGACGGTTCCTAAAGCCTTGTACTTTAAAAGATAAAATAGGGCCCGCTTATATTTTCCTCTTCCTATTACTATGGTAACATGGACCTTGAGTATAGATTCATTAAGAGGGAGATTAGCTGCTCTGGATTCGGATAAGAGATTACTTGAAAATCGGTCTATCAGATATTGAGCAGTTAATCTGAGTTTTACTCAACTGATCCTTTGATACATAGAATACTCGCTCCTAGAATAGTTGAAATCGGGGAGGCAGGAAGAGGTATTTTAAGGCGACTTCACAGCATTCAACTTAATAGGGTGATCTATATATTTCCAGTTTTACATTAACCAAGTGAAGGGTATGAGTTCTATATCCGCCTTTCCGTCTCTCTAACCTGTAAGACGTATATATCTACTCCTTGAGTCTGTAATTCCCGAAACACAACTCTCCATTCTACTTCCATCCTATTGTTGTCTTCTTAGACTCAAAGATAGACCTGTGAAGCTCTACCTCATCTTTATTGCCATCCAAAGGAGGACCAGCAACAAACTCGAAATATATACTACTACTATTTATGTTTTCCCCTAGACCCTCCCCCTTTGAAGCCCAGATAATCGTAATAGACTCGAGAACTTCAGAATTCATGATTATGTCCAGAACATATATAACATTCTCAAGCTGAACATGCCCTTGTAATGTAGCATCGCTTAGAGGCGACATAAGGGTATGTAAGAGGATTACTGACATAGTAATATGATATGCCTTGGCTATTAACTCGTAATTGATAGAACTAATATCATATAAGGCTTAGACCTCTACAATTAGAATAGTGAACAGATATAGAGGGGGAATGAGAATTCGAGGAGGAACAGAGGCGGCGTAGTAGAAAGTATCGCTATTATAATCCATATAGATATATCTTGAGTCTCGATTTATAAGATTCGCTATAAGGTAATGCTCTAAAGCTGCTCGTCTTGACTCTCTAGTAGAATGGAAGATAGCTGGGATCGTCACAGGGAAAGACTTGCTATAGAGTATTATCCGGGGAGCGGGTAGGGCTGTGTTCTAGATTTTCAGACATAACTTAGCTAGAAGTCTAGAGAGGTAGATGAAGGTGTTTGGACGGGACATCGTTTCGGCAGATTTGAAGGACTCTGAGCAGTATATGATAGAGTTGGTTAATTAGAGGATCGATAATTTGCGTTTCATAGAAGCTCTGGTTTTAGTAAGAGGGTTTGTTGACGGTTGACTTTATGACATAGGGGCAGCATTCATAGTTAGAAGGCGTATCTGACATCTTCTGTCATCCTATCACATAGAATCAGAAAGCTAGAGGGGTTTACTGTGTTTCAGGGATTGAGCCTTACCTTAGTCACTAAAGCGAAGAATAAGCTGTAGTTTGTATACTCTTCATAGCCGGCTTCCTCATCTCTATCCCTAATGTTTTAAATCCTATGTTTAAGTGTCTGAATGATCGTGAGATGTTTGCGAGGTTCCCTCTTCACTCATTCAGCGCTGACCTTCCTATCTAGTTAGCATCTGTCATCAAATGCTCGTATATTCAACCCTCTCCAAGGCTCCCTTGTGCTTTGATCTGCAAAATACGTTTGATTCTGCGGACGTCGATGGGGCTGTGGAAATCGACTTTTACCTCATTTACATACAAGCCTTCTGCGTTGTATAGCCTCGAAAGCACCTCCACGGCCCACTTTGTACGAGGTTATTATCAGGTAAACCCTATGAAAACTCTGAGGATTGGCCAATTAAAATAATTAAGTTGAATATATGCCCGCTACGCTTATGCCATTCGTTCAGCGCTATTGAAATTAGCTACCTGTCCCACTTATTTCGGCTCACCCACATAACGTTCCTCAACCTGAGTACAAGCTAGAAGGGAGGATTACATTATAACAATTATATTGACCGCTCGTCACATTTAGCAATAATTATGATCAATTCTCGCATTTCATCAATCTCCGAATCTCCTTTTCTGTAACTTTGTTTCAGCCTTGATGGAAATTCCGGATTTTTACTAGGGATTAAATTAGTCAGTAATCTAGATCTAGCCCTAGATGAATAATTAGCGCTGTCCTTAGTTGATCTATCTTGGTCATCAGATTAGAAGTTAAGAGATGACAAATGGAAATGGGGCTAAGCTATTATGGACTGTTATATTTTCGCTGACGAGGAGTTTAACAAACCCGAGCGATAACTTATTGATTTAAAGTAATATGATACATTAGTATAACCGCTCTTCACTTCACAGTAAATCCGTGATGTTATTAAACTATATGGTCTTTAGTTTGACATTGAACTAATTTAGACTATAAGTTCTGATACAAGAACTTACAGTATAAATTATAGATCCCACCATGGACAACATCAGCATATTAGCTTAAAGATTGTTAGGCTCGCCTTATTCGACTTTACATATTAAGCTTTGTATAGGATCTTATATGAAAAGGCCATAGACAGGCCAGAATACATCAGTAATGATACCACAGACATACTCATGGGCATCTTAGACCACCGGAAGACAATAGAAAATTCTTTACCAGCTGACTTCTCATGGCCTATGTACGACAACGTAAGTGTGCGTATACTATCATTCCCATATATACCTTACTGATTTCTATTGCTTCTATAGAAGCAATCTATCAGAGTAGTCAAGAAATGATATGGTTGTGAGAAAGAGACCATCAATGTCGATCTATACTATAGAGCCTCTAAGGTCGATAATGCAACTAGCATGTCTTCACTCGACCACTTTCACGACGGCATTGTCGTGTTTTATGCCGTGGATCTTGATGTCGATACTCCAGCCTTTGACGTATGGACGACTCCTTCGCAGGCCAAAAAGTCACAGGTCACATTAGAGGTCGCCAAACCTAGAGAACATAGCTGTGTCAAACCTATACTGCTGGAACCCTTTGCTCCCTCACTCAGTATACAGACCACACTATCCTCTTTACCTACTACTAGGGCTTCACCTTTAACCTCGACTATCACGAGCCACAAGGTCAACACATACTCGCCGACGTTCGGGATATGATCAGATGGGGTTGTCTATAGAGAGCAGTAGACCGGAATACAGCAAGGAACCTTAGAGTGGAATCAGTAGATCAATAAAATTCTCAAGACACTGCCTGGCCCAAGTAAAGCCTCCCCGATGAAAGCTATCCCGGAGATCTGGCGTTTGTTGCCGAATGATCCGATCCCAAACCACCACATAGAGACCTACTCTGGACAGCTTTCTCGAGAAGACCTAGCGCTCTCGTTAAACGAAATCGTCTCTGAGCCACTCATAGCGACTGAGACGCCATTATCCGACATACAATCGAAGTTCAGTAGAGGCTTAGAAGCTGAATATCTCAAAGATCCCTAAGCAGACAAGTCACCCCTCTTCATTGTCCTTGATGGCAATGATTTAGTGGAGTCGCCATCTTTGTTTGTAGTAATACTACAAGCTATACCACCACCCGCTCTAAAACCAAGTACTTTGTATCTGCCGGTCCAGAAACTCCTGGCAGAGAGGTCTCTCTCTTCTCGAACAACTAAAGATTTCGGTATCATCTCATACTGAAACCGGCCCTAAAACACAACAATGGTTACAGCAGATAGAAATACTGAAGCTATAGAACGTAAATGAACCCACCATTATTGGTGTTATTGGGAATACCGGAGCTAGAAAGAGTAGTATAATCAACGCTATAATTGATGAAGAGCCTTATACCAACCAACTATATATGTGCTTACACTGCTATTGTGACTGAAATGTCATGAAACAATAGTAATGACGAGAATGAGAAGTATCGGGCAGAAATTGAGTTCATCCAATCAATGGACTAGGAGATGGAACTCTGTATTCACTTCACAGAGCTCCTAGACGGAAATGGAAAAATATCCCATGAGGCAGGTTCTGATATAGATTCTAGAGCTAGTATTGCTTATACCAAAATCAAAGTAGTCTATTCAGTTCAGCATTTGATACAAGAGCCAGCAATTCGAGACGTCCTTGGGACCACGAGGAAGATTCATGAAGCCAAGCTTGAGAGCTTCTATAATAGCCTTCAATACTATATTTAGGCTGCTACATGGGTGCCTATGGGTGGGTTATTTAAAAACTCTACCCACCCATGGCTACTCATCAGGTAGAATAACCCACCCATGGGCACCCATCAGGTAGAATAAACCCCCTATGGGCACCTAGTGGGTTCCCATGGGTGGGACACGTGACTCGATTATCCTATGATATTTTATTTTAAGACTTATATGTCTTTTTATATTAATTTTTATATAAATCACTTA